>JAKRZM010000419.1:205863-237272 GCA_036379175.1 Heliconius cydno galanthus
CGCCACTCAACACGCAGTGCCTTTAGAATTCGGCGGAAAACGGGGAATCGAATGTCTTAAGGTTTCCTCTGTCTACCATTCTGTGTGCGGCATGTAGTTTTAAACGTGAAGATCGTGAAGTTTTCAAGGTTTTTTTTTTTTAAGTACATGTATATTATCCAATGATATAAAATTGAGGCCAAGACCGTTTAAATAGATGCGGAGCCAATAAGCGTCAACAGAAACCAATACAGCCCACATTGTCATCACTTTAACTAAACGTTTCTCATTTTAGTTGTTCTCAAGAGGATTTGTCACAAGTCAAAAACAATTGATAAGTATATATTGGTTTAGCGAGTCATGGTTGTAGAGTAATTTGTTTGAATTTTCTTTTCATATAAATAATTTAAAATAAAATAAACTAAAAAAAAAATTAAAATTATTATAAACATTAATCTATTCTATTCTTCTAATAAAATCGTAAGAGGTAACGTCTATACTTGGAAGATATTTAAAAAAAAAATGTTATTGGGAACCTTTATTAACGTAATAGAACCTGTTTGTCTGTACGTTAGTTTTCGGTAATCTCAGAATCGGCTTAACCGATTTAGATGCAGTTTTCACTATTGGCTTTTGGCAAGCTCACGAAAACATCTAGGGCTTATTTTATTACAATCAGTTCATGGCATTGTTAGAATTCTAAGTTGAGATCCGAGGAAAATATCATCATATTTTTTTATCATAATAATAAATCTAATTTTAATTATAATATACCCCTGAGTGGAGTTCGAATTCACACCCTTTGCGATAACAATCGAACGCTGTCCCACTGTGCCTTGATGGCTTTAATTTTCTATTCTAAATATATAGCATATTTTTAGTTTTTTTATTGAAATCGTCCACCATACCAAACAACTATTGCTAAGAACGACATTTCATTATTTCTTATAGTTTTTTATCGAAACAGCTTCACGCTGTATCCCGCACACAACAGAGTAGGCAGAGGGAACCTAGTGTTAAGACTACTCAGTTTCCCACTTTCTGCCGAATTCTGGAGGCATAGCGTGTTGAGTGGCAGAACTCCACGCCGCGCTCTACCTCGACACCAGAGCGAAGAAATGGAAATATAAACGTAAATAAATATTTCTATCAGCAATAGAAAAATATATATTAGCTCATATAAAATATCTACCGTTCATTTTCCACGTAGTAGGCAGGAAGTTCATGCGCATTGCAATCTTCTTCATTAAAAATCTAGAACGTCACTGGGCCAGGTCAATGTTGGTGATATAACGTATGTATTTGTATGTAGGTGCTCATATATTATTAGTACTGGTTAAGGCTGGTTTATCATGTCTGACTTGGAATGGGTTTTAGTTCCTTATAATTTATATTTAGGTTTATTATTATTATTTTTTATTAGGCAAAGGCAGGGTAGGGCAGGCAGGTTATGAGTTCGATTTCCACTCGAGGAAATGCAATATTTAATATTTTTATTTCTCCGGTCTAGTGTCGAGGCAAAACGCGGCGTAGAGATCCGCCACTGAACACGCAGTTCTGTCAGAATCCGGCGGAAAGTGGGCAGCAACCTATTAGCATTGTTCATATATTTTTTCTTGTAGGTGACCTTGAAAAGCACAGTAACAAAGATAGTGAAGAAAGGTCATTTAAACAGCATGAGAACCCTCCGGAAGGCATGTATGAAGAGGTTGATGACAGTTGACGAGGCGAAAGAGGCATGCTTACTATCCCACTAGGCATACAGCGTGAAGCTAACCACCGATCGATGGCTTTTCCATAGTAAAATACTATTTTAGTAAATATTTTGGCGGTCAATAGTGGTGTAAATAAAGTATATTATTGTACTTGCTCTTCATCATAATAATATAATGCGTAGTAAGTGGCCCTTATAAACGTCTCGTCGCCGACGTCGCTATTAACTGGAATGGAATATACGCGTATCCTTCAAACAGACATACTATATGTTTAATGGTGTGTATACATGATTGTATGTACATATATGTGGAGAAACACTTTTTATTTTATTGTAGATTTTCTTTATTTTCTCCCATCTTTGCTTCATTTGGAAAAGACAACGAAAGTTTAATTTTCAAGCAGTTCTGCATTTTCCTCCTATTTAGAGACATGTGTAGAGAGGGTCTCTACGTTTTATCTAATAAGGTAAAGGCAAAAAATTATGGGTATAATTTTTTTTAAAGTGGGATTTGAACCCACAATCATCGTAAGTAGTTTGAAACTAAAAACGAACAGATAAAAAAAATTGCGCATTGTAAAAATATACAATACATTTGCTCCAATATAAATTTAAAATATTTTTTTCTCGAAATTGAAACCAAACAAATAAACATTTACTTTAATCTCAATGTTTTTCCATATTCCACAAAAATAAATATTAAAAAAAGCAATAAAGGTCGTCGTAGCGCAGCGGCACAAGGGTGTGACTGTAACGCGACGGTTGTGGGTTCGATCCCCACTCGAGGAAGTGAAATATTTATTTACGATTACATTTCCATTTCTTCGCTCTGCTGTCGAGGCAAAGCGCGGCGTTGAGTTCCGCCACTCAATAAGCAATGCCTTCAAAAATCGCCAGAAAGTGAGGAACGGAGTGTCTTACCACTAGGTTCCCTACCCTGCTGTGTGCGAGATACAGTGTGAAGCTGATTTATTTTTACTTTAAAAAAGCAATAATACAAAACAGTACTAATATTATTATAATACAATTTAAAAGTATATAATATATATTCTTAAATTGTATTATAGACTATATTATACTGGTAGACTCAGTACTTGTTGTGATAAACTTACAAACATTCGTGGAAATGTATTGTCAATAGAAGGTTAACTTTTCATATAGGAGACTTCACTAATACACTCACAATTGCACATTGGCAATAATGTACAAATAAGGGTTGACACTATAATAAACAAAAGTAGACTTTTTTATGGAAAAAGATAATGTAGCAACCAGCGTATGGGTCTCCTGATGGTAAATGATCACCGCCGCCCACGTTCCGATGTAAAACCAGAGGATCTACAGGTGCGTTTCCGGTCTTTGAGGTGGAGATAGGCGCGCTTTTTGAAAGTATCCAGGTCGTGTCGACCTGGTAGGCCATTCCACATTTGCGTGGCGTGGAAGGAAGCTTCTACGAAACTGCAGAGTAGTTTAGTCCAGATGTTATAGAGATTTGTGAAAATTCGGAGGCAGGTCAAACAGATCCCCAAAACTTGTAAATATTTGCAAAATAAGAAGTGTTTTACGTATATTTTATTATAAAGTTTTTTAGTGATTTGACTTGAAAGTTTTTTAAAATATTATAGACGATAGATATTACAGAAGAGGTTCAATTGTTCAATAAATGGTATTTAACAAACATAATAAATAATTCAATTGTAGGTACTCGTAAGATAATATTAATTCTGCTAGTTGGAATGAAAATTTAAACTATTTTATTATTATAATTCCAAAGCCAGTGCGTTGCAACCTTAAAAGTTGAAAACTTTATCTATTACTCGAGTTTATTAGACCGGTTGAAAGGAGATTGAACTTGTAATTGATCTTCCCTGAACACTTGCAGAACTATACGCCGGTGAATCGTATACTAAGCAATTATGATTTAACTTAGAATTTCTAATTAACTTAATAATTAATTAATTTAATAATATTTAATTGTTAATATCATTAATTAATTAAGAAAATAAGATGGCTGTTGATGATGATGATTAATTAATCGATCTCTGCATACATTTGAATTTATTTTATCTTTTCCGAGTTCTCTTCCTGTCGTTTTTACCAATTTTTTTATTTCATTTTACAAAAAGTATAATTCGCAACAGAGTCCAGAGGTTTATTTAAGTATTTATTTTAATTTTCATTTAGATAAATTATAAAAGTTGCGACTACATTAATAGCAAAAACATTCAAAGAACTATCTCTAAGTTTACCATAATATTTTTTTATCATCCAAATTGAAAGCATTTTTTAAGGTAACATTTAGAAATTGCCTTACGTGATATTACTTAAAAAAATATACACGTTTATTTTCCAATATGTACTTTTAAAGCGCAAAACTTCGTAAAAAAGTCTTATTTACCGTATCAATCCACGAACGACTAGTCCGTAAATAAAATCAGCAATATATTGAATCTTTATAGCGTATTAGGAATCACTGCGTGCCTCAGCAATAAATTTGGCTACGCGTTCTGGGGCAGGACTGCGGCGTTAAAAGACTGGTTCTCTCACTTTCAATTTTCTAGAGATTGGGTGTTGAAGGGTGGAGTGGAACTTAACGCCGCGCTTTTCATTTTTAAACTAAGTATGGCGTGCCATTGGAGAGGCGTAAGTCCAGCAGTGGATGAGGACAGGCTGATGATGATGATGATGATGCACGAGATGATAGATGAGTAATACTGCCTATTGAAAATAGGTCCTTTCTTCTTATTAATGTTATACATTTATCGAAAAGTATATGGAAATAAGTTTTGGAAATAATATTTCCAGAATATAATCATGAATAGAATTTTTATAGCATCCGAGAAATTTTATGCCGGGGGCAAACGAACTAGCGTGTGCCCAGAGGGCTTCTACCTCGTTTCTATTTAATATCGCGATTGCTATTTTGAAAATTTAAAGAAGAAACCAATTTACGTTTTATTGAAATTATTAAACCTATTTTTTAGTTTTTTTTTACTTTTCCTAATATATAAGATTGGCCAGTCGTGGTGCAGGAACACGCAATGCCTTCAGAAATCGGTGAAAGTGGAGAGCAGAGTGTCATAACACTAGACTACCTCTGTCTACCCTGCTTCATGCGGGATAGAGCGTGAAACTGATTTAATAATTAATAGTAGTATTTACAGGTTAACATCAAGTTTACAAAACTTCACTTGCTATAGCATTACTTTGTCAATATATTTTTATTAGTATTACTACAAAAATATTTATTATACATGTGGGATTCATTCATTCACTCGAGTGGCGATCGAACCCAGAACTATCGGGCTTATGGCAAAACACTATTCCACCTATGGCATAATTTTTATTATTTATTTATTTAAAAAAGATAGAAAAAAAGAAGGCTTTTAAAAGAGTAATTAATCTGGCAACTCTTGGAAAACCAGAAACGTAATTATTGTGCATTCCCTGTAGGTTCCATGTTGACCTAATCTCTGTTATATCAAATAAGGATGAAATTAAACTCAGATTGGCACTTTCTGTGTCGATGAATTTTGTTTCTAGCCAGAGACACGTGTATATTTGAAGCTTGTCCTGTTTAAATTTTATTGCTATTTTATTTTTTAGTATAGCTTATCCCGTTCGTAGCAGGGTAGGGGGAACCTGGGAACCTAATGTTACTCTTTTCACAGTAAGACTGTTGATCACTTGTCGCCGAATTATCATGGTATTGTGTCTTGCGTGGCGGAACACAACGCCGCCCTCAATTACTCTTTCATGTCAATAACATGTCAATAAATAATAATAATTGAAAATACTCTCCACTATTCTTTTTCCTATATTATGTTTTAGGTTTACATTTTAAAAGGATTAATTTAATAAATTAATTATAATCTTAGGTGCCAACTCAAAAAAATATTTAATGTTCTTAATTATCTTAATTAATTAAATCTAATGTGAAATGTGTTCTACATTATTTTATTTTACGTTATTTTAATTTAGTAAGTTACTTTTAAAGAAATTACTTACAAAATGGTACCATTAACCTAGGCGTAAAACTTTTAAACAAAGGCGTACGCTTCAATCTGCAGGGAGCTGTAAATTGTGGTAAATTAGAATTATAAATTATAAAATTGATTATTAATTTTATAACTGAAATGCGAGGCTTGTTGGTTCCCACGCGGAGGAAAAACGAGACGAAATTTGGTATTAAAGCCGCTAAGCTGAGCTTGAATTTCACAAAAAACTTTTGTAGGGAACCCTCGGTGAGCAAGCCCGACTCGAGCTTGACCGATTTTTTTCATTACTTTTCATTAGGTATAAAATTTTGTAAAAAAACCTTTTTTATATGGATATACTACTGGACTTAGAGCACTGGGAGTTTTCCCAATTTCCTACGGGAACGGGAAAAATGGAATTTTCCATTTGTATATTTTTTATTGTTAGTATATAATTGTTTATTCTTACCTATAAATATAATATATGCATGCAATAACAATTAACAAAACAAATACAAATACAATTGAACGACGTCATTAATGAATACATATTGGTCCAATTATCTCATTTTCGTCGACAATGGACGAGTAATGTGCTTATAAACTGTATACTCGTATATACTTAATTATAAAATATTATTCTGAAACATTTATATTGTAAATTTAGTATTATCTACTCGATATAAATAATTGATATTTGATTAAACTGCTATGTTTGAAAAAGCGTGGAGCTGAAAAAAAACCTACTGAATTTCTACAATTTCTCGCTGTATTCCGTACATGGCAGTGTAGACAGAGGAAACCTGGGAACCTAGTATTATGACACTCCTTTCCCAATTAAATACTTCCGATTACCAGTTTCCGCCGAATGCTCGAGGTATTGCGGAACTCAACGCCGCATTTTGCCTCGTTACCGGAGTGAGGAAATGGAAGTATTCATTCAATTTTCTGGACAGGGAATTGAAACCACAACCTATCATGTTTCCAACCTACCATGTGCCCCTGCACCTCAACTAGCCTTAAGGGGTTTATACTGTTATGGTCTACAATTTCTACAAAAATAAGTTCATAAATTGTAATTATGAATTAGATTTTTTTTTTGGAGGTATTTTGTTATGTCATCATGGTAAATCTGAATTTCATCTATATTTGTTAGTATGGTAAATCTGAATTTCATCTATATTTGTCATTATGGTAAATTTGAATTTTATCGCACAACGAAAAAATTCAAGTTCTTAATTATTTATTAATAATGAATTTTGATTTTGAAACGATTTTTGAGCTGTGTAGAAGGTAGAGGGAAAACAAAAGGTAGATAGAGTGCAATCAAAATCTGTGCAGCCTCACGCATATTTACGTAATTTATTGCTTAAATAACCTTCATAAGGTTACAATTTAATTTTTACAAAATATCCTATTGACCAGAACTCCCATGGATATTTGATCTCATTTCATCAACTCGAAATTACAAATGAATGAGGGCGTTCAGGCCAACTTCCTCCCCATATTCATTTCCTCTACTCTTTTACGTTTAACGTGAATATATAAAGCGATTTCCTTGTTAAAAGGTCAGATAAAATAGTAGGAATTTAAATATATTTTTTTTATTATCTAAATTAAAAATGACGTGAAAATGAAAATTGTTTGTCATTTCTAATTTTTTAACCGACTTCTGTAAAAAAAGGAGGTTATCAATTCGACTGTATTTTTTTTCTTTTTTTTTATATTTGTTACCCCATAACGTTTGACTGGGTGAACCGATTTTGATTTTTTTTTATTTGAAAGGTAAAGTTTCCCGAGTGGTCAAGCTAATGCTAAAAGAACCTATACCTACAATATCTAATTACTAAGTCTGTTTGTTTTACTTGGCACCAACTTCAAAATTATAAAATCTTTGTAAAATTAGTTCGTTGTTAGAAGTCGGTTTTTCTTTTTGTTAAAAATTTATTTATACATTAAAAATGCACTTTAAATTATGAATACACCGCCAAATCTAATAATAATAAATAATAATAATAAAAGTCTGTATTGCACATTTACAAGAATTACTTACGATGAATGTATTAGGACATAAAATGCACAAAGGCGGCCTTATCACTAAAAGTGATCTCTTCCAGGCAACCAATCCAAGGATACGATACAAATAAGAGTGAGGGCAAAATGTGGTGCAAAGCTTGAGTAAACTTAATAAATATACATACAATACATAATACATATAGATATACACATATATACATATATACATACATACATATATTCATACATACTGTATTGCAAATAAATAAATACATAATTATTGTAAGGAAAGAAAATACTTAGTTAGACGACTTTTGAATATAAGTAGGGATTTGGAGTGACGAATGTCTGAAGGAATCATATTCCAGATAGCGTGTGAGCAACACTCCAAATCTACTAGTGCATGGAGTGGCCAGACATTCTGTTTTCCATTTTCCACCTGAAATTGTGACCAGCGAAGAAATTTATCACCCCCAACACTAATATTTAGGAGTTAAAGTCAGTTTATACATGGATTTTCCTTAATGACAAGTTTTCTCTTGAATCAGTATGAATAGGTCGTCAATTTCACTTCGTTTTAAACGACTCAAATTCCATTTATTCCTATTCATCCCAATTTAACCCCCTTTAATTTGGGATCCACTTCAAGCACGAAATAAATATTTCATCTAAAGTTTGCAATCAATACTTTAAAACTGGGTACTAGTGACGTAGTTGAGACTTCTCCTTAAATTTGCAAGGAACTGAAGTAGTATTAAGTGAATTGCTTTACTATCTCACTCCTTTCTCTAATTTCCGTTGTCGTCTTAAGAAAGATTGTTTTGAGTGGTAGAACATGTCTGAATGGGTTAAAAAGTAATATTAGATATTAGACACCACCATCACACCATTCAAACATTTTCCACTCTAATTCACTTTTCAAAAAATTCCCCTGAAAAATGAAAATTATGAAATAAAGTGTTTTTGTATAGATTTTTAGGTACTAAAGTATACTAAAAACTTGAAAATCGTAATCGTAATATTTACTTAACTTTGCACGCTTCAGTTTCACGTTCAGTAGCGCCTATAGTCACAGACTTCACAAGACATAAAAAAAGTAAAAAGTAATAGCAATAATAATATAAATAATTTTTATTTCACAAAAGATATTCTACCATATAAATGCTATGAATGTTATGACATGAACATAAACATACAATCGTCGTGCTCTAATTAACTTAAATGAATCGTTTTTAGGGTTCTGTATTCCAAAAGGTAAAAACGGAACCCTTATAGGATCAATTTGCTAGCCGTTTGTTAAGATCACGTGGAGATATCCAACTAAAATTACCAAGCTAAATGCCCGCAAACTTAAGTTTGTCAATTTTCATAATTTGTCCTGAAATTGGTACGGAACCCTCAGTGGGTAAGTCTGACTCGCACTTAACCGACTTTATTGATTATACTCAGCATTCAGATAAACATTTTACGTAAAGCCCCTTTGATCATCGCATTAAACAAGCCCGCACGTTTAATACATATAATTCTAAAAGAATTGTAACTGACAGATGTTTTTTAATTTTTTAAATGAAAAGGCAAATGTTATTTTTTCTAATATTTTTTAGGGGCCAGTCGTGGCACAGAGGTGCAAGCGTGTGACTGTAAAAGAGAGGTTGTAGGTTCGATCCCCAGTCGAGGAAATGAAATATTTGATATTTTCATTTGTTCGCTCTGGGGTCGAGGCAAAGTTCACCATGTAGTTTCGCCATTCAACCCTGCCGAATGCAGGGTACAGCGTGGAGGAAATAAAAATATTAAATATTTAATTTTCCAAATAGGAATTGAATACACAACCGTCGCGTTTACAGACATCACTTAATTTAATTATTAATTTCTTATATTTCACCAAATTCTATACACTTTTAAAATCCACTTCAAATGACAGCAATATATTAGGTATAACAAAACGATGTTTGTCCAAATAAAGATAAAAAAATCCAATAAACTTCAGTTTTTGTATTCTACCAGTGCCAACGATTGCTCTACATCAAACAGACAAAAGATCCACCAGGTACAAAGTTCAGCACTATACGTTTTTCACGCTGGCAATCCATCTTTTTCACGTCGGATGTGAGAATACGTCTTCTGAAATTCAACAGATAAATTGTTGAACGATAGGAACCAGACGAAATTTTAGCAAACAAAAACAAATTATAATTAGTATATGTTTAGTATGTTTATGTCATTAACTTACGGCTGTCCTTGGGGTCGTCGGGGCTCGAGTGCTCTTGATCCGGAGAGCTCCTCCATGTCAATAATAAAGTCCTCAAATAATGTAGACGACGTATCTGTTTGTATCTGATACTTGAAAATGCTATACTAACTAACCCCAAAAAGTACAATACTGGGAGAAATTACTATTGTAAGATTTATTTAGTTTTTTATTTATTTTGGATTTTGTCATGCCGTAGCGGGGAAGTCAATTATGATGGCTAATCACGATGGTAGTGGGTTCGATTTCCACTGGAAATACAAATTATTATTTTCATTTCCTCGCTCTGGTAACAGGATAAACCGTGGCGTTGAGATTCGCTACTCAACTTGAAATATATTCAGTTCGTATGAATTTTATGTATTTTTTCTAAAAAAACGATAAGGTATATAAATAAAGTGGAAATATAAATATTGTAGCACAAATATTTTCCTAACATATACAATTATTATATCTGAGAGATTGTGATGCAGTGGGACAGCTTATTACTATAAATATGATAGTTGTCGCTTCACTTGGAAAAATATTTATATTGAAGTATATTTCTACTTTTCGCTGTAATCAACGTGCGGCGTTTAGTTTCGCTACCTAATAGATTTTTTATTTATAATAACTCAAAAAATATGCAAAAAGTGAATAACAGAATGTCTTAGCACTGGATTCCCTCTGCCTATCTTACCATGCGGGAAAGTCCGTGAAGTTTTTTTTCCAATAAGTACTCTATGTCTTGCGTAGTTCGCGCTCTTCGCGATAATAATAAACGCGTTAACTAATCACACTGACGAGTTGCTGTTATCATTACTAAGACGAAATTCATGTATATTTCTATCTATACTTCTTGTTAACGTATTTAATATTAGTGTAAATATCTTATTCTCTTATTTATCTTCAAATATATTAGAAAGAGGTTCTAATTGTTGAAAATTAAGTTAAGAATTTCAATATATGACCTGCATCTATTAGGATAGGTAGAGGAAATGTAGTGTCCAGATATTCCATTCCCTACTTTCTACACAATTATCGAAATATTTATTGTGAGGCGAAACTCAATTTCGCGAAGTATTTTATGACCAAAAAAAAAAAAATAATTCAGTGACCCAAAATGGGGATCCAACCCACAACCACCATTTACAGTATAGACGCTGTGCCGCTACGTAACGACGGCCTTTTTAATATTATTAAATAAAAAAAATGACATAGTTATTTAAAAAGCACCATCATTTACGTTGGAAATGTATAGAAAATGGCTACATCTCATTAATGGTAAATGATCATTGTTTCTAATGTAGAATAGAGCATTGAAAGTATAACATGTAATATACGTATGGATGTGTATGTATGTACGTGTGACTATAAACGCGACAGGATGTAGGTTCGAGTCCCACTCGAGGAAATGAAATATATATTTTTTAATTTTTTTCCCTCTGGTGTCGAGGTAAAAGGCGGGATAGAGTTCCAATTCGGCAGATAAAAAGTGGGCAGCGGAGTGTTAACACTATAAGCTCCATCCACCCTGCTCTATGCGGTATATAGTGTGAAGCAGAAATACTTGTTTACTTGTAAATATAGGTTGCATCAAAGGCTCGAACATCAAAGAAGAAAAAATCTTCATATGGAAACAATTAATTACAATTGCATTACAATTTACCATTCCATTTCCTATACTGTATAGCAATATTTTTCTTATATATAAGAATTAAAAAGATAGTTAATTTAAAAAAAAAAGATGAACTTTTCAAAAAATACAGCTGAAACTACAGCGAAATGCCAAGCTATTCTTCAGTACAAACTCGGCTGCGTTAGCGGACGGACGTATGCACCTCGTGGTTAAGGTTATCGTTTGACGAAAACCTAAAGTTAATAAAATATAGTGAAATAACTAAAACTTTATTACATACACTAAAATGTAAGATTTGTGTGAGAAATGTTTTTTTAAAGTTTCAGTGAAGTTTTTGCATATTTTTGGAACTTATTCAAGGAAAAGTGGAGTAAATGGGATGTAAGTAATGTGATGGGTTATGTTGTTCATATTCACATAATGTGGACTCCTGGCTGACCAAATTACTTTATTGCTTCAAGCTTGTGTATATTCATATACATATATCTTCAATACAATTAGAGCATGATTACAGAAGAAAATATATGTTATATACATATTATATTCATTTTTATATAGCTTTGGTAATAAATAACTGTTTTTCTTTTATTTTATCAGCTTCAAGCTGTATTCCGCACACAGCAGGGTAGGCAGAGGGAACCTAGTGTTAAGTCAATCCGTTCCCCACTTTCTGCCGATTTCTGGAGGCATTGCGTGTTGAGTGGCAGAACTCAACGCCGCGCTTTGACTCGACACCACAGCGAAGAAATGGAAATATAAACGTAAGTAAATATTTCACTTCCTCGAGTGGGTATCGAACCCATAACCGTCGCGTTACAGTCACACCCTTGTGCCGCTGCGCCACGACGGCTTCAATAATAAATTATTCTTGTTTAAACAGCAACTTTTGAAAAGGAAAAGCATTAATTATAACAATATTGCTGTCGGCTGTAAAGAATTGTTTGTTTAGGTTTATTTACTTTAAATAAAGTTCAAACGTGAACGTGGAAGTTAACTTTTACTGTACTTTTCATGTCGATATATTTTATGTAATTATAACTTTAAATTATTTTTGTGCCGGAAATATTAGTAAAGGTGGTAAGGTGGTACAGCGTCTGTCTGTGCCTTCGAAGATTAAGCAACCACAATAAAAATTAAGAAAGAAAGAAGAATAAATTTTGGTCAACACAATTAAAAGATACAAGCATTTATGCTTTATTTTACTATGAAATTCCTTGCGTAATCAAAACCTATAGGTGGTCCTCCAGTTAAGAAATTTAGCACGAAGTGAGAACTTACAATACGAATAAAGGAAAGAATTCGAATAGTGTAATTGTTAGTACATATATAACTTAACTTATCTTAGTTTCACTGTATCCCTAGCGTGGTAGTCAGAGAGAACGGAGTGCCAAACTCTACAGTCTCTACATACCTCTTAAAGAGGTATGATATATGAAGAGGTCGACCTCTTCATATATCATAGATAAAAACAACACAAAGTTATGTTTCATACAAAATATTTACTTTTTTGAATAAAGTCAAGTAAAACCATTATTTTAATCCTTAAATATTTATTTTTATGTATGTGTGTATATTTCATTTATATGTAATTCGATATGTATAGGTCATTTGGTATTTAGTTACGACGTAACGAGCAATTGGTATATTTCAGTACTTGTCGAGTTGTTTACTTACTCTCCTCTGGAGTACTAATTAGTTTACTCAGTCATATAAATATATATACTTATATAGAATGACGTATAAATAACATATATATAGATTTTTATATGTTACAGGCATTTTCACGCATTTTCCAATAATAAAGGCACGCTCTTAAAAATTAAGCCAACCATAGAGAACAGAGTGTTTTAACACTAAGTTTCCTCTTCCTATCTTGCTATATAGGAAAAAAGTGAAGCGGTATTTTCTTTTAATACATGTTGAATGGCAAACTCCAGCTACAATTGACCAGCTAAAGCTTTAACCTAAATTATAATTAGTGGAAAATTACCCCCAGGTTAAATTGTATTACATTACCACGTTTGGTTAGACATATCGATAAAACATATTATTGCTAGTTAATATATTATGCGTATTTTAGTAGCCAGAGTAATGGTACTGTATATTATATAAGGTTCCATATTTAGTATGGGCAGCACGATGTTTTGTTTCGTATTCAGATTTGCATAAAAATATTAAATATACATGTTTGCCAAATTCAAATTCATATGTGCTTATTCAAACTACGTATAAAAGTAGTTATCAGAATAAAATTGAGGCGCAGTGGCTCAAGCGACTGTTAACGCGACAGTTGTGAGTTCGATTCCTACTCAGATAAATAAATGTATTATTATTTGTTTTTTTTCTTTGCTTTGTTAACAGGGCGAAAGCGCGGATTTGAGGTTCGCCAATTAACACGCAATGCCTCATTAATTATGTATAAAGCAGGATACAGCGTGAAAGTGAAAAAAAAATATTAAAAAATCGTCTCGTGCCTGTATTCAAACCTCAAATATCTAGTGTGAACGCCCCGTTATCCTCATAGATACCAATATTTTGGAACGACACTTCCTAACTTCCTCCCTCTCTTCTCTCTATTGAAAAAATTAAACTAAGCCGTCATTACTGTGGAATTATTTTTTATAGTAAAAGAATTAGACATTACCTCAACAAAGGAGATTTTTCAAAGGTTTTTTTTCAGGTAGAATACGAACCTTTGATGTTTGGAAAGGTGTTACATATTTAACAGCGTGTATATTAGCATATTTTTTGAGTAATAGGTAGGTTGTAATATATGTATTTTACTATATATTTTTTTACGTAAAATATTTAAAACAGTTTGGTGAAAAAATATTCTGAAAAAAATATATTTGCTTTTTATGCTGCCTACAATCTATTTGAAAAGGAAAATTTTCATGAGTATAATTCGAAAATTCTATATTGATTTCTATGCAAAGTTTCATAAAAATTCTTAAAATTTTAAACTGAATGTTGAGTATCCTTTTGTCTGTGTCTTCAATAGAAATAAATTTACTCATTTTGGTACGAATTTGCTCAAATATTCAAATATAATAAGAAGAAGAGAATACAATACCCAAAAATTTTTTTTTTTGCTTCACGCTGTGTCCCGCAGTAAAGAAGGCAGAGGCTATTATGAGGACCCTCCGTCCTCCATTTTCCGTCGAATACTGGACATTGCGAATCGAATACCAGAGTGAGTGAGAGTGATGAAAATTTTAAGTATTTCATTTCCTCGAGTGAAAATCGAACCTACAGCCTGTCTCACGCTTGCAGCCCTGCGTCACTATTTTAACGAGCATATATAATCACTAAATCTTTGTTCTTCTGTATAAGGCAAGCTTAAGAAAATCATCCATTTTGTCGTATCTACAGTAGAACATGAGGCCATCCCATTATCTCCCAGGAAGCGGCGGAGAATAAACACTTGATTAGACGACTCTATAAATAACTCCGTAGGTACATGTAATAGTTATAGAAAAGCGTGCAGCTTTTTATTAAGGAATATATGAAAATGATGTAAGTATTTTTTTGTATTAAAACTTATTAAAATTATACATTATGAATAATATCTAGTTGGGTTCGATTCTCACTCGAGGAAATTAAATATTAAATATTTTTATTTGTTCCCTCTGGTGTTGAAGTAAAGCACGGCGTTTAGTACCGCTACTCAACTTTGGAATTCGACGCGGGGAGCGAGTGTCTTAACACTAAGCTCTCTCTGCCTGATTTACTTATTTATTTTATTTGTATTGTATTGAGTGAAAGAAATAAAAATATTTTCATTAGAGAAAGAAAATTCAATAAATTAAAAGTAGGTAAGTTAGTTTTCTCATTGAATTGAAGACTGAAATATTTATGAAATAGAGTCTAATTGCGGTTAAAATGAAGTCTTGTGCCTCTTCGCCACGAGGGCCTCTCAATGGACTATATTTTTTATATAAAATAAATTGTAAAAGCTTTATAACAATTAAATAGACTTGAAATTTAATTTCCATCGCAATTGAAAGCAACTTCACAGTGTTCGCAATGGGGTTAGCACCATATATAAGTATATAAGTAACTCAGGCCCGTCATAAAGACATCCATTAAATTGGCCATAACATGTTACGGCTTACTGGACATAGATGAAAAAAAAAAGCAGAAATAGTAACGATTATTACAATTCTTTCTATAATTTATAATAAATAATGTTATTAAACTAACTATGTATTTTAATATTTTTATTACAAAAATATTTTTATACGTAAAAATATTTAAAACAGAAATCGGTCAGTGGCGCAGGGGCAGCGTGCGGCTGCAATGCCACAGTGGGTTCGAATCCCATTTGAGGAAATTAAATATTTATTATAATATTCTCATTTCTTTGCTCTGGTAACGAGGAAAACTCTGCTTTGAGTTACGCCACTCAACACGCAATACCTCCAGATTTCGAAACACTAGGCTACCTCTGTCTACCCTGCTACACGCGGGATAAAGCGTGAAGCTGTCAAAAAGTACGTTACAATAAGTACATTACGTTTTTTAAATGAAAAGACAAAATACACGTGTATTTCGTATATAATCGTATACAAATGTAAATATAGAGTGTAAAATTGACAAGGGCAGTCTGCTCTAGACATGTAAAGCTTGTTGTATCAGTGGCTGTCACTTCAATTAGACAAATCTGTTATATGTTGTCTGCTAATATATATATATGTTGTTTACGTTTTGTACTTGTTATAACATGTTAGATATATACTTTATATTTTTAATTATAAGATTTTTTTTTACATAATATAATGATATTTGACAATTACTTTTTAAAACTTGAACCATAAATCGTCCACAAAATTTTATGCATATAAAAAATTCAAAGGGTTGGTACAGACACTGTCAATGTCTCATTTAGCCTAATCAAATTCGGAAATTATGTATTAGTCTAATTCAACTCGGAAGAAATGTATATCAGCATACATTTCCTCCAAATTGAATTTAAAAACAAATGCAGGTTTAAAATTAGCTTAGCTTTTTTAGCATCACACTGTATCCCGCAGCAGGGTAGGCAGAGGGAACCTAGACTAACGTAACCTTAACTATGAATAATACAATTTCGTTCAGACAGACCAATGTTCTATACGGCTGCCTCTATAGATGTCTACGGAGTACGAGGTCGACGTTTTATCGTTTAGTGAGATTGTCCACTTATAGGTGTCTACTATCGACAATGACCTCACGTTATGTGTTAGCAGAGACAATAAACCTGGCCTTGAATTGTGCTATGTATTACTCGCCTTGTTGTAGTCTTGTGAAGATATTTTAGAGATAAATAAGCAATGGATGTTACATTTCTTTAAAGTTTGGAAAAGGGATATTATATGTATTTTTAATACCAGGACGTAACGCGACGATTGTGGGTTCGATCTCCACTCGAGGCAATGAATTATGATTTATTAATATTTTCATTTCTTCGCTCTGGTTCTTCTGACAAAAGCACGGTGTTGAGTTCAGCAACTCAACAAGCAATGCCTTGAATAATTGGGCGGAAAGTGCGGAAGGGAGTGTCTGAACACTTGGTTCGATCTTCCTAGACTACTGTGTGCGGGATACAGTGCGAAGCTGGTTTAATTTTTTTTATTTAATCTTTTATGTAATAATTTATATAGTAGGTATATAATATTAATTTTGTGTAAAGTAATTGTTTATACAAATGATATAATAACCAATGACACAAGTTTATCGCTTCTTGGCCGTAGATAATTATTATACTCCCTCGTTTGTTTACTTTATTTCTGATATAGATAGTTTAGCTTTTAACAAAAGCGCGTAATAATAATTTATATAAAAAATTTAGAAAATAAATACACTTACAATTATAAGAGCCTTAAGAAAGATATTTTTGATTTTACATTAATATTTATATTTTAAATCTCTCTGATAGAGCAAAGGACGAAAGTTAAAAAAAATAAAAAGTCACTTACATAAACAATTTTATATAATGGTGAAATATATTAATTCTTCATAAAATATATCTTTCATAATATTCATTTAAAAGATAAAAAAAATGTTATTTGTCATTTTATAATAATGTTTCTATATTCTTTTAATTTTAATTGTATACAAATGGACGACCTTTTGATTTCCATTTTATTAGAAAGCGTTCACCGCCTTGTTTGCTAAATAATAATATTTATTCAATTTCAATATCTTCACTTAGTACTTCTAATAAGATATTATTATGATATCGAGAAGGTTAAAAGTTTATATTTATGATTGTTTATATGGATTATATACTAGCGAGAAATATACATTATTTAAAACGTACGTAGAAAAAAATCAAATAAGCAATGTAAATATTTTTTTCTATTACTAGGGAAATCATGATAATTGCAATTTAAGTTCCTTCCATCAACACAGAGATGTATTTTAATATTAAAATCATTTATTTATTATTTATATATTAATATTATATTTATTTATATATACAGTTTGTTTTACTAATATTTAGGATTAAAAAGATTTCACCTAACCACATGGCAAATTTTACTAAGTCTTGTCCACCAGTAAGTTGAACATCAAGCCAAGAGTTACCAGTAAAACAATAGTTGTATCATCAGCGTACGAAAAAACTTTCGCGTTTCTGAGTTATATATTACAAAGCTGATTTAAGTAAATAAGAAAAAGCGTAGGTCCCAAAATGTAAACTTGAGGAACGCCATATGAAACATCTACATCATCACGACATATTGACTTAGCTTAACTCTTTGTTTTCTGTTTGAAAGATAGTTTTTAACAAAAGCGATAAAATTTTGGCCGAAACCGAAACTATGGCCGAAGATGGGCGAAACCGAACCTTCGGTCAGTTTCTATAAATTATATAAAGAAACTCAAGAAAGTGTGGAACTCAACGCCGCGCGTGTTCTTAACAGAGTGAGGAAGCGAAAGTTATATAAAACATTATTTTATTATAATAAAAACTATTGGGACATTTTATGTTAAACAAAACTATAGCTTAATTCCGTTATCTTGTATAATATGAGTTATATATTACCCAAAATAACCTCGTTATCAATAATTTGTAGTTAACTTCACCTTAATATTTTAAATATCATCAAATTATCAGAATCAACCGATGTGAGCACATCTAATTTCGTATTTTTTTTGATTGTGTTGACTTAGAAGTCAACACAATCAAAAACTCTAATTGAACTCTGGTGTCGAGATTCCTTCAGAATTCGGTGGAAAATGGGGAGCGGAATATCAACGCTAAGCTGCCTCTGTCTACGTTGCTACACGCGGGATACAGCGTGAAGCTGAGAGATAAAAATAATTTATTTTATATAAAAATATATAAAATTTTAAACCTACTCATAGTAAGCACTCAAACCATTACTGACATCGCTTAAATGCTAAATTATTACATTATTGCACTTCAAACAACTTCAGTAACAAATAGTGTTGGTCCTTAGCCAATTCTCCACAGGCACTTAACCCTCTGCGACTGAGGTGGCTTAGTTTTTACATTTATACTGACGGGGTAGTCCACGAGACACCTTTTCTTATAGCAAATATTTTTAAAGAATTAACTAATGGACCACATCCACTTACTTACATGTGGAGGGGGGATATACTTGCCTGTAAATTATAAGCTCCTTTGACCATTTTTCACTGTATATTATTTTTTTTCAGTTTTTCATATAATTTAGAACTTTATGTTAATCTCTTGCAATATTCAATAAAAATTTTTTTTAGAGATACAGAAAAAAATCTTCGTTGTCAGGACACCTTCGTTGTCTTGTGGGCACTCTTCTCCTTCTATGCGGCCGTGGGGTCGTTGCGACCACCTGTCATACACTATCTGACGCGTAAGCTTATTACAGTAAGATATTAAAAGCGGTGCTTAAATTTGAAAATCAGTAGTAATAATCCGAATTTTGTATTTCACGGTGTCTATGGGACCACCGCGTCTGTCACAGAGGGTTAAATTATATCCCGTTATTCTCATGCTTCCACGCTATAGTACAATTTTAGACTAACATCTTCTAAGTGCCAGTTCTTCAGAAGGAAAATTGGGAAGGAAATAAATGAAAATTTTATATTTTTTATATTTTTCTGTGTACGATAAATCCATATAAAGAAAAAATAATGACATACAACTATCAAATCTACGTCCATCGCACTGTTGACTAACAAACATTTACTTTGTACTAAGCCTTGACATATTGGCGTAACTAAGTTTTGTGACATCAGCCAACTGAAAGCCAGGTCGCCTTTCACGTCTATAAATAGTATAATATATCCAAAATTTCAATAGGTTACATATATTTATAAAATTAAGGGACAAGGGACGAATTCTTAAAAGTTAATTTACCAGAAAAATATCTTGGAAATACTCATATGTCACGTTACAGATATAGCATATATTTATGGGGACGAAGTAAAATGATGTCCTGCCTTAAATAGGCTAGGATGATATTTATGTTCGATAAAGTCGAAATATTGGTGTTTCTGATGTGGTGGTGGTTATTATTTAAATTACACCACCGTGGTTCTATTGTGTCATAAAT
Organism: Heliconius cydno galanthus; assembly: GCA_036379175.1. NCBI lineage: Eukaryota > Metazoa > Arthropoda > Insecta > Lepidoptera > Nymphalidae > Heliconius > Heliconius cydno. The sequence goes on from JAKRZM010000419.1 coordinate 225,962, forward strand.
GAGACAAAGATTGATGAGAGTTTTGTTTGTCTTCGTATGACCTTAAGTTGTCAGGTAAGTTATATGATGTCAAAATGGTAGAAATATCCATAATAGTTTTCCATAAGTTTTCCATAAGCTATGTTAGTAGAGAAAGGAAATAATATAATTTTCCTAAACTCTTAAGCTTAAAAATGACAGTATTTATATTTTATGTAAATGTAATTTTTAGTATATATTTACATATTGTAAATGATTGAAATATTGTTGAAGAATATTGCTGTGATTGTAGCTTTATGTGAAGATAAAAATGAGCGCCAGTCATATGTAGATTTTAAAAAATCTATAATTCTCTCCTCTCTCTTTTAAGAAAAATTCTAAAATCTATGATTCTCCTCTCTCCCCACATTTGTGCTTTTAGTGGTCAAATTATTATCTTGATAACTTAATAATATACCATATAATTATAAAGTTACAAAGCAATAAATATTAACATTTTAAATTTAAGCATTTTTAGCTCGCTGCAAATAATATTCGCTCATAAAAGCGAAAATAATTCATCCTGCATAACAGATTTGAAAAGAATGGAGGGCACACGTAGAACGTATTAACAAAACGTATTCTCAATTTTTATTTAGGTGGGTTTTAGAAAGTGGGATATGTATCCCCCCCCCCCATTGGGGCATCTATCCCGGTCTTACTCTACGTGTCTGTCAGTAAATCATTTTATGTTTAGTATGTTATTATTCAATTATATTATTATGAGCAATAAACGTTGAACGATAAATAGAAACAATGACGTAGATGGAATATTTGATGAGTATCATACATCTATTATGATACATCGACTATGATATACTTGGTATCTGTTCGTAATTGAAATAACAAATAATATATTATGCTCTTTATGTTTGAATCGATAATTACACATATAAATGATCCACTCGCTTTATTTTAGAAAATTATATTTCTTATTATAATAATTGTTTTGTTTGTTTAGCTTCACGTTGTAGAGCTTCACATAGCTGGGTGGGCAGGGGAACCTGGGAACCTTGTGTTAAGACACAACGTCTAGATTAAAACACTTCCGTTCTCCACTTCCATTGCATGTTGAGTGGGATTGCGTGTTGGAATTCAACACCGTGCTCGGTCTTGTTACTAGAGTGAAATGAGGCTATTAAATATTTTATTTCATTGAATGGGAATCGAACCTACCTATCGCGTCTACAGTCTCATGTTTGAGCCCGTGCGCCACAACTGATCTCAAGTTTACATGTTTACATGTTTCTTTTTCATTTTGCACAACTCCATCCATATATTTTTTTGCTTTATGTAAAAAATCATATTTATTATATGATTGTCTTTAGTCCTGTCATGCATGGGCCTTGTCTATATATAGCTTTTAAATTATTTGGTTACATTACTTACACATAAAGTGTTAAAATACTCCGTTCCTTAATAGGAACACTTCCGTTCTCCACTTTCCGAAGAATTCTGGAGGCATTGCGATTGGAAGCAGTTTGGAGGCAATCTGAAGGCAGGCGTAATGCAGCATGAACCTAAAAAATATATAAAAATAATTAATTAAGTAATTCAAGCAGGCGAAGCCACAAAAGCAATCCTTTTGTATATAATAAATTGACATAATCATATTTTCAAACGTGTTCGTAAACCTAGTAGACCTATCTACACAATAACAGAAATTACACGTTCTAATTAAAAGATCATGCTTTGCCGAATACCATAACTGAACGTAGTGTTGGCAATAACAATTACCTTATTAGCACTAATATCTGCCCGAAATATTGATAATGATTCATAAGGATTTATTAACTGTTCCGTTCGTATTTTTTCAGCTTCACGCTGTAACACGCATTTAGCAGGGTAGGCGGAGAGAGAGAGCTTAATGCTCGGAGGGATTAGGCTCTTTCTCTCCGCTTAAATATTTAATTTCCACGAGAGGGAATCTAACCCAAAACACGTTATATTTACAGTCACATGCTTGTGCCCCTAGCCAGAAGCCTACTCCGCTGTGTGCAGGAAAAAAAGGCCGGCGTTAAGTTCAGCTACTCAACACGTAATACCTCCAGAATTCTTTTGGTGGGGAACGAAAGTGCCTTAATGAGAACAGAGTGTTTTAACACCCCAGGTTCCCTCCTACAAGCTGAAAGTAGCGTAACCAAAAAAAATAGGATATGCGTGTACATAATGAAGAAGACTAAAGAAATAATTCAATATTTTATCGAAATCGTCCATAGATAATAATCATAGGTAAAAAATTGAATTGCGTCTAATATAATATCCATTATATATATTAAAACGTTAATTGAGTGGAATTACGTTTCCGCTACAAAGATTAACCTTCAACGAATGTATTCTCCTTATTTTAATAATTTAACTTATATTTTCTTATATAGGCTTATGAAATTACTTTTAATATTAAAATTAATGAGAATTTCAATCCTATTTCAGAAGATAAAATTTTTATAATGTACGACTATATATGTGGATAACTTTGGTTATATAATTCAATTACTTTTCCCTTAAAGACTCAATATATCTATTACTTAATAAAATTAGCAAATTTACAATAGTTAAAAGAAGAGATTCTTATTAAAGTAAAAATTATGTTTTATTTAATATTTAACTTGCATATTTATAATATTACTAATATTATAAATGTGCAAGTTTGTGAAGATGAATTCATGCTTTTTCCATTTTCACGAAGATACTACTAGGGTAGGTTTTNTAAGTACCCTCTGCCTACGTAGCAGACATGTACAGCGTGAAGCTGAAAAAAAAACTAACGGAACAGTTAATCAATCCTTATGAATCATTACCAATATATCGAGCAGATATTAGTGCTAATAAGGTAATTATTATTGCCAACACTACGTTCAGTTATGGTATTCGGCAAAGCATGATCTTTTAATTAGAATGTGTAATTTGTGTTATTGTGTTTACCTATCTGCTGGGTTTACGAACACGTTTGAAAATATGATTATGTCCATTTTGTTATATACAAGCGATCCTTTTGCGGCTTCGCCTGCTTGAATTACTTAATTATTTATCTTTATATATTTCTTAGCTTCACGCTACATCCCGTCTGCCTCCAGAATGCCTCTAAACTGCCTCCAATGCCGCACAATGCTTCCAAAATTCTTCTCATTAGAATTATTTAGAGAGAGAAGGCATTGCGTTTCGAGTGGTGTAACTCAACGCCGCGTTTTGCCACGATACCGGAGTGAAGAAATTAAAATATTAAATATTTCATTTCCACGAATAGGAATCAAACCCAAAACATGATGTATTCACAGTCACACGCATGTGCTCCTAGGCAAAACCCCTAGCCTACCCCGCTGTGTGCCGCTAAACGAGCAATGCCTTCAGAATTCGGTGTATCATGGGGAACGGAAGTCTTAACACCCCGGGTTCCCTCCTACAGCTGTACAGTCTGAAGAAGCGTGAAACCAAAAAAAATAGGACATGCGTGTGCATAATGAGGAAGACTAAAGAAATAATTTAATATTTTATCGAAAACGTCCATAGATAATAATCATAAGTAAAAAATTGAATTGCGTCTAATATAATATCCATGATATATATTGAAAACGCTTATTGAGTGGAATTACGTTACCGCTACAAAGATTAACCTTCAACGAATGTATTCTTCATATTTTATTTAATAATTTAACTTATATTTTCTTATATAGGCTTATGAAATTACTTTTAATATTAAAATTAATGAGAATTTCAATCCTATTTCAGAAGATAAAATTTTTATAATGTACGACTATATATGTGGATAACTTTGGTTATATAATTCAATTACTTTTCCCTTAAAGACTCAATATATCTATTACTTAATAAAATTAGCAAATTTACAATAGTTAAAAGAAGAGATTCTTATTAAAGTAAAAATTATGTTTTATTTAATATTTAACTTGCATATTTATAATATTACTAATATTATAAATGTGCAAGTTTGTGAAGATGAATTCATGCTTTTTCCATTTTCACGAAGATACTACTAGGGTAGGTTTTATATGAAATTTTACAATAATATAGCTAATATAGCAACAAATAGCTTAAAGCGAAACTGAAAAAAAAATTTCATTTGGATATATTTATTATTTAATAAGATTTTAACTTTATCCACACGTTTTATAAAATTAAGAATAATACTTCCACACTTTTACACGCCAAGGCCGCTCTCAGTGCCAAGTTTTCTCGAGTTAGGTCAACGGAAAGTGCTCTAACAGCCAGTCTCTCTTGATGATACCAAGTTTTAATATTAAATTATTTTATACTGTTAATGAAAATAGTAAAATATTTTATATGTAGGGATAATAATCCCTAATTTATATGTATAGTTTATTTAATGTCATTAATAAATATATAAATTACAATATTGCAATATATAAATGACACATATTAAATAAACTATAAACATAAATAATAGTTCAATACATTGTATAAATTTATAATAGAATACAATCAACTACAGTTAAATTAAAAGCGATTAATAAATATCAACTCTTATTAATAAACGTCCAGAGAAAATTGATGAATTCAACAATAAGAACCGATTTTCCGTAATGATATATTAATTTAATTGCATTAAGCGGCTCTTCCATTAATAATATGTAAAGAAAACTTATTTAAATAACTTGCATAAAACATATAATTTTTAAATATATTCTTCGTTCTGGCGTTGAGGATTTGGCGGAAACTGGGGAGCGGAGTGTCCTAACACTAAGTTCCCTCTCCCTATCCCGATCTGTGCGGGATACAGCGTGAAGCTACTAAAAAAAGTAGAACTACTAGAAACAGAATATTGATATTACGAATACCTAATTCCAATACAATATCTACCTGGTATAAAAAGAAATTTCCAAGAACGTTCCACCATTACACCATAATTGTATTAACTTTTTTTATTACTAAGCAGCTGAACATTTACAAGCGTAATTGTTCATATTCTTTCCTAATTTTTTTTCATAAAAATTTTCTTTCCATTAAACTCTCATTGTTACAAATTGAGAATTCTTTTTGTGGTTTAAGCTAAATCATTTTATATTAGCTCTAAACTGTTAATAAATGATTACAGATTGTTTTCAACTTCTTATCCTTCTGTATCCCGCACATAGCAGGGTAGGCAGATGGAACCAGGGAACCTTGTATTAGGACACTCCATTCTAATTAAAATACTTCCGTTCCCCACTTCCCGACAAATTCCCGAGGCACTGCGTGTTGATTCGTGAAAAGAACCAGAACGAAGAAATGAAAATATAAATTTAAATAAATATTTAATTTCGTCGGGGAATCGAACCTACAACTAGTCGTGTTTATAGTCATACCGTGTGCCCCTGGGGCACGACTGACCACATGATGAATTTAAATATAATATCTATTTAATTATGAAAATTTAAATATAAAAATAACAAAATAATAAATAATTTTCATTTACTTTAGGTGTTATATTGGCATTTGGAGATCAAGTGATGTGTTATTACTAGACATTCCTACGAATTTCTGGAACAGAGCCAAACAATAATTCTGTCGGTGGTTCCTCAAAATAGACAGATAAACAATTTATTGTTTTATTGTGATCCATCATCAGGGATGTTGTTTTTAATAGAAAATATTTTCAGATCTTCACTTACTTTACTTATTTCAGATACTGAAATTATGTCTTTTTTTCAGCTTCAGCCGTATTACGCATGAAGCAGAATAGGCAGAGGGAACCTAGTGTTAAAACACTCCGATTACTATATTATGTTGAGTGGTGTAATTCTGGAATGGAAATCGAACTCACAACCGTCGCGCTTACAGTGTAGCGCCGTAGAAGAAACATATGTTTGGTCTACGGCGCTACGCGGGTTCAACTGGGGTTTTTAGGGTTCTTTTCACTAGCCTTGATGAACGAATGTTAGTTATTATGTGAAATTTACAATCGTTAAAACATATATTGTAGCTTATGTATTATTCTTGAAAATCATAATAGGACGTATTAAATAGATGGGACATTTACACAATGGTGGTAGGTTCAATCAGAAATTGGGGAATGAGAAACGAGGTAATTTCAAGATGCATACATTTGTTTTTGGTCAACACAACTAAACAAATGGCCATTTATGTTTTAAATAAACATTTTTTTTCTAATTTTAAAGCTTATTTGAATGATTATTATTATAAAACTATTTCTCAGTGGACTTAACTATACTGTTTGTGTATTGTAAGTGTTGATTCAGTCGGAGTTTATGACTGTTCCGGGATTAGATTGGTAATAAATATTGACCTGTCTTCTATTCTGAAACGAATATATATATATATATATATATATATANGTTAGTTATTATGTGAAATTTACAATCATTAAAACATATATTGTAGCTTATGTATATGAAAATATTGAATTGAATATAAAGGGTTGAAAGTATTTAAATAAAGGTTTAAAAGACAGTAATATTCACGAAGTCATTACAAGAATTTCAAATAACTTTTGTTTACGCAGTGAAGTTTCAACTTTTTTCTTAAATCGAAGTAATAAAAAAAACTGCTAAATAAGTATAAAAGAAAATTAAAATTTTCTTGAAAATCATAATAGGACATATTAAATAGATGGGACATTTACACGATGGTCTTAGGTTCAATCCGAAATCGGGGAATGATGGTTCAGAAATGTGGTAATTTCAAGCATACTGGTTTTTGGTCAACACAACTAAACAAATGGCCATTTATTTTTTAAAAAAACATTCTTTTTCTAATTTTTTAGTTTATTTGAATGATTATTATTATAAAACTATTTCTCAGTGGACTTGACTATACTGTTTGTGTATTGTAAGTGTTGATTCAGTCGGAGTTTATGACTGTTCCGGGATTAGATTGATAATAAATATTGACCTGTCTCCTATTCTGCACCGTTATTATTTTATAAGTCGTACTTCCCGTTGACCAACTATCCTGAAATCGGTAAGGAACCCTCAGTAAGCGAATCTAACTCGCTCTCGGTTTTTATATTTGATTATTAAATTAAAATAAAATAAGTTAACTCAAAATTACGAAGGATTCGTTTTTGCTAGTGTCGAAAGCTTTCTACCAAACGAGTGTCAAACACTACTCTACAATATCCTCTCCACATGCCTCCTTCAATTCACACAATTTACATTTTCAAATATGCCCTTAGTTCAGTTTTCAGCTTTGCATACGACCTTGGACAGCATCATTGACATTGTTTCCGAAGGTCAACTGATTTCTTAGTCTTTCTCTCATGAAAATGAATACTTATATGAGAATTTAATAAGTTTTGTGAGTAAAAAAATATTATTTGTACTCATTAAGGTCGATGGTTGTACGTTCGATTACTACTTGCGGCGGAAACGAGTTAATTTCCCGAAAATTGAGCAGAACGTAAGGAATCGAGTGTTTTAACACTAGATGTCTAAACCCTCCGCTATCATACTATATGAGGGATCCAGTGTGAAGTTAAAATAGAGAAAATTTTGTAATTTGAATTTGAATTTCTAAGTACTAAAATTTTGATTATTTCTATTTAACATTTTCTTTCTTTTTCAGATCCCCTCAAGATCACACCAAATGTAAGTAAACAAATTGTTTGTTTGTAAAAAATCATAACAAAGAAGCGTCGTATAAAAATATTATTTCCTAAGAACTTTCCTACTACTCAATTTTATAGGGTCTTGTTATGTCAGTTCCGTTTTACGGTCACATAAAATCTTCAGCTTTCTGAATCGATAAGTTGATATAGAAGAAATATCTGAAGTAAGTACGTATATTACAAAAATGTAGGAAGAAATCAATATAGAAAATCGATTTTTATCGATTTTTCTGAGATATTCTTTCTACAAAATAATTGCAGTTAACTTTAGTTTTTCAATATAAAAAGACTATTTTAAAGCTTATACATATGTATGTAAGTTTTTAATACTGAAAAACAAAATTTTCTAGCTAGATCAAAATTTTTTAAGCTTTTCAATAAAATAATAAAAAAAAGTGTTATAAAATCTTTTCGAGGTCGTCGTGGTGCAGTGGCAAAACGTGTGGCTTTAAACACGACAGTAGTGGGTTCGATTCCCACTTGAGAATATTAATCATTATTTATTAATATTTCCTCCTGTCTACACTGCTATGTGCTCATGTGTGTACAGCATGAAGCTAAATTTAATTTAGGAACTTCCTGAATGGCCTTCCTGTGCCAGAGATTCCAGGTCGATACGACATGAATACCTTAAAAAAGCACGTCTATCTCCACCTCAGAGGCCGGCACGCCTCCTGTGGCTTCTCAAAAAAAAAAATTGCTCCCAGTAAACTTTAATAAATACGAATATATTAGATAATTTGCTCTTTGAACATTTCCACTAGGACTAATCGAGCGAAAAAACGTTTACCTTTTTCAATAAACAAGCATTACTAAACAATATTGAAGCCTATGTGCGGTCAAATGAGTACTAACTTGTTACAGGCCACTGGAAGAGACATATATATATATATATATATACCTTCGTTACATTAATCTCTTGAGTTAATATAACAAAAAATAAAGACCAGCCTGGACAGCCGTGATGCAGAGGTGTAAAGCGTTTGATTGTAAAGTGTGAACGCGATAGGTTATGGGTTCGATTTCCACTAGAAGGAAATTAAATATTATGAGTTGCTGGCTCTTCTCGGCAGAACTGCCTTCCGAACCGGTGGTAGCTTTTTGTTTATATGTTCATTCGACTTGATAATTCAAAAGTGCTTGTGTGTAGTCTATTTGAATAAAGAATATTTTGATATTTGAATTTGAATTTGGGGGGAGTGGGAATTGAGAGTATTTACATTAGGCTCCCTCTAACTACCCCACTACATGCGGGATACGGCGTGAAGCTAAAAAAAAATTGTAAAGACCACCTATAGAGATTTCAAGGACAGCTTCTGAAGAATTCCTAAAATTATTTTACAAGGATTTCGATACTACTTATAAGAAATATTATTAGATACCGTAATTAGAAGCAAATAAGTTGTTAAACTGAACAAATTAGAGGTAACTAGATAAGACATGCTTCTGAATCTCGAATCCGCCTGGAGCGGACCTTTGTTAATTAAATCAGAAACCATCTTTCCTTCTATTACCATATTTTAATATCTTTTAAGAGAAATACTAACAACTTTCATGAGTAGTGTTTCAATATATAAAAATTGTGATTTTTTTTTTAGTTTCACGTTATATCCTGCATATAACAGGGTAGGGCGGAGGCCTAGCCTAGGCCTAGTAAGAGGTGTCAGTTCGAGTACACATTTTATATTTCCCGATAATACATATTTGCAATTTTCTAATCCAAAAACTAAATATACTCTGTTCTACGTCACACTATGAAGGCTATACTTGTCACTGTATACTGAAAAAACTCAACCCATAAATAAAGAACTGCAAAAAAACCACTCTTAATAGTAAAAGTGTTTTTAGCTTCATACTATATATAGATGTAGTATGAAACTAAAATGTACCCATATTAAAATTAAATTTAAGATTATATAAATAACTAGAAATGCATTTAAGAAAGAAAAATCAGCTTCACGCTGTATCCCGCACACAGCAGGATAGGTAGACGGAACCTAGTGTTAATACACTCCATTCCTCACTTTCTATTGAAGAAAGAAATAAGCTCGTTTAAAGCAATAGCTATATTTTTCTTTTGCTACTTTGCTATTTTCTTCTGTTACTTTGTTTTGTTTTTATCGGTTTAGAATTAATATGAATAGAAAATAATGAATTATTGAATATTTTATTAAATGAAAAGACAAATAAGATATAAATATACCTATTAAAATTATAGATGGAGGCCTTCGTGGTGTTGTAGGTTCAATTCCAATTCGGAGAAAGAAATATTTTTTTTTTTATGTTATCGCTCTGGTAGCAAAGCAAAGTGTGATATTGGGTTTTTTCAGTCAATACACACTCAAGAATTCGGCGAAAAGGGGGTAACGGATGCTTCCTTCCACATTAGGATCCCTTAATGTGGAACCAGTTTCCAGGTTCCCTCTGAAGAATCAACCATTGCTAAATAAAGCGTAAAACTAAAAAAATTAAAGCTTATTCCCTTCTAATGATCGTACAGTCACTTTATTTTTGTACCTCATTTAAATACTTTCTAGAACTATAAAACCTAAAATGTGACATTAATATAATAAAAAGTTTTTGAATTTGTTATACAAACAAAAATTTAAATTAAAAAAAATATGAAATGGTTGACTTTGGTAATTTTAAAATTTTCCATTTTCATTTGCTTAAAATATTTTTTATTTAGGTAATTAACAAAGAATGGTTTAGTACTATTCTTAACGCCATTTGAATAAAATATTTAGGAGATTTCAAAATTTTAAGGCAATACTTGGATCACGATTTGACACAAAAATACAAATTTTATACTTAAAATGTTATATAAATAAACATTTTCACATTTTTTTCTATTGCAATGTAAATAGAAAATGTGCTAAAAGAGCACCAATGTTTACTAATAGGTTAAACCGACTAAGTTTATTGTTAAATCCTCTCTAGTATAATATTAAAGTATTTAGTACTTATTCACTTATGTTTGAAAATCTGAGGCCTTCACTATCACATGATCAATTTTCAATGTATTTATAATTTGTGGTATTTACTTATTTTCTATGCCAAGCTTTTCTAAATTTGTTGTAAATTTTAGTCATTCGTGACGCAAGGGCACATGTGTATCTGTAAACGGGTTAGGTTGTGAAGTGAATGAAAACGGAGTCTTAAAAATAGGTTCCCAGGTTTCATCTGCGTACCCTGCTATGTACGGGATATAGTGCGAAAATCTTTTATGAAAATCGTATATAAGACCATATCATGAAAGATATCGTAAAAATAATGCTAAAACATTTAATAAAAACTAAAAATACAATTGTTTTTTAAGCGACATTCATTTTCCGCTCAATGTATGAAAAAATAAAGAAAGTCGCTGCAGAAAACCATTTGATTTTCCACTCTCATAAGCAAGTATGTCGTACTTACTATCCGTAGATGGTTTAATAATCCAGCATCAAACTATTGAATTGGAATTTAAAGATTTTTAATGATAGCTCATAAATTCCTATATTCCGTTCCAACGAGAAATGAGAGAAATATGTTCTATGAGAATATTTCTTATATAAACCATTATACTAAAAGGTAAGTAATCTATATCATCCATACCTATATTATAAATTCGAAAGTAACTCTGTCTGTCTGTCTGTCTGTCTGTCTGTCTGTCTGTCTGTCTGTCTGTCTGTCTGTCTGTCTGTCTGTCTGTCTGTCTGTCTGTCTGTC
>JAKRZM010000419.1:246524-274608 GCA_036379175.1 Heliconius cydno galanthus
AGATGGTCTACGTCTAAAAATATCTTTAAGCGTAAAGCTAAGTATCATTATCTTCGGATGTAGTATATGTATACCTACTTGTATCTTTATCATTTATTTTATCTTATTTTCTCTTTCCTAATTATATATATATTTAATGTATGTATGTATTCTCTCTATATATTTATGTATGTGTATTGTATATATATGTATATTTATATGTATGTGTCTATATGTATTATGTATTGTATGTATATTTATTAAGTTTACTCAAGCTTTGCACCACATTTTGCCCTCATTCTTATTTGTATCGTATCCTTGGATTGGTTGCCTGGAAGAGATCACTTTTATTGATAAGGCCGCCTTTGTGCATTTTATGTCATAAAATAATCTTAATAATTCTTGTAAATGTGCAATAAAGACTTTTTATCTTATCTTATCTTATCCATTTAAACCCCATCCGCCGTTAGTATAAGACGAAGCAAAGAGAGACTGGGTACGGCTAGGACTCGCCTATAAGTTCCAAGAGTTCCTAAGAACTATGTTGGATGCAAGTCCCTTGCTTTATCGATTCAGCATGAAATTAAAATATATATATATATATATTAAATTGTATAAAGTTTCTCAATATTAAACCTGAAACCCACTTGAACACAGAATTGCTATTATCCGACGTAGAAAAGTCGCCATCAGGCCGCTGTAGATGCAAAAATGCCTCTTTCTCTGGCTTTAAGAACTTCGTTACGAGGACTTGTACTGCGTAGAACCGTAGACGACACCGATTATGTAATGTATGGAATAAAGGAAATCAATATATTCTTCAACGAATAAATTTATATGTTTCACTTTATTGTACAATAATGTAAATCGTTTGTAGTAAAATTGATCGTAATATTACATGTTGCTTTAGATTAACATATTAAAGGTAATCGTATAGTATAATTATTTACCACTAGCGGACGCGCGCAGCTTCGCTTACTTATTTTGGTGTGAATTCTAATAAACCACGAAACATGTGTTCAATGAAATATTTTTAAGAATCTAAATTTCAAATTTTATAAAAATCGATGGTGATTTAAAGATTTTTCCATAGAAACTTTCAACCCCTTATTTGCACCCTTAGGGGGTGAATTCTGGAAAACCATGAAAAACATGTTCAATTAAATACTTTTAAAAATCTAAATTTCAAAAACTATAAAAATCGATGCCGATTTTAATTTTTTTCCATACAAACTTACCCTTAACCCTTATTTCACCCCTTTAGGGTTAAAATTTTTCAAAATCCCTTCTTAGTGGATATCCAGATTACGAAAGTAAACATCTGTCCAAATTTCACGTTTCTACGCACAGCGGTTACGGCTGTGCGTGCGTCTTACCTCAGTCAGTGAGGACAAGTCCTTTTATATATATAGATTATATTCATTTTTGTTCATAAGAACTGGTGTTGAAATTTATTAATTTATTACAAAGTATTAAGATATTCACAAAGTGGCTGGCGACGGCTGGATCCGAAGAGCTGAAGATCCAGCTCAGTGGCGTGCCATTGGAGAGGCCTATATCCAGCAGTGGACGAGGGCAGACTGATGATGATGATAAACTTAATGTCCGTCAACCTAAGGCCTAAGTTTTTTATTTATTTATCTACAATCTAGAACGAATTCTTCTGAACCATACTTAAAATTGGCTTAGAATACACCAAAATAATGAACTATACAAATAGTCAAATTGTATAATTAAATTGTCAAAAACACAAATCATATTTGACGTGACTGAGCGAGCTCATGGCCCATTGTAGGTAATATCGCTTTAACATCGAATATTTACTAAGAATTCTATTGAACATTTTGTCAGTGAAGTTTAAATGACGTCTATTTAGTTTAGATTAAATAACGCACTTGTTCGAACATCAGAACGATAACGCTAACTTTGGACGGTCTGTTGATAGTTTAATGGAGGTCTATAGGTAAATATGAACAAGCTATAATAGTATTGTCTTATATAAAACTCTTATGAAGTTATACGTTCAAATTTTGGAAGAATATAAAAGATATTTAAGTAAGAAATGCCTCTCTTCTTAAAAAATGGTGCGTTGGTAGGTGATTTTTGACTGAACTGTATAAATATCGTATCGCCGTCAGCTGCGCCTGATTGGGCATATGGGTAGGCAGAGGGAACCTAGTGTTAAGACACTCCTCGTTCTCCCCTGCTATAAACGGGATACATTGTAAAGATAAAAAAATTAAGCAGAATAGAGGGAAGCAGGAGGAGAGGGAAGGAAGCTGAAAGGAACATAAAATACTCGTATACTTTAAATACAACTATCACTTAAGATTTAATGATTCTTTCATATTTAATAGTAAAAATCATAAAGTTATTTTTTTTATAGTAACAATCTATACGTACATATATGTTCCACCAATTTATTAGAGTCCCATTGAGTGCGGGATACAGCGTGATAAAAAACATACGTGACGTGTCTAAAACAAAAGAAGAAAGAGATTTTGCAGACATATTATGAGGAGGCAATTCTAGTAATATATCAGCTACATCTGTCCCAAACGATTTAGAGACTTTGGGAGTAAATCTGTGATATTTGAACAAAGTAAGTCGGTGTATAACCACCAGCTGACTTTTATTACTTTTAGGCTATAAGAGGATTTGGAAAATTGAAAATATCAGCTGGATTACTGTACTTTTACTGTTATAATATAAATTTATATATCTTAAAAAAATACGTATTTTTTCTTTATTTATTTATTTATTAAATTTTAAACTGAGGTGATTGATTGTGAAAATAATTTAGTAAGAGAAAAATGTGACAGAAATCTCTTTTTAAGAAAATAAAGCCTACTATAGAAGACTTCTCCCTTAATAGAAAATGAAAAATGCCTCTTTAATATTATTAAATAAGTTAGATTTAAACAATTAAGTAGGTGCTATGTATTTATACATACACACAAGATTTGCGTATATGTAGAGCCTAGAGCGAAGAAATTTCAGAACTTCAAATAGACGCCAGTCGTCTCACAAACATATGGCTATAAACCAGACAGGTTGTCGTTTAGATTTCCACTCGAGGAAATCAATCATTTGTTATTTTCACTTTTTCGCTCTGGTAGCGAGGCAAAGAGCAGCGTTGAGTTCCGCTACTCAACACACAGTACCTCCAGAATTTCACGGAAGTTGGGTAGTGGGCTCTCCCTATTACGCTACATGCGAAATACAGCGTAAGGCTTTAAATAAATTTATATTTTTCCAATATCAAAGTAAAATTTAGTATTATTGCAATCATCATATACGTTACTAAAGTACTCGAAATAACTGTAATACATTAAACATAATCGAATTGATAGATCTTCGAAATGTGGGAATATATGAAAATGAAGTCCTACGGCCTTACGGATATTAACGCAGTATATTAAATCGAAAATTGTATGTAGCTTATTTCCTTCATTCCTAATGGAAACGTATGATGAAATTCTCAACCGTTTCAATTTTGAGACTTAATTCTATAATACATACCTGAAACGTTAAAAGAAAAATGTCTCGTTTATTTTCATATAGGTACTATCGATTATTTACTCAATTACTCAGTTTTTTCAATATTAGTTAATATTGGTTCGATTCCCATTTGTAAGAATGAATTAAAATTAAAATATAATAAAATAAAATTCATCGGCTCTGGGATCGCGGCGTTGAATTCCGTCATTGAACGTACAATTATATATAAAACACATGATTTCAAATAATTCAGGCGGAAAGTGGAGAGCGGAGTGTCTTGACAATAAGCTTACACTAGTTTATAGGATATATTTTATAGGAGATTCAACGTATTATAAATAGATAGTTTTTTAAAGTTTGTATTATTATGTTTTATACATACTCTTCTTAACAATTTTTATAGTGAAATTTAAAAAACATTGCTCTGATTTCTATTGGAATGATATCTTTTTAAACTATGCCTTTAAAATTCTTTAGTAATTAACCTCCAAAATACTTATCTATATTTTAAACCTGATTACTATAATATTAAAAATTATTTGTTTTTTTCTATAAATAATGACCAAAGACGAGACAAGATTTATCAATAAAGCCACTTGTAAACATTGAATATCTCAAAAGAAAAATAACATGTAAATAAGGGTGAAGTATTATTTAGCAAAACAAGTTAATAAATTTGTTTGGACATAACTTAGGAATATGCAAAAAAACAACTTGCAAAATAGTAGATATTGGTGTCATAATAGCTTAAGGATTTCGTTGCGCAGTGGTGGGGGGGTCCAATTGTAAGCACGATAGTTGGGGGGTAAGTCCCTCGAGAGAATTAATATTTCTCTTAATCTCTGGGAAGGCAAAGTGCGTTGATTATCGTTGTCTTAATTTTAGGCATAAAGCAGAGAACGAGGTTCTCGTTTACGAGGTTAAGAGTGAAGCTAAAAACAATAACAAAATATTCTGAAGGTATTACGTGGCGGCACCCAACGCCGCGATTTCCGTCGACGACAGAGCGAAGAAATGAAAATAAATGTTTCATTTCCTCGAGTGGGGATCGAACCCACAACCAGTCGTGTTTACAGTCACACTTTGTGCCCTGCGCCACGACTGGCCTCGAATCAACAATTTTAAAAATATAAAAATTTTAAAATATTAAAATTTTAAAAATATAAAGACAATAATATTACTTCTTATGAAAATAATGTAAAACAATAAAAAAAAACTGTAATAACTTCAGGTGCTTGTTCAAACTCTAAACTCAAGTAATAACTTGGAGAAAATTAAATTCTTACATTTTCTGAGAAAAATGAGAATTTTCTTAAAAAACTAAAAATCTTTTATAGATTGTAAAATCATAATAAAGTACGAGCACTTAATGTCTTTTTAATTGGAGCGACAGTTATCTATTAAGTTACATAGTAGGTACACGTTTTATTTCATTCAATTAGAATAAATTTTCTACTATATAAAAAATCTTTAAAAGCAATTAATTTAGGTTTTGTTTTTTTGCTTAGAAAAGGTTGGTAATTGGTACAATGTCTGATTGTAAATGCGACAGTTGTGAATTCGTATCCCAGTCAGGGGAATAAGTAAATTTTATTTCCTCACCCTGAGAACCACCGTGAGTTCCCCCACATTTTTTTAGTTTCACGGTGTATCACATACATACCAAGGTAGAGGGATCCTATTTTTAAGTACTCCGTTCCCATTAGGACATTTCCATTTCCGACTTACCTGCTGCCTGCCACCTTATTTTCTAACCGCACAATATATCACGGGCTAAAATACCATCCTCACCATCTGGATATGTGGCACTCCACTACTTTCTTCCATTCGCCACGCAACTAACGAAATGGTAAACTGAGG
The DNA here is from genome assembly GCA_036379175.1 of Heliconius cydno galanthus. Taxonomy (NCBI): domain Eukaryota; kingdom Metazoa; phylum Arthropoda; class Insecta; order Lepidoptera; family Nymphalidae; genus Heliconius; species Heliconius cydno. Next base: position 251,865 of record JAKRZM010000419.1, read on the forward strand.
AATGGCCTACCTGCAATATTTTCAGGTCGGTAGGACTTGGGTAGGTACCTTCAAAAAGCGCTTCTTAATCTAAAAAATCTTCAACTTAAGCGTCAGCAACGCACCTGTAGCTACTCTGGTGTTGCACGGGGGCGTGAGTCAATTAGTGATGAGTGTTGGAATTCAACGCTACGTTTTGCCTCGTTACCTGAGCGAATAATTTTATTTCTTTGCTTGAGCTATCTATTCGTTTACTGTCGGACATTTGTGCGCCTCGAAAGCGTTTGTACACAATAGCTGGAAAATTGGGAAACAGAATGTCCATGATATTAGGTTCCCTTTGCCTACCCTATTGTATACCAATCGCATAGCGTAAAACTAAAAAGCAAACATGGTAAAAAGGTAAACATGGTAACTGACAAATTTAGCCATAATACTAACAATAACAATATAATGAGTACGGTAACACGTAAATACAAGTTTACATCGTCTATCTTCGATCTAGATTGGTCGCTATCCATCTTCGTACTCTATATGTCTTGAATACCCCATTTCTCTACTCCATCGTTTAAAATCGTAAAATAAATATTTTTTTTAACAAAAAAACAAACCGACTTCAAAAAATATGCTAAAAATTTATAAATAAATTTACTTAAATAAACCAAAATGTCCTTTGATTTTGATAAACAAAAATAATTAAAAAAAGATTTTATAATTTTGAAGTCGGTGTTAAACTAATGCTACAATACCCTTACTACAATATTTAATTACTCAGCCTGTTTGTTTTACTTGGCGAAGTTCGATTTCCACTCAAGTAAAGAAAATATTTAATATTTTAAATTCTTCGTTCTGGATATCGAGGCAGAGTGCGGTGTTGAACTCCGCCACTCAACTCACAATGCTTTCAGAATTCGGGGGAAAGTGAGTAGTGTCTTAATAATGGGCTGCCTCTGCCTACGCTGCTTTATCCGGGATACAGTAGGAACCTGAAAAAAAAGGAAAAATATTTATTAATTTTCCTCTTAATTGTGAAAAAAATATATAAATATTTTTTTAGATTGAGAACTCCAAATTAAATTTAGCAATAGGGATTCCCTTTTCCCTTCCGTTATCATTTTTAATATCCGTCTAATTTTCGCTTCGATAACAGGAAGTTAAATTAAATATAATACGAACTGAAGCAAGCACAAGAAATCCCAGAGGATAAGCGACGTCTCTATAATTGCTAACTAATGATAGTAGACTAGATGCAATCTGGGTCAAGTAAAACTACGTTAGTAAAAAAAAAAACTAAAACTTCCCCTGAAGTAACGAAGTAACTTATAAAAAGTACATTTAAATGAAATTAGTTTCAAAATTGTGTGACGATTTTTATTTTCAGAGAAATATTAAAAATTATAAAAACCTAAGCTTTCAAAATAATATTTTATTTTAACATTTTTATTGTTTTTGTATTAAAATTATAATTATAATGTAATTTAAATTATATGTTATATAAATAAAGTATCAAACGATAAAAACACAAACGAAGAACATGAGGGTAGGTGGAGAAAAGTTTTGTTGTTGATATTAATTGATTTTTAATTTCCTGGTCGTTAAAAATTAAATAATTAATAGGCATGTAAACGTTCTCAAAGACATCAATTAGCGTGTAATTAACGTTAAACCTACATTGACAAGAATATATCTCTATTAATCTCGTCTACACGATCAGCTAGCTATTGAAAAATAAATCAAATTAAATCAGCTTCACGCTGCATCCCACACAAAGCAGGGTAGGCAGAGGGAACCTAGTGTCAATACACTCCGTTCCCCATTTTCTGCCGAATTCTGGAGGCACTGCGTGTTGAGCTATAGTTATAAACATATAAAAAAATTGGCCACGATTTAAAAAAAAACACTATTTTATAAATAGGAATAATTTGAAATCTCTCTCTCTCATTCTGTATTCATGAAACGTAGTATGAAAAGCGTTACTGCTTTATCAAACGCCCCACTGGCTTTAAATATGCATCAGCTTGCATTGTCGAGGGATTACCAACGAAATTTAATAACAATGTGAGTAAACTTTTGTTGGAAGCACAAAGAGCAACAAGTGGCCTATTCCTTCTAAATGTTAATATTTTTATATGAACCATTTCATTATTATACACTAGCGGCCCGCCCGCGGCTTCGCCTGCATGAACTACGTTATTATTAATTTCTGTCTCCATGAGTACCTACGTCCTATAAGTGATGTCCATGCAAAATTTGAGACTCCTAGCATTTGTGGTAACGAAGTTTCATACAAAATTTCAACCCCAAAAACAACCCCTTAGATATTCGACATATTGCAAATTCCCTACATAGGACTAGCACCTACGTCCTATAAATAGCTCCTATGCAAAATTTGAGATTCCTAGCACATGTAGTTTCTGAGATTTCATGATGAGTGAGTGACCTTTCGATTTTATATATATAGATAGGTATTTCATAGAAAAAAAAATGTATTTATTAATGTTCAAGTCGTGCTTGAGCGGATTTTTTATTTAAATTCCAATGTATTCCGCAATTTAAATATAACATGGCGACGAGTTGTATTCTTGTTTATATTTTGAAATAGTGAGGTATGAAATGAGTCATATCCGTTTGGATTTTTAATTTAAATTTTTATTTTTCACGTAAAACACCTAGTATGTAGTAAGATTTAACTATTGAAGCCCTCGTGCAGAAGTGGGCCAGCTTTCGACCAGAAAAAAAATTGTGGGTTCGATCCCTGCTTTAGATAAACTAGATGTGATGAAATGTTGGAATATTTGTTTGCAAACGGCACCTAAACTTATAATATTTTAACATAAAAACTAAGGAATAACAAGATGGAAGCAAAGAAATGAGACAAAGCTTCTATTTCTAATACTTTACAAATTTAAAGTAGCGTACATGTTAAGCCACGGTGAAAAGCTAGTCTAATATTTGTAAGTAAAATTTACTGCCGCATACTATTAACTGAGTGAATATTTCAAAAGGTTACCCTTCCCATAGCCAGAAGCTAGTTGGCTATAGTGCACGCGTATACCTTCGTCCTGATCTAATTGTAAGAGCGGCCGGACGTGCGAACTAACTAAATTAGATTAGTACCGGGAATATGCCTTAGAGCTAGGGAAATTGCATAATTTTTTTATTCTTAAAAGGTTAGGATAGGAAGATGTGCTTTTTTGAGTTTTACGTTGTATCCCGGGCTGACATAGGCGGCTGGAAATTAGTGCTGAGGCACTCTGTGCTCCACTTTCTACACAGTTTCAAAACTCTATACCAGAGCAAAGAAACGAATATTACATTTTTCATTTCCTGTCGTGTTTACAGTATCACACTTGTACTATACACAAAAAAGTTAATAGATTCAAAAATATTATTTTTTATGTTATTTCAAATCTGAAATAATAGTGAAATGTTTTCATAAAAAGCTATATTAAAGTCAATATTTTCTTGAAAGTAAACGTCTGGGACCCCACAGAAGGCAAATAAACGCCTAAATAATTAGGGGCGTGTTTGCTGACACGAGCACAAACAACGGTGTTTGTCCTTACATTCCTAATTGAAGCGATGTATTTTTCATGAGACTAAATTTACTGCTCATAAACCGTTTTCAATAGAAATATTTTTTTCATATTGTATTAATTTGGCTGGTTCACTCGAGGAAATGATTATATTTTAATAGTTCTAAATAAAACAATTTAACCGGATTAATCGCGTGTATTTAAAAAAACAGCTTCACGCTGTATCCCGCTTTCAGCAGGGTAGGCAGAGGAAATCTAATGTTAAGACATTCAGTTCCCCACTTTCTGCCGAATTCTGGGAGCATTGAGTGTTGAGTGGCAGAACTCGAAGCCGCGCTTTCGCCTCGGCACCAGAGCATCGACATATAAGTTGAAATAAATATTTCATCTCCTCGAGTGGGAATCGAACCCACAACCAGTCGGTCTTTACGTATATTTAGTTTTAAATATTTTTGAAAACCCGACGTGTCGAACACTTAGCTAGTAGTCCGTGGTCGCGGGTAGACTCACGTCACGGCCTACATCATATAAGGGTCATAATCAGAAAAGTGGACATTTTCGTATTCGTAACGTAACTGATAAGTAACAATACTGATAATGTTTGTTACGAAACTGATGACATAAGGCATTATACACAACAAAATAACGATATTATATGAATAAAACNAAGATTTTATAATTTTGAAGTCGGTGTCAAACTAATGCTACAACAACCTTACTACAATATCTAATTACTACGCTACTTTGCGGAATTTGATTCCAACTCAAGTAAAGGAAATATTTTAATCTGGATGCCACAACAAAGTACGTCGTTGAGCTCCGCCACTCAACTCACAATGCTTCCAGAATTCGGCTGAAAGTGTGACCCTGAGTGTCTTAATAATGGGCTGCCTCTGCCTACCCTGCTTTATCCGGGATACAGCAGGGAGCTGAAAAAAAAGAAAAAATATTTATCAACTTTCTTAATTGTGAAAAATATATATAAATATTTTTTTTAACTGAGGATTCCAAATTAAATTTAGCAATAGGGATTCCCTTTTCCCTTCCGTTATCATTTTTAATATCCATCTAATTTTCGCTTCATAACAAGAAATTAAATTAAATATAATACGAACTGAAGCAAGCACAAGAAATCCCAGAGGATAAGCGACGTCTCTATAATTGCTAACTAATGATAGTAGACTAGATGCAATCTGGGTCAAGTAAAACGACGTTAGTAAAAAAAAAACTAGAACTTCTCTTGAAGTAACGAAGTAACTTATAAAAAGTACATATTTTAATTAAATTAGTTTCAAAATTGTATAAAGACTTTTATATGATACGCCAAGAACAAAATACAATAGCAGAGAAACATTTAAAATGATAAAAACCTAAGCTTTCAAAATTATATTTTATTTTAACATTTTTATTGTTTTTGTATTAAAATTATAATTTTATTTAAATTATAAGTTATATAAATAAAGTATCAATGGTCTAAAAAAAATTTGACTGATCTATAATTTCCTGGTCGTTAAAAATTAAATAATTATTAGACATGAAAACGTTCTCAAAGACATCAATTAGCGCTTAAGTAACATTAAACCTACATTAACAAGAATTTGTCTCTATTAATCTCAACGTCTACACGATCAGCCAGCTATTGAAAAATATCCCGCACACATCAGGGTAGGCAGAGGGAACCTAGTGTCAAGACACTCCGTTCCCCATTTTCTGCCTTTGTTTCAGTCCCCCACTTTCTGCCAAATTCTGGAGGCATTACGTGTTGAGCTATTATTATAAACATATAAAAAAATTGGCCACAATTTAAAAAAACACCATTTTATAAATAGGTACAATTTGAAATCTCTCTCTCTCATTCTGTATTCATGAAACGTAGTATGAAAAGCGTTACTGCTTTATCAAACGCTACACTGCCTTTAAATATGCATCAGCTTGCATTGTCGAGGGATTACCAACGAAATTTAATAACAATGTGAGTAAACTTTTGTTGGGAGCACAAAGAGCAACAAGTGGCCTATTCCTTCTAAATGTTAATATTTTTATATGAACCTTTTTATTATTATACATAAGTATTTCATGGAAAAATATTTTATATTTATTTTTGTCCGAGTCGCGCTTGACCGGATTTTTTATTTAAATTCCAATGTATTTCGCAATTTAAATATAACATGGCGACGAGTTGCATTCTTGTTTATATTTTTAAATAGTGAGGTATGAAATTAAGTATGAAATTAAAATAAGTTTAGATAAATTTGATAGGTTGAAGTGTTGGAATATTTATGGCAAACTTGCACCTGAACTTATAATATTTTAACATAAAAACTAAGGAATAATAAGATATATAAGCAAAGAAATGAGACAAAGCTTTTATTTCTAATACTTTACAAATTTAAAGTAGCGTACATGTTAAGCCACGGTGAAAAACTAATCTAATATTTGTAAGTAAAATTTACTGCCGCTTACTATTAACTGAGTGAATATTTCAAAAGGTTACCTTTCCATAGCCAGGAGCTAGTTGGCTATAGTGCACGCGTATACCTTCGTCCTGATCTAATTGTAAGAGCAGCCGGACGTGCGAACTAACTAAATTAGATTAGTTCCGGAAATATGCCTTAGAGCTAGGGAAATTGTATAAATTTTTTATTCTTAAAAGGTTAGGATAGATTGGCGAGATGTGTTTTTTTAGCTTTACGGTGTATCTCGGGTTGACATAGGCGGCTGGAAATTAGTGCTGAGGCACTCTGTGCTCCACTTTCCACACAGTTTCAAGATTCTATACCAGAGCAAAGAAATTAATATTACATTTTTCATTTCCTATCGTGTTTACAGTATCACACTTGTACTATACAGAAAAAAGTTTGTAGTTTCAAAAACATTATTTTTTTATATTATTTCAAATCTGAAATAATAGTGAAATATTTTCATGAAAAAGCTATATTAAAGTCAATATTTTCTTGAAAGTAAACGTCTGGGACCCCACAGAAGGCAAATAAACGCCTAAATAATTAGGGGCGTGTTTGCTGACACGAGCACAAACAACGGTGTTTGTCCTTACATTCCTAATTGAAGCGATGTATATTTCACGAGACTAAATTTACTGCTCATAAAGCGTTTTCAATAGAAATATTTTTTCATTTTGTATTAATTTGGCTGGTTCACTCGAGGAAATGATTATATTTTAATAGTTCTAAATAAAACAATTTAACCTGATTAATTGCGTGTATTTAAAAAAACAGCTTCACGCTGTATCCCGCTTTCAGCAGGGTAGACAGAGGGAACCTAGTGTTAAGACACTTCGTTGCCAACTTTCGGCCGAATTCTGGGGGCATTGAGTGTTGAGTGGCAGAACTCAACGCCACGCTTTTGCCTCGACACCAGAGCATCGACATATAAGTTGAAATAAATATTTCATCTCCTCGAGTGGGAATCGAACCCACAACCCGACGTGTCGAACAGTTCCAATAAGTATTTAATATAAGCGTTATGTAAATGACTCTAAATGTATACTTCGTTCAATAAAACAAAAATACAAGTACAAAATTTGCAGGAACTGTTCAAATAAAANTGGTAAGTTACTAAATTATAATTTATTTTTATAGGAAATTTAAAAAAACGAGTCATTAGCTTTCAAGTCATTATAATATGTAAAAGAATATTCAAATAAGTATTTAATATAAGCGTTATGTAAATGACTCTAAATGTATACTTCGTTCAATAAAACAAAAATACAAGTACAAAATTTGCAGGAACTGTTCAAATAAAAGCCAATTCAACAATTGGAAACTTTTCCAATAAATTCCTCCACCTCGCGACAGCCGATGACAAAAATAGATTGGCTTAGATTAATTGTACTATTAGAAATCGACATCCTTTATACTATATTTATATACCATTGCAAACGAAACTTGAATAATTTATTGATTGTAAATTGTAAAGATTTCTAATGTACATCAGCTTCAGGCTGTGTCCTGCACTCAGCAAGGTAGGTAGAGAATCTAGTGTTAAGATACTCCGTTCCCATTATCTGCTGAATTCTGGAAGCATCATTCTGCCAACGCCAGAGCGAAGAAATGAAAATATAAATTTAAATATATATTCCATTTTCTGGAGTGGGGATCGAACCTACAGCCAGTTGGGTTTACAGTCACACACGTTGCTGGGTCACGACTGGCCTCAATGTACGTTTTAATGTAAGAATGTTTATCCTATTAGTGACTTATGTAATAAATAAATACCATACGTCTGAATAAGAAATCTGTAAAAACTAGGAGCGCGAGACCTTAATTTTGACTCACTGCGCTCGCAAAATCTCGGTTGAGCGAAGCGAGAAATGAATTTCTGTATTTTTAGATTCTTTTTTCGCCTAAAACCATCTACGTGGTCATATCTATATGTTTGCAAATTTTCGGTCGAACCGTTTGGGAGCCTGTTGGTGACAAAGAGTGCAAAAAGTCTCCAGGAGAGCTCTCCGCTCGTTTCGCTCGCTTCGCTCAATAATCTTTTAATAAAATGTACCACGCGTCTGACCTTCGAAGTGGTCATTGGTCATTATTCCGGTATACTTTACAATCTTGTTGATCTAATTACTAAGTAATGCTGGGATATGTCGTCGGACGTATCAGACGATACAGATTGTATGAAGTAGAGTTTTAGAAATAAGATAAAATATATCTTTTTCCAATTAAATACGATATTTATTGACAACATTTATCAATTTTAGCTCTAGCGAACTTAAAATTGTGTTTTTTTTATGTTTTATTTTTAGTCCATTTATTATAAGAAGCTAGAACAATAACTAAAAATATTTAAGAAATTCATATTAATAAAATAATTATGCTATTAGTGTTAGAAGTGAAAGCCTAAATGTTATACCAAATTATAAATTAATAGGCTAGTGCAGTCCAAGGACAGCATTAATAAATGACATACGGTCAGTATTAGCAGAGATTATGCCATGAAATTACCTTCATTAATGTATTAGCCTGTAGAACTCGTCTATTGTTCTATTATCAACTTAATTCTAAATACTGAATAATTTGAATTCAATAACAAACATATTATAAATGTGATATTTGTTTGTTTCTTACGCTTTCTCGCCAAAATCACTCAACAGATTATCATGACGGCGTTTAGCTCTGCCACTCAACACGTAATGCCGACAGAATTTAGTAGAACGTCCGTGGGGAACGGAGTGTCTGGACACTGAAAAAAAAATCCAGCTTAACATTTTTGTTTCTATAATATAAAAATATTTTTCTATTTCACCAATATTGCAAATGGACTTTTCCACTAATCCAACTAAAGTGTCGTCGTGCTGCTAATGTCGACAGATGCTCTAATAATCCGATATCCGTGTCATCGAGCCGGAAAACTAAGATTCAAGAGGATGCCTTCTTCATCATATATGACGTGACGACCTTGAAAAATTACGCGAAATATTTCAAAGATCAAAGATCACAATAATTGCTATTTATAAAAAAAAATGTTTTACTATTATTATATCATCATCATCATCATCATCATCATCAGCCTGTCCTCGTTCACTGCTAGACATAGGCCTCTCCAATGGCACGCCACTGAACTCGATTATTATATAGTGTAACACTTTTTTTTTGGTACCAGTAAAAAGCTAGTATTGTATATATACGTCTTAATAAATATTTTATATACATTGACGTTACCATTGATTGTGGCTATCGTAACGCAGTGGGAAAGTGACCGTAGTAGTTGTGGGTTTGATCTGAAATCGGGGTAATAAAATATTTTCATTTCCCTAAAAGAGACAAATGCCACTACTTAACACCCAATACCATGAATTCGAGCAAAATGGTGGGAATAGAGTGTCTTAATAGAAGGCTTTTATAATTTAATGATACTAGTGTATAACAAATAGATGGCACTAAAACCATAAATCTACTAATTTTAGTTAACTATTCCTTACATAAATTAATAAATATAATCATTTTACTTCAGCTTTCGCTTCGTATACAAGTAAAAACTAAATTCTATGCAGTAAGGTCACTTCCAATATTACTTGGCCCATATGTCGCATATCAGTTCTTATACATCGCATGTTAAATGAAAATCTCGTCAAGATGTCATTTGACTTGATATCCTGAAAAAAAAAACATATATCGACTTCGAATACTTGTTAATAATTGTACAAATATTGAAAATAGTGAAATCCAGATATACTGGATTACACAAAGCTCAGGAACTACTCAACTGATTTTATATGAAACTAAATATAAAATTTATTTTTCGAAAATATATCGACAAACATACTTAATTATTTTTGTCGATGTACACATAAGATGTAAACATAAATGTAATATTTGATAATAAATTCAGATAACAAACGGACAACAGAGTGATATAAGGGTTCGTTCTTTATCCTCTTGAGGTACGGAACCCTAAAAATTAAAAAAACAGTCCATCAACATTCAATTTATCTTCAAATTAAATGGATATTCATGCAAGAAGCTGTAATTTTATTTTAATGAAATATTCATCATTTACGTCCATTCCCGTTGCGATGAAAATTGGAATATGCTCGTTGAAAGCGCCGATAAATTATTACACAAACAGTGTTTCCGGGCTTACTTTAGCCTTTCAGTTATTTATAATTGACACAATTGTCTTTGGAGGGTAGTTAAGCAGTTAAATGTAGTTTAATAATAATAAATAATAATAATAAATCGTTATTTCAGACATAGTCCATAAATAATTTTGTTAGTAAAACAATTGCTTAACCTACGTTAGTAGTTAGTTAGTTTAAAAGTCATTTTCATAATACTCAAAATGCTCTTAAGATCAAAAAATTAGACTGAAAATATAGTGACGCATCACTCTTTTCCAAGTAATTAATTCAAAACATATTTACATTCGCTTATAATAAAATATATACGAGTATAGAATAGATACAATTGAGTTTTTATAGGTCACTTATAATAACAGTTATATATNCGAAGATTTAGATGCGTTTGCACGTATTGGATAATTCGAGTTGAATGTATTATTTAATGTCATTTAACTATCTAAAAATAGTAATTTAAATATATTTTAATAAGTACTTGAAAAGATTAGTATCACAGATATAAAATTACGGTACCTACTAAAAAATCCTTGCTGTGTAAAACAATTGGGAAATCCTTATTGAAACTACGAAAATGCGGGTTGCATTAGGGTTTAATTAATATTCTCATTATCTTAAGTGCTTTGCAAACATACATTATATGAATAATCCAGTAGTTAAAGCGGGCAAAGCCGCAATAGGGTCGCTAGTTTCTTATATAAAATTCAGATATTTTTAAATTAAATCGAAATTAAAGGTGGCTTCATGCGTTTAAGTTTATTGTTGTTATATAGCCAAATTATAAAAAAAAAATACATTCTTGTAAAGTTTCATCTAAATCGATCCAGTAGTTTTTGCGTGAAAGGGGAACAAAAATATCCATCCTCACAAACTTTCACATTTATAATATTAGTAGATTTACTCCTTTTCGTATGGATCCTCCTATACATATTAAATTTCCTCACACAACAATCTGTTTTAGTGAAAACCGCATTAAAACCATTATGTAATTTGAAAGTCTTAACAGATTTAGTAGCATATTATTACGGACTCCTAATAATAGTAAAAGATATAGATATATATAAAGTAAATATAAGCTAAGAAAACAAAGGACAACAACTTGAAGGAAGTATTTAAGCGTATATTATCACCCGCATGCCCGCATAAGATAAACTAATATGCCGATTTTCACAAAGGGTTGGCAAACAGCTATCTTTTGCTAAATGAAGTTCGAAAGGGATCCGCCTTATGCGATTGTATGAAAGTTTACTTGTTTGTATTTACATGAAACATATGAATTGGTTTCAATATATCAACTGTTGACTGACTGACAGGTTGATGAAAAAAGTTTTTGAATTGTAATGTGTACAGTTGAGTATAAATTGTTTATTAAATTTGTTTATTTCCCATTGAGTTCTTAAAGATTCTAGCTCGATATTTAATATGATTGTATTGCTTTTTATCTGAAATAGCGGCACCAATTTTTTTGTCTCTAACTTTTGTCATCAACCCTTAACGTTAATTTTTTTTAGTTATGTTGTATATGGCTACATGTATGGTGTTTTTCATAGATAAACTAGCATAGCTTAAAAACTACACGATTCAGTTTTATGAATAATAAAAATCGGATAACAAAATTAAGGAAAAAAGGTATGCTTTCATGTTCATAGTAAAAGCTTTAGCCGATGTATATCTCCAGTTATTAAACATCTAAAAGAATAGACGTACGAATATACAGGATGATTTCTCCCTTGTAATTCATTTCATACGAAATGAATGTTACATATAAAATCTTCCTCTTTGACTGTTCTTTAGAAATCCACTTAACAAAAATCATAGAATTGATACGGAACACTTGGTGGGCGAGACCGACTCGTATTTGAGCAGTTTTTAAAGAATTTGAAAAAATATATGTGTTTAAGTTACGATATTAGACTATAAAATAAACACCATATTCTTTTTTACCCTTTATTTAAATATTATTTTAAGATCCCAAGTTCTTTTCTATCTTTTCGCAGTCTACAATAATATAGACGAATGAATGATAAAAGCTAGTGCTATAGTATAAATAGATCCACAAACTTTAAAATAAAGGGTTACTTTTAATATATTTGAATTTCTAGCTATCACAGAAATCTCCCTCATGAATAAAACATATTAGGTACACTGCATCTCCCTTATTACCATTCCTAAGCTATACCTCTACCTTTTGAAAGTGATCACGTAGAAATTTTCTTCTCAGCATTCATCTTAAGCTGGGAGCTATTCATCTGTCAATTTATCATTAGAGTACCTTCCTTACGTGGATGAAGGATATAAAGTGTAAAGCGTTTAAAGCGAAATGGAAAAGCGATAAGTATGTTTTCTTGAACCAATCTAATAAAAAATTTTCATCATTAGGTTTTATTTTTCATTATTACTGGATATTATTACTGAATAGCTATAAATAAAATGATATTACTAAAACATACACAATGACTGACTGCAAAAGCGCGGCGTTGAGTTCTGCCACTCATCACGCAATGTCTCCGGAATTCGGCAGAAAGTGGGGAACGGATCGTCTCAACACTTGGTTCCCTCTGCCTCAGTGGCGTAGCGAGCTTAACACGCGCCCGGGGCAAAATTTTTTTACAGCGCTCCCCATGCACACAACATAATTTCATATGCCCCCTTGCCGACCTCCCCTCCCTACTACGCTACTGCTCTGCCTACCCTGCTATGTGCAGGATCCAGGGTTAATTTTAATTTAAAACATACAAGGCGATAAAGAATAAAAAAAGATTTTTACATTTTATTTGAATAATTAAATAAGTACATCCCATCTGGTGCTATGGCAAGGTTTTTTGGCAAAAAAAACATTAACTATCCACATAAATTGTAAGTCTTATTATACTAAGAGCTTGGAAGTAAAAAGATTTTGGTAATGACACCCCAACCAGCACTCCGTCACGTATTTTATGAGCTTGCGGACTATTAAAACTCGTGACGGAATTTTTATACTGTGAAGAGAATATTAAAATAATTAGGATTTTTCATAAATGGTCTAAAGGAAATCCGGTCGTTTTGATTTATTTACTTATTACTTACTTAAGAATAAAATATACATATTTTACAATTAATACAAGATTTTATTTATAAACAACCCTTCCTTTCCTTTTTATTAATACATACAAATGTATATAAAATTTTAGTATTTAATAAACTAAGCCTTTTTAAAAGCTTTTCTATCGGTTAAACAATTAAATAGTTATCACTACAAACACGTTTTTTTATTTTTTTGGCTTCGTGAAGCTAATGCTGTATCCCGCACGGGCAGGCAGAAGGATCCTGGAAACCTAGTACATTTAACGCAGGATAAAATTAGGTCAAAGAAAAACAGTCATCAGCTTAAGAACATGATGTTTCAGATTTAATAAATTAATTTTTCCACAAGCTTAGTGGGAATTACACGAAGAAATGAAACTTTGCTCGTTCAGTGAACGTGATGAAACTCTGATGTAGATACTTACAGACCAGAGGCCAAGGGCTGTTATTATGGAGGCATAAGATATTATAATTATAATTTGAAGAGTTCCTTAATATTTTAAACATGAGATCACTAAAATAATTCGATTTATATACTATTTGACATTTTTAAAGTGTTATTTCACACTTGGGAATGAAAAAAATCTTAGAAAACGAAGATTTGGAAAACGTCCAAAACCGTGTCCAAGCCAGGTCTTAAAAGAATAGGTTTATACGTTTTAAAATGTACAGGTTTATAATTATTCTTTATTTAAGACAACATCGAGGGTTAAGATTTTGAATTCAAATGATACGTATTTTTAATAATAAGAATAAGTATGAATCGTTTGAACTTCCAGCTTATTATAATTTTATACTATTAATATTAAAAAGTAACAAGAAAAAAGTGATTTGCCATTGAGTGTCCGATTGATTTTCAAAGTGATTCTCTATCACCAATTAAATTTAAATAAAGATAGTTAACATTTTGTATACTACTTTTATATATATATTTTTGGGGTTCCGTTCTTTGTTTTCCGCCTGTTTGTCTATCTGTCAAGACTATTTATAGCGAGATCGCATAGAGGTGTCAAGCTGAAATTGAAATAAATAATCAAATCTACAGTAAACATAAAGAACCGAACCGAACCCAAATCTACAGTTCCTTGGAGTCGAGATACAAGCAAGTATACTTTGTTGTTGCTAGCAATGCTATTGGGTACTCCTCGTGGACCCACAGTTATGAAATGTGACACGAAGCGAGAATTTACAATATTTATAAATTTATATTTATAGTTCATTTCATACAAAATGAACAAGAGAGAGAGAGAGAGAGAGAGAAATGAAATGAAAACTCACATAACTTGTATTTCCAGTCCACAATCCTGAAATTAGTTCGGAACCCTCAGTGGGCGAGTCCGTTGACTTGACTGAAATACTAAAAAGCTAGTTTTTATTTAGGAAAATGTATGTATACACTAATGGCTATTACAGCGACTTTGAAGTATTTTAAAAGCTTTTATTTAACTTGCAATGTATGTATGTGGGTTCGGGTGAAATCTTAGAGCTCAATTTTGAAGTAGATATCGTCAACCGATTGAGCTGAAATTTTGTATACACGTTTACTTTGGATGACAATGCACGATAAAATATGTGACGTCATTCTAAATGTAATATGGCGGACCATGCAAGATGGCGGAATTGTTATTTTTAATGTACTTCTACAATATGGGTATCAAATGAAAGGACTCGTTGAGAGCAACTCGAAAAATAATGTGATGTCACTCTAAATCCCATAAGGAGGATATTGAAGATAGCCGAGTATCTATTTGGTCTACTTCTACAATATAGATATTAAATGAAATGGGTCGTTGACCGTAACTCTAAAAATAATGTGACGTTATACTAAATCCAATATGGCGGAACATCTAAGATGGCGGAATAGTTATTATTTATGCACTTCTGCAATATGGGTATCAAATGAAAGATCTTGCCGAGAACAATTAGAAAAATAATGTGACATCACTTGAAATCCAATAGAATTGACACGATTCAAGTTTTTTGTGCTTTCATATAATGAAAGGTATGTTCGTACGATTGAGCTGAAATTTTGTATACACGTTTGGTTTGGATGACAATGCACGATAAGGTTTGTGACTTCATTCTAAATACAATATGGCGGACCATCCAGGATGGCGGAATAGTTATATTTCATGAACTTCTATAATATGGGTATCAAATGAAAGGGCTTGTTGAGAGTAACTGGAAAAATAGTGTAACGTCATTCTAAATCCAATATGGCGAACCATCCAAAGTAACAGAATAGTTATTTTTGATGCACTTGTACATTACGGGTATCAAATGAAAGGGCTTCTTAAGAGCAACTTGAAAAATGATGTGACGTCATTCTAAATCTAATAAGGCGGACCATCCAAGATGGCGGAATAGTTATATTTAATGCACTTCTATAATATGGGTATCAAATGAAAGGGCTTCTTGAGAGCAACTTGGG
This sequence comes from Heliconius cydno galanthus, assembly GCA_036379175.1. Lineage (NCBI taxonomy): Eukaryota > Metazoa > Arthropoda > Insecta > Lepidoptera > Nymphalidae > Heliconius > Heliconius cydno. The sequence goes on from JAKRZM010000419.1 coordinate 267,469, forward strand.
AAATAATGTGACGTCATTCTAAATCCAATATGGGGGACCATCCAAGATGAACGAATAGTTATTATTTTTGCAATTCTGCAATATGGATATCAAATGAAAGGGCTCATTGAGAGCAACTCGAAAAATAATCTAACGTCATTCTAAATCCAATATGGCGGACCATCCAAGATAGCCGAATAGTTAATTTTAGTCTACTTCTACAATATGGATATCTATTGAAAGGGCTCGTTGAGAGTAACTCGAAAAATGTGACGTTTTTCTAAATCCAATATGGCGGAACATCTAAGATGGCGGAATAGTTATTATTTATGCACATCTGCAATACGGGTATCAAATGAAAGGGCTTGCCGAGAATAATTAGAAAAATAATATGACATCTAGTGTGAGAAACCTTCTTCCTCCTGGCATTAATCCCGGCTATTGCCAGGGTCTGCCTTCCTACTCAACCTACTCCACTTTGCGCGGTCTTTTGCGTCCTCGGTGGTTAGACCATTGGCTCTCATATCCGGCATCACGACATCCAACCAGCGCTTCCTTGGGCGTCCAGGAGGTCTCACTCCAGGAACTGATATAGCAAGGCACTTGCATCCGACATAGTTCTTAGACCGGCGCGTAACGTGGCCAAACCATCTCAGGCGGCGCTCTTGGAGCTTATCCGCTACGTCACGGACCCCAAGACTACCTCGAACGAATGTGTTGCGTATGCGGTCAGACCGCGTTACGCCGCACATCCACCTCAGCATCTTCATTTCCGTGACGTGAAGCTCCTGAGTGTGCCGAGATAGTGCTGGCCAACATTCGCTGCCGTATAAAAGAACCGGTCGTATGATGCTCTTGTATATCAGTCCCTTGAGCTTGGCGGTTTTCTTCGGTCACAGACCACACCAGTGACCTCCCGCCATTTGGCCCAGGCAGCACTTATCCGGCCATGGACATCGTGATCGATGCCTCCAGACTCGTGCATAACGGATCCAAGGTACCTGAACTTTTCTGACTTAACGGCTGGCTCAGGACCTATAAGGATCGTGCTCGAGTCCGGGCTCCCGCAGGCCATGTACTCGGTCTTCGACACATTTAGTTTAAGACCGCCGTTCTCAAGCGTACCCTTCCAGAGGTTCACTTTACGCTCCAGCGTCAGTCGGTTCTCGTCAATGAGTGCTATGTCGTCGGCATACATCATCAGCCATGGAGGCTGCACTACATTGAATAAGAACGGACTAAGAGTCGAGCCCTGGTGAACCCCCACTGTAATCGGGAAGAGTCTAGTGTCGCCAACAGCATTCCTAACCATAGAAACGGAATCGTGGTACAAGTCTCTAGTGTGAGAAACCTAGCCAGTGGTAACTAAAAAGTAAAAAAATAATTATAAGCAAAAAATCATTTTTAGAAAAAGCTTTTATTTAAATGCTCTAAAAAGAATAAAATAAAATTTGTCTTTTAAATTTTAACTATCAACTCATAAGCTCATTGTACACAATTTATATGATTATAAAAGCTTGCTTATAATTTATTTCTGCTGTGTACAATATTTATTATTTCTTATTATATCCTAAAAATATCTTGTTCATCTTGTTCTTAAATATTTCCAGTTCTTTTGCTAAAAAAGTAACGAAGTTATGTTTTTTGAAAACCTACACAAAACAAATAAATAAATCTTGGGGTAAGCTTCTTTTATAATTACAAAGAAGTACAAAACGCGGGATTAAAATAAATATACGTCGTTTATTCCATTGGACTTGGGAAGGAAAATGCCACATTGCCTTACTGAGCCTTGTTAACATTGTAAGGTAAGTTTACTTTAGTTTTCTTTGACTTAAAATAATTAAAACGTGTTATTTTTGAACTACCTTTTTCTGTTTGTCAACTGTAGATATTTCATATGTTTTGCTATGTCGATTTATATTATTAATAGTGTGGAAAACAAAAAAAGAAACGGAGGTAATCAATTCGGCCGTATTTTTTTTGTTTGTTTATTACCTCAGAACTTTTGACTGGGTGAACCGATTTTGATGATTTTTTTTTATTTGAAAGCTGCTGCCCGTGTGTTCCCATTTAAATTTGGTCCATTTCAGACAATGGTATCTGTGAGGAAATCACATAAGTTTTATATTTGCATTGGGTAAGGATAGTTTGGTAAGTTAGGTATTATGGGATCTGTTTGAAATTGAGCCAGTTGATTTATTTGTTAAAGAATTATTGTTTGAAGTCGGTTGAAAATCAAATCAATTTAAAAACCCCTCCGTTTTCATCAGGAAAGAATCTAAGAAGTCTTGATTTATTTTGTAAATTACTTAGAAAGGAAAACAGTTAAGGCTAAGGAAACATTTAAGACTTCCCTAAAAAGACATTTAAAATTCCTTTAAAATAAAAACCGTTAATAAAGATCAATCTTCGCGCCCCATTTATTGCGTCGCATATTCATCTCAATTAAGTAGAGAGCTCCTTTTTTAGCCCTTGGTGAAAATCGAATTAAAATATCATTCAAAATGGTTTTCCTTTAACGAGAAGTTAATTTTATTTAATAAAAAATATATTTTGTTATTTAGCTGCCAGCAAATGTAATAGATTGTACCATTGATTTTGAAAAGAGCAACTGTTGAGTTTCTTGCCGGCTCTTCTCAGCAGAACTGCCTTCCGAACCGGTGGTAGCTTTTAGTTCATATGTTCATTCGACGATTTAAAAGTGCTTATAATAATTGCCTATTTGAATAAAGAATATTTTGAATTTGAATTTGAATTTATGAAGTGACGAGATTTTATTGATATAACAACCCACGTTAGGTTTTTTAATAGGTTCCCAACCCACTGTTACTCTTGCTATAAATAGGAAAATCAGAAGTAAGTTATAAACAGTAGACATATTAATACCAACCATCATATTGTTACCTTCTGTGCCGAAGAAATGAAGAATAAGCTAGCTAGCAGTCAAATAAAGATAAGTTGTATCATATTTTTTTATCAGCTTCACGCTGTATCCCGCATACAGCAGGGTAGGAAGAGGGAAGAAAGTTGCGTAAATAGACATTGCGTGCTGAATGGCGTAACTCAACGCCGTGCTTTGTCTCGACACTACAGCGAAGAAATGGAAATATAAATTTACATAACAACCAGTCGCGTTTACATTCACACTTTCTGCCCCTGCGCCACTACTGGCCTCATATATATTTATCATATCCTTCTCGTTTTGTCTGTATTATTTTTTTTATGTAAAGTAAGATTCGAACTGACTACGACCATTCACTCACAATCATTGCTCCACAGTATCTTCTACCTTTGATGGTTGGATATATTTTTCTAAGCAAGCTAACAAAAACGGCCCCTGGGCTATATTGTTTCAAATGATTACCATACAGTTTACACAAAGTGAAATTACGTAGGAGGATGTGTAAACGCTAATTTGCAATTCTCAATCATTTCTTCGTTAAAAAAACAAGAATTTACTAATTTACTTGGAAGGTAAGCCTTGAAGGCGCGGGTTCAAATTCCGCTAAGTTATTTTTTTTCATACGTTTTATAAATAAGTATTCATCTTTTCTAAGTGTGAAATAATATTTTTAAAATGTTAAAAAAAATAGGAATTATATCTAGTTTTTCTCCATCTATACCGGTGTTGAATTCCGCCAATCAACACGGAATACCTCCAGAATTGGACGGAAAATGGGGAACCGTCTAACACTACCTTCCCTATATCTATCCTGCTATTTGCAGGAAACAGCGTGAAACTGAAAAAAATAAACACGTAAACGTAAACACGTAAGAGTATATAGGTATATGGCTACACTTGAATTAATCTTCACAAACACACATTGAACTAGTTAAAGTTTCTATATTGGGTTTAGAGATCCCAGTTGATTCGTAACTCAAATATTTAATTTCGATTGTTACTCCTGGATATTAATAAATCAACTGTGATTGTTTAACTCTGTTGTTTCTCCGTTAATTACTTAATTAAACATGTTTATTAAGTTTATAGCCAATTAAGTGTTTTTGTTTTTATAAGAATGTAAACGCGAGAGGTTCCGGGTTTGATTCGCGGGAATTCTCCGAAGGAATTAATTATTATCGCTCTGGTGTCGAAGGAAAGTGAGGCGTAGAGTTCCGTCACTCAACTCGCAATGCCTCGAGATTTCGGTGAAAAGTGGGGAACGGAGTGTCTTAACACTAAGCTGCCTCTGACTACCCTGCTATATATGGGATACACCGTCAAGTGGAAAAAATAATAAATAAGAATATTAATAAAGATTTAATAAACCCTTTACAAGTACTTTCTCTTTCAAAATAAAAAATAACGACTGCTTCAAGTCTTTACGTAAATCTAAATTACAATATTTTATAATAATTTGAATATAAATATGCCTAGGGACTAAATAGTTACCTATCTCACATAATTTTTTATCAATTGATATAATTATTATCTGTAATCTATTAAAACAGTAAATAAGTCTCTAGTCTCTCTATATCTTAAATATTTACCCAAAAAACATAGCAAAAAAATTATTTTAAATATTCTTTTAACAAATTCAACTAGAAAGCTTTGGTAAACACAGCTTAAAATTGCTTAACAAAGAAAACAACATAACACTAATGTTTTATCACTTTAGTTATTTTTGGGCCTAAAGCCTTTATCGCCAGTACTCGTGTTATCCTAATGGAATTAAATGTCCAGTGGACAGTGTATAGGTTTATACAATAAATTTACATAAAGGTTTAACTCTAGGGAACCCTAAAGGGGTATATTATTTTCTTTATTTTTGTTATTTCATATATTTTAGTTTTGAGTATCCGGCATTTTTCATGATTTGAACAGAGAATCTAATGCGGAAAATCTTTTTTTCTCCTTTTTTTTTTACAGTTTTAAAGTGTTCTTTCGCACTTAGGAAACANGTATATTATTTTCATTATTTTTGTAGGTATTATCTTTTGTTTTGTTATTTCAAATATTTAAGCTTCAAACGGATCCGGCATTTTCCATGATTTACACAGAGAATCCAGGGCTGAAAAACTTTTCGTTTTTTCACATTTTTAAAATATTATTTCGCATTAGGAAACAAAAATACTTTTTTAGAAAACATTTTAAAAATTCAACTAAGCAGGAATTGAACCCGTTTCGGAAATCTTCTTGGAAACCGTCCAAGAGCTGGTGGTTCTCATGGAGCTACGTCGAAATTCATATTTATTTGTTAACAACTTTTCTTGTTGCCAGCGTCTCTGTATGAAGATTTTGTGTGGGGAACGGAAGTATCTTAATGAGTAACGGAGGGTCTTAATACTAGGTTCCCGGGTTCCCTCTGTTGCTCTAATATGTATGGGATATACTGTGAAACAAAAAACACATTTATATGAAGTGCTCATGATGAAGTGGGATAGCATCTAAATATAAACGTTATGGTTGTGTATTGGAGCTCCTCTCATGAAAATTTATTATTTTATCTTCTGCGCTCTAATGGCAAGTTGAATAGCGGGGTTCAGCTACACCACTCGAAATGCAAGGCGGAAAGATTAGAATGGAGAATCTTAACACTAGGTGCTCTCTGATTATCTTGCTATAATATAAAAACCGTAACCTTAAAATATTGTTTGTTAACATTTCAATACGCAAATATATTTCCTTATTCGAATCTAGCCATAATTTTAATTATACGCCCAACGCCTGTTATTTAATCAGCTTCACGCTGTATCCCGCATACTGCAGGGTAGGCAGAGGGAACCTAGTATTAAGACATTCCGTTCCCCACTTCCTGTCAAATTCTGGAGGCATTGCAATTGCGTGTTGAGTGGCAGAAATCATCGCCGCGCTTTGCCTCGACACTAGAGCGAAGAAATGGAAATATAAACGTAAATAAATATTTCACTTCCTCGAGTGGGGATCGAACCCACAACCGTCGTGTTACAGTCACACCCTTGTGCCGCTGCGCCATGACGGCCTTGGCTTGTTATTTAATTTCTACTAAGACAAAATCAAAGGTCCATTTACAATTTCGTCATTGTAAGCTACGTTTAAGTAGACGGTATAATTGTATAATGAAATAGCCATGTTTCTTTCCTTTATAGAGTATAAGTAGCTTTTACCCTCGAAGCCGACAACAATGGGTCCGCACTTTATTACCTTTTATAAAGAAATACCTTTTTATAGAAATTAAATACCTGTTTTTTTTTTTTTTTTAAAAATATATATTTGTTTTTAGTTATTTATTTAAGCTGTAGAGGAAAAAAATGGAATACTACTTACAATTTATCGTACCGTTATATGAAAATGTTTATTATTTTCTTTTTTACAGTTTTTCCTTTTATATTATTAACGTTTAATAAGTACTTGGAACTTATAACATAAATCACCAAATTAGACAGAATTTAGAGTAAATCTATTTAATCAGCTTCAAGCCATATCCTGCACACAGCAGAGTAGGCAGAGGGAATCTAGTGTTAAGACATTCCGTTCTCTTTTTTCCGACGAATTCTAGTCACACTCTTGGGATTATAAACATTTATCCGATCCTTTTTAAATATGCTTGACTGACAGCTTTCGTTTTTACATAATACTTAAGTAATTTAAATAACAGATTAACTTTGTGTTTTAGAATGTAAATGATGAACATTTCCTTTAGAATTTCGTGTATAAGTAGAGTTTATTGCCAAAAAAGGGGCTTTTTAACGGGGAAATTGGGTATTCACGTTTGGAATTAACTTAGTCACGTATTTATAGGTTATAGGAATATATTATTATATGTATATTTGATATTAAGCGAAAGGTAAAATATGGAGAAGGGGGACATATGATTTTAGAATTAAATAACAGTGTGTGTTTATTGAATTTACTTTGTAATGTTTATATATGAATAGAATTAATTATTTTTCTTCATACTGTATTACGTATACAGGGTGGAATTGTCAGCACCACTTTAAATGAAACCACAGTTTTAACTACTCTAAGAAAAGCCTAATAGATTCGGAAAAAAAATAATTCCCAAAAATGAAAAAGTTATTTTTCCAAAGAAAATAAATAATAAAATTATCGTTTTAAAATAAAACGCCATTTGTAAAGTATAACATAGGCACGCACACACTTACCTGTCAAATCGGAAACGTCGCACACGTATGTGTGCGTCACACGAAATACAGGTATGGATAAAAATCGTGAAA
>JAKRZM010000419.1:283763-341969 GCA_036379175.1 Heliconius cydno galanthus
CACATTAGCGACCTAGCCCACAGACTAATAAATACTTACGTCGAACTTTCATAAAGTACAATCAGGAAATGGCAATCCATTTCCCCTAATATTATTACTGATTCAATTTGCTACCTCGCCCTAATAGGACATAGAGTAATGACATTAATAGAAGCAGCATCATAGAAACTTTTTATTTTGTTTCGAACATGAGGTTAATGCTGTTAGCCCTATTGGCTTTTACAGCGACGGGAAGTTTGGGTAGGGAAGAGAAATTGCTGCCCGTGAGGAAGTCGACAACTGTAAGGGCGGCCCCTACGGGACTCGAATCATAGAAACTGACTGACAATTGAGTAATAAATTGTAACTCTATCGTCTATGTACCAACGTTCTGTGCACGATTTTAATATGATTTTAGAACCAGACATTATACCACTATTAAAAATTACGTATAATTAATATAACACTATTAAATAAAATAAATAAATAAATCGGCTTCACGCTGTATCCCGCACATAGCAGGGTAGGCAGAGGGAACCTAATGTTAAAACACTCCGTTCCCCACTTTCTGCCGAATTCTGGATTGCGTGTTGAGTGTCAGAACTCAACGCCGCGCTTTGCCTCGACACCAGAGCGAAGAAATGGAAATATAAACGTAAATAGAGTGAGAAATATAAACTTCCTCGAATGGGGATCGAACCCACAAATGTCGTGTTACAGTCACACCCTTGTGCCACTGCACCACGGCGACCTCAACCACTATCACTATTAAAAATTACATAAAATTAATTGAAGACGAGATGACGTATTTCCAAACAGAGAAATAGAAAAACAATTTAAATTCCAGCAAAATTACTTCTTAAAAGTATAGAATCTTTGAAGTTGATAACAATTCCAAGCCATATACGTCACAGGCTTTAGCTGATAAATTGAGTAACATTTGCTCAGAGCAACGTTCTAACAAAGTAAATTGGGAGATACTCAGGTATAATTAGTGGCTATGGAACTTATCTCTAGGAGATCGTAATCAATTATGAGATCGAACTTAGCTTACTTTTGTAAAAAAAATAATAACATATGTTCCTATTTTCCAGTACATTAGGAAATACATTAGTCTAATGGTTTTGGACAATTCTTTGTCTTTGGACAGAATAATATAGGCAGGAAGGTATAGCAGGGCAGGCAGAGGGATCCTAGGAACCTAGTATAAAAACTCTGTTCTCATTAAGACAGGTATTCTTTTAGTTAGTTTTCTCTTTTATTGAAATTGACTAATAATATGTATAAATAATAATTTTATTTCATAACATAAAAAAAAATTTTGGAAACCCTTTAAAATACAACAGCATGAATTCCAAAGGTAACTTTGTAAAAAAATATGCAAAATTTTTTTCTAGTCCAAAATTTAATGAAAATTTAACGTATAATAACCATCATGGAAAAGGATGCCATTAACAGGAATGAGGCCCGTTTTACAGAATGAGAACACGTTTACTTCCTAGCTTAAAAAAAACATATTTCATATTATATCTAAGGCCAGTCGTGGCGCAGAGGAACAAATGTGTGACTATAAAAGGCAGGTTGTGTATTTGATTCCCACTCAACGAAATGAAATATTTAATAATTTTTCATAGAATCTTTCTTATTAAAAAGAAAATAAAAAATATCTTATATATATAAAAAAAATATCTTTCTCAAATTAGTAAAATTTCAGCAAAATATAGGTAGATATGTATAGAGTCGTGTCTCAACGAAAACAGGTTACAGCGTTAAAGACAAATTGTGATGGATTAGAGTGATTCAGCATCTTAGATGGGCAGAAGAATAACGTTATAATATGAGCTTCCCACCACGGGAAGGTAACAACGAATTTGTATTATCTTTTTAGTGTATATTGTATACTATTAATATTTAGAATGAATCATGAAAATTAATTAACTAGTATTTTTAATAATAAAAATCGTATAAAAAGATTTTCTATAATTTGGCTACAGTATAACAATAAATTTTAGCAGGCGAAGCCGTGTGTGGATCGCTATTTGGATAATAATTCACGGAAGTATTGGATCCTTTGTAAAAGCTATAACCATAAAATCTATAATTGACTAGCAATAAAGTATTTAAATGTACCGCGTACGTTGCTTCAGGTTTTAATTGAAAGAAATAAAATGTTTACAATCATCATTTAATTTCGAGATATTAAGGGGATTTGTTCTTTAAAACTACGGGATTAGATATTTTAGATTTTTCCTATCGGTCAATTAAAAAAAAACGGTCGAAGCCCTATTCGCATACCGAGGGTTCCGTACCAATTTCAGGATGGTAGGTCAACGGGTACAATTTTTGTGTAGTACACTTTTTAAAAGTCGAAAAACTTAAATTTACGGACGTATGCTCTCAATGTGTATGAAATGAACTGTAACTATGAGCTAGTAATATTTTTTTTTCTACGAAATATCTATTAATATTATACTTTTTGGATGTTTTACTTTATTTGTACTGTAAATTCACACTTTTTGTCAAATTTCCTGTAGATTCACGGAAAGTACCTGTACACCTACCAGATTGATACATCCACGCGATCCTGGGTTAAATGCTCCTGACAGACGGACAACAAAGTAATCCTATAAGGATTCCGTTTGTTCCCTTTGAGTTACGGAACCCTAAAAACTCAATCACTCGAAAGTACCGCGAGCTTTTATTACACAAAAAAATGTATAGGTTTCTTTCATGTTATGAAAACAACAGGAAACCTTTCCCATTCATTTTCTTATTAGTATAAGGGTACTTCTCGGAATTGAAATTTCTCATATTTTTCTAAGCAATGAGTATTAAGAAATTAGGATTTAAACCATATTATATTTGTTCTAGAATAATGTTTTTACCAAGAATAACGAGAGTTTCTCGAAAACGGTTGTTTATAATAACAATATTATCATACTCATAAGGCAACTTATAATGAAAACGTTCTTAATCAATTAAGGAATTTATTTGTGGCTTTAAATCCACAGTTCACAGTACAGACATTCTTATAAATATTCTATAAACAATTCCTCATAAAAATATAATGAAATATTTCATCTTTTAATTAAGAATTCCTTTAGAGAAACTGGATAGAATACATAAATAAATATTTAATTGAATGGTAATTCATTACTTAACATAAAAATATTGCCAAAAAAAAAGAATTTATAACTAATATTCTAAGTTAACTTATTGTTATAAATACTAGTTTAGCCTACTACTAACATATACACGAACGTTGTCAAAGACGAGGACGTTTAAATAAGCTTCCATTTACACATGTCCAGTAAATTTAATATATAAGCGAAGTGAAAATTGACATAGTTTCCACTGGCCATAGCCATTTTAGGTGCAGGGTACGAAAATTAGAGCCAAAAATAGTTTAATAGCCAACAAAATCCATCAATTTTGCACGAACTATATTCAGTAATTTCGGATTTTATATTAAAAAAATGTCTAATTAACTTAAAATCGTACTTTAATTTAATTTTCGATTTATTCAGCTTGTAAATAAACCATAAATAAATAAAATAAATATTGTGTTAATACTGCAAAAAGTTAAACATAAGTAAAATTTTAACTTTTTCCAGTAAATATATTTCACATAAATATTAATATGAAAATAAAAAATGCTTTACGCTATATTGCGCATATAGTAAGGTAGACTAAGGGACTCTAGTGTTAACAGTCCGTACCCAACTTTCCGTCGAATTATCCGAGCCATTATGTGTTGAGTGGTGGAAAACGCCGCACTTTTGCCTTGGTTCCACAGCGAAGAAATGAAAATCATAATAAATAATAGTTCATTCCCCTGAATGGGGATCGAACTCATAATCGTCGCGTTACGGTCCCACCATTATGCCCTTACGGCCTCAATATTTATATGGCTTATAAAAAAGAAATATGATTTTCCTTCAAAGCTCTTATAAGCATCTTTGTGTATTAATTAGGCTAAATCTGGAATGTTTAAGCATCGCCCTCTTCGCACAGTCACGTTTCATTTGAGAGCACAGCGTAGTGTGTTAACCTTCTCAACGAATGTGAGGCAAACGACAATCTCAGCACAAACAACTTGTTGAAATATCGATTTTCCGCATTCACTAGTGAAAATTACGGAAAAATTTACAAGAGCAATGTTCAATCAGTCACGTTTACACTTTAATTTTCGAAATCTCGTTGTTTTTTTATCTATATATAAAAAATAGGGTTCTGTCTTTGATTACAAAATAACCAAGTTTTTCCAAATGCATATAGTAAATTATAGGACACCAAAACACTTAAAACAATTAAAAAAGTTTGTCTGCTTGTCCGAGCTAATCTCAATCAATCTTTTTTTTTTAATATACTTACTTAAAAAATCGTATAGTTTAAACGGGCGAAGTCACCATTATTATATTTTGTTTTATCAAATCAAGCTTATATATTTATTAGAAAAGTAATTTAAAATTTTAAAACCGCAATCTATTTCTTTTCATATCTAGCTAGCAATTGTTAAGCTTATAAAAGTTTAATATAAGCTGTCACCGACGTCGAAGTCCACTTTAGAAACTAAGAATATTTTTTCCACAAAATGTGAATATAAAACATTTTTATATATTTTTTTTATATTTTTTACAAATATTTGTTTATTTATTTTATTTTATTTTTATTATTTACTTATATCATTACAGAATCCGTTGTAAAAAATTGCAGATGTACTCGTTTTAGAGCTTTAATTTTGTGATGTAAATACATAAAACAATATTTGTTTTATATGTGATAGATATAGTTTTAACTTATTCAAATATATATATATATTTTAGCTTCACGCTGTATCCTGCACCTAGAACCTAGTGTTAAGATAGGCAGGCATTGCGTGTTGAGTGGCGTAACTCAAAGCCGCGTTTTGCGTCGACACCAGAGCGAAGAAATTAAGATGTAAATATAAATTAATATTTTATTTCCTCGAATGGGGATCGAATCCACAACCAGTCGCGTTTACAGGCACACCTTGTGCCCCTGCACCAAGACTGGCCTCTAATATTTATTGTTAGATATCTTCAATTTCACATAGCAACAAGAAATTAGTTCTTGATTTAGACGTGGTCGATATATTAAGAATTAAACTTATTTCTATTGGTATAAAGTTCAAATCTACAAGGAAAACAAATAACAAACATTTCTGAAATTAATAACAAAAAATATCGTTATTTTTTGCTCTGAAATCGCGTAATAAAAATGAATCAAAATATATTTATGAATCGACAAGATATCTATTGACGTCAATACATGGAAAGAAAATAGAAACTATGAACAGAACTCATACTTTAACAATGCATTATAATAAGCCCTCCAATGATTTATCTACGTAGTTTACAATTTATAAAACGAAAATTTTTGGATACTTTTTAGGGTTCCGTACCGCAAAAGGTAAGAACGGAACCCTTATAGGACCACTTTGTTGTCTCTCTATCCGTCTATTAAGAACATTATCTCGAGATCGCGTGAAGGTATGGCTTGGACCCTTGTCTGACCATCGGAAGAGGATTTTTTAATATATTTTCAAATGTATTTTTATGACAATTTATATTTAAAAATGTAACATTTATTCCTCTTATATAATAAAAATATTTTACTATTAACTTTCAATATTATTTTATAATTTTAACGCAATCATATATATGCATAATATTTACATATCTTTTCTAGTGGACGAGGCGAAAGATTCTCTTTCGCCTCTATATATATATTCTATGACTATATATTCTATATATTCCATGACTACCCCCCTAGGGATAAAGCGTGAAGTTATGTTAAGTTAAGTTTTTATTTTTTCTAGTACTTTTCCTATAGATTTTATACAATTAAAACTGTGGAGGACACAGTACTACAGTTAACTTGGCTAAAGCACTTCAAGTTACGCAAGAGGCTCGGGTTCAAGGTAGCCAGATGCTATGTTAAAATTTTGCTACAGAAATTTAATATGCTTCTAAGCTGGAAATACTACTTGAAAGTATAACATTCTTATATTATTATGTTCAAATTGAAAAGCGAAGAATTTAAGCGATTTATATTAAAATTGTAGAAGANATTGAAATAATATTTCTATAGAAATTATATTCTTATATTTTAAGCAGGCGTAGCCGCGTCCGGGTCCGCTAGTATATAATAAAAATATATTAGTACTGACTTTCACTATTATTTTATAACTGTAGCGCAATCATATATGTGCATAATATTTATATATATTTTCTAGTGGACGAGGCGAAAGAGAGTTTCTATGACTACCCCCCTAGGGATAAAGCGTGAAGTTAAATTAATTAACGTTAAGTTTTTATCTTTTCTAGTACTTTTCCTATAGATTTTACACAATTAAAACTGTGGAGGACACAGTACTACAGTTAACTTGCCTAAAGTATTTCAAGGTACGCAAGGGGCTCGGGTTCAAGGTAGCCAGATGCTATGTTAAAATTTTGCTGCAGAAATTTAATATGCTTCTAAGCTGGAAATACTACTTGAAAGTATAACATTCTTATATTATTATGTTCAAATTGAAAAGCGAAGAATTTAAGCGATTTATATTAAAATTGTAGAAGAGGAAGAAAATATAGAGGACAGTATTTAGTATTTTTATATACTTTGGCGGAAAATAGGGAGCGGAGTGTCTCAACACTAGGTTCCTTCTACCTTGCTCCATGAGGGATACAGCGTGAAGCTGAAAAAAATATAACAATAAAAAAATGTTAAAAAATAACACGTGCTCATATTATTGACAAGTCGAGTTCATATTATTTAGAGAAATTCATATTTTCGAAATACAATTCAGTATATAGTAAAAACTGAATATTTAAACAAATTGTACGAGCACAAAAAAAACTATAGCAGGTCTATTTGAAGTTACAAATAATAATCATTCAGTCAGTTCTTAATTTGTATCAAAAAAATATAATTTTCTAATTAAAAAAATTATAGCAAAGTCTCTTAGTGACGTTTATTAATGACAATACGACCAGAGAGAGCCTAAACTTATCCTACTGTACCGTTTCAACTCTCACCCAACACAAAGGTGGCCAATTTAACTTTGTGCCTCTAAACTTTAAAGTTGAATTCAAAATTCTAACTCATCCTTAACCTATATGTGAAACTTTCAATTTAAATGAAAATTAGTACAAATCTCAACTATGTTTCAGATATTTTAGTAATAATAGGAAAAACTGCAATAATTTGACTAATTTTAATTTTTAATATAGCAGACAGAAAAATAAAAATACCCGTAGTAGTAGGAATGGTGTTTAATTTATACTAGTGGACCCGAACGCGGCTACGCCCGCTTGAACTATACGAATATGTAATAAATATATTTATGAAATTATTTTCAGTTTTCAATAGAAAGATGCGTTAAGCAAGCTCATTTTGGGTGACGTTTTCTAACAAAAAACTTTGCAAATGGTTGCTTGGCAACGGTCGGCTGCGCGTAGCATAGCGGCTCAAGTATCTTTATGTGAGTATTTTATCACAATTAAATTAGCGGTTTGGCCCTGATTGCGTAAAAGACCGACAGACAGAGTTACTTTCGAATTTATAATATAAGCTATTGCCTTATTTCTCTTAAAACTTTAGTCACTATCCCAGGCTTAACCATCCTTCATATTGAAACCTGACTGAAACAATGTATAATATGTGAAACAATACAGCTTATAAAGAAATATTCGAAAGTTTTATTAAGAACTGAAATATTTTTGTATGATATATTCGACGTTTAGGACCGTACTTTCGATCTTGTAATATTTTTATCACATTTTTCTAGTTTCGAAGATAATTCTGTTGTAGAGACTAGTCTCTATCTTTCTCTGTATATCTTTATACATCTTAAACTGTTGCAAATTATTTCATAGGTGCTAATCGTGCAAATTTGCTTCATATCGATATTTCACATATGGAAGCACTGTAAAAGGCTTGTATTACTACTTCTGATTTTTTCCTCTAAATCTGTAATTCGGATCTAAGTAACTATCTACCTGTAAGCAATCTGTTACTGAGAACCAAGAGAAGAGGATAGAACAGGAGAGATTAAGGATTTTATATAATGTATGGAGGGTTCCTAATGTGGTTCCATTATAAGCAAATCTAACGCAAATATACTTAAAAAATATATTTTTGTATCTATTAATAAATATGAAATTCAAATTCTTTTTGTAAATATGTACTAAGCCCTAATCAATACCTACATAAGAGAATGTCTGACCAAACCCATGTCTAAAATAAAATGATCAAAAGAACCATTCAGCTGTAAAATATATAAGTCAGTGTAGGTATCTAATATTAAAGAAAAGAAGCTTTTTGCTTGTATAAAATGTATATATTTTTTATATATTATTGCATTTATATTTTTATTTAAATATGTTTTTTTTTTATTTTTGGGAAGTATGTTTAAAAGAGATGGAAGATACGAGGTGGATGCAAAAAGGCTTATTCCTGCTGGTAACAGAGTTAACGGTGTTATAGCTGAATTGGTGTTTTTGTTTTTGGTGTTAAGTGATGGTACTGATGCTGCTATAGGGCAGAGAAACGAGGGTATTACAGAAGAAGAATCAAAGAAACATACATTTCTCGACCTTTTTAACAATTACAATGTTAATTTTTAAGTTCTAACAATTATTACATATTAAGATTATCTTTTATGTTCATATTATTAATTAGTAAGCTTTCGCTTTATAAATCCAGGTAAACAACACTAACTATATGGAATTCATTCATAGTCACGTTTTCGTATAATACACGCATTTGTATTCCGATAATATTACTGGGTTTATATTGGGTGACATACTATGTTTTTTTTTATTAAATTAAATATTTGTAATAAATATTAAATATTTGTAATAACAAATATTAAATTATATTAACACAAAATATAGAAAAATATCTTATAACTTCAAACGTGGTTTTCCAATATATGTCAATAACTGTTTCTTCACGTGTCTTCCACAATTTGAGAGTAAGCAGAAACAAAGATTATTCTTTATTTTCTGTTCGTTTCTTTCCATTAAAGATATTGCTTATTGTAAGACACTGGATATCTAAATTTATCTGAATAAACAAAGATGAAGAAATGCTTGAGGAAAATCCTTAAAAACACAAAAAAAAGTGTCGAAAAATTCGACGGTAAGAAAGGAACAGAGTGTTTTAACACTGGGTTCCCTCTGCCTATCCTGCTACATATTATGCTATATGCCATATATATTTCTGTATTTATTGTTGGGCGGCAACAGAAATCAATTATTTGTGAATATTTCAACTGTAACTACCAAGGCTTTTGAGATATAGCCTATTGACAGACGGGCAGACAGACGGACGGACGGACAGCGGAGTCTTATTAATAAGGTTTTTATGATTTAGATATGGAATCCTAAAAACTACTAAAGTCATCATCATCATCATCAACAACAGCCATCTTTTGTCCACTGCTGGACATAGGCCTTCCCCAATTCTCGCCATCACACTCGATTCTCAGATCTTCGGACCCATCCGCTTCCCGCCGGCCCTTTATGTCGTAGGCCCATCTAGCAAGGGGTCGTTCTACTGGTCGTTTTGTATTAGATCTAGCATGTATCTATAGTACAAATGCCAATGAAATATTGCTGGCATCGATTTTTCACCGCTTGTTAGTTAGAAATGACCTTTGTCATTCGTTAAAATTACTCGATGGATTTTTATATATTTATGTTGTTCTTTTATTCTTTTTTTGTATTTTTTTGGAAGTAAGGTTTTTTTTAGTTGTAGTCCCTACATTATTTCTTTAGGTAGGGTAATAAAATATGGAAAAAAAATTAAAGTTATAATTGAATATAAACTTACACAATATTTATTCTACAGTAGTCTCGTTCTGTTAGACGTACTTTACTTGGCTTAGCAGGCAAAACAGTGAAAAAAAACTAGTGAAAAATATGACTATATTTTCAGAGCTATTTTTTTATTTAGATATTTATGAATATAACAATAAATATAAATTAATTTAATCGGTTAATTGTTATCTATCTATCTATACGTTCTCTGCTATGCAAAGATACAATAGCAAAACGTCACTGAAATGAGTTTTTAATCTCATTAAATGATAAAAGTTACTAATAAAGCCAATGCCACTTATTATATAATTGTACATGTAAATATGATAACATCAGCTTCACGCTGTATCCCGCACAGAGCAGGATAGGCAGAAGAAATCTAGTGTTAAAACACTTCATTCCCTACTTTCCGTCGAATTCTTGAGGCCTTGCGTGCTGTGTTTCGAAACTCAACGCCGCGCTTTATCTCGACACCAGAGCGAAGAAAATTAAAATAAATATTTCATATTCTCGAGTGGGAATCGAATCCACAACTAGTCTTTACAGTCATACTTTGTGCCCCTGCGCCTCTCGGCCTCCTCTGGCCTCGATTTTTTCTACTATTGAATACTTAATAGTACGGTGTTTAGCGTTATTTGTTTTCTAATGTTATCGAAACGTTTTTTATAGGTTAAGGAAAGTCAATAGAACGACTAAATAACACCGGTTGTACATTGTTTGCATTCTTTTAATATCAACAGTATATATTTTTGTTCTTTTTTTTGTTTCATTCTATTTCTTGTTTTATAGTATTTAGGCGTGCCAGTTGAATACAGTTTTTTTATCACTAATATTGGCATGACAGTGGCAAGTCACTCTAATATCCTCTCTTCTATTTAAATATTACCGTAAAACCTTCGTGTTTTCTCCCAACAACGTGACCTTGGCGAAATGAAGGCTTCGGAAAACTATAATCAAAGAACCCTATGTTAAATAATGAGACTCAAATACGAAAATATTTAGCAAATATAAACTTTCCCACTATCGGGATTTGAAGCTACAGCCATTGCGCTCAACACATCCCAACAACGCTACAATTTATTATGTGGATTTTTATTATTAATTTCAATACAAATCATTGTAAGGATTTTTTTTTTAAATTATTCTTTCCTACCTATGTTTGTAACTAGCATTAAATATATACCGATTACATAACTGTTATTATCTTTTGTTTCATTCGCGATGTACCGAGACCTAGTATTTAGGCATTGGATNGCATGCCAGTGGCACTTGCCAATATCCTCTCTCTCTTCCTTAAAGATTACCGTAAAACCTTCGTGTCTTCTCCAAACGTGATATTGAAGTAAAGGCTTTGGAAAACTATAATATATTTATTTATTTATTATTTAGCAAATATAAACTTTCCCACTATCGGGATTTGAAGCTACAGCCATTGCGCTCAACACATCCCAACAACGCTACAATTTATTATGTGAATTTTTATTATTCATTTCAATACAAATCATTGTAAGTTTTTTGGAAATTTACTTTTTTAAAATTGTTCTTTCCTACCTATGTTTGTAACTAGCATTAAATATATACCAATTACATCACTGTTATTATCTTTCGTTTCATTCGCGATGTACTGAGACAGTATTTAGGCATTGAATTACAGAGATACAAGAAAAATATATTTCTATACATATATTATATGGATATGTACAGTACGGTCGTCAAGTTTTGGCTTCCCTATATTTAATTTACTGCTCAGATTTTCCTCAGAAAATCTAACTTGATAGTGGCCACGACTCATTGGCCGCACTACATGTGTGTATTTAATACAATCGCTGCAATAATTTCAATGCATGAATTACTTTCAGAGAGAATGAAGTCAGCAGACAAAACACCGTAGAGCAAACTGTACAAGAGATTTTGTTTTAAATATAAATAGACAATATAAAAGTTCAGCTATTTTATTATTTAGCCCTTTTTTAGAGTTTCATAATAATATTCTTTGTATTTTTAGGTCATGTAAACGAACAAATACGGCTGAAGCGAAAAATAACGAATTGTGGACTTCTTTTCTATGTTTGTAGTACTGATATATTATTATGCGAAATAGCAGAACCGGCTTTTGATATTTCTCCCTCGAGTACACTATGTTTTGATTTATTTGGAAAACAAGAAACAATATATGAAAATGTCTATTGAATTTAACTTGGGTACTAAAATAAATATCTTTGAACAATTCCCTCGTCGCTGACCCCAAATCCTGTTGAGGCTTAAGTATAATGATCAGTGAAGTAAAGAATAAACATACTTCTAAGTTCCAAATAAACAGACGAATTGGCAGCGGGGTTGAGAGTCAGACAAATAAATATGGCATAAATTTTATACATATGAAAGGAACCGACCACGACTAAAAGCGAGCTTGACTATTTAAAAGTCATATCTAGGAAATAAAAGATATATTTAGAGACATTTTTTTTTCAGTTTTTTGCTGTATTCGGGCAGAGGGATCCTAGTCTTAAATCTCTCTGTTTCCCACTTTCGTGAAATTCTGGAACCATTGAGTGTGGATTGGGAGAAGTCGATACTACGCTTTGCCTCAACTCTAGAGCGAAAAAAATAAAATAATAATAATAAATATTTCATTTCCTCGAGTGGAAATCGAATCCACAACCTGTCTCACGCTTGTAGCTGCCCCACGACTGGCCACTTTTTACGTCAATACAAACAAAAAAAATATTTCGAAATTTTAACATATTACATAGAAAAGACAACATAACATTAGTTAACCTCCATTATACAAAAAAATATCTTTATCTTTGAATACGCCTTTGATAGAACACTGTGGTAGTAAAACAAATAAATTATGTTTACATTAGTTTATCATACGAATGTTATCAGTGACTTTTCCTTGCAGGTGAAACGGACGTATGGAGAAAAACCAGTTGAAGAAATTTTTTTAGAGTTCCTTGCACGATCCATAAATACTCTTATAGACTGCCAATGTTTACTTTCCTCGCCTTATCATTTGATAAGTTAGAACACGAGCCGCGATCAAACAAGCCTTATCATGGTAACGTTCTCACTGCTGACACTAAACAGCTCTGCAGAATCCAGTCCAGTAAGGCGTGGTGCGCAAAAAACTAGAACTCTCCGCGATGGAAGGAAGGAATGGACTAAATACGCGAAACAACAGATAAATGTGAATTAGTTTAAACATTACAAACCAAAGCAAATAATTTCTAGTCGGAAGTTAAATATAAGTAGTCAAGCTGGAGGATCTACAGACCTTGATCCACGATGAGGTGGGAGACGACGCGAGTGAGGAGTGCCTGGCGAGGAATATTAACGTATCCCAGAATTATTGTCCCGCGTACTTCGATGGGCTGCTATGCTGGGATCCGACCCCATGGAACACGCTGGCCATACAGAAGTGCTTCAGCGAGTTCCATGGTGTACAGTACGATGATACCCGTAAGTTAATTATTATCTTTATATATATAAAGTATATAGAATGTATGAAAAGTATCATAAATTTTCATAAATTAGATATTTATCTTTGCAAACATTTCATATAAATAAATAATGTAGTGATATGTATGTAAAGTGCAATTTAAATGATTATATTTCAGTTTTATACATTAAATATAAACATAATGATTAGCTTCCACTATTGGAGCGGAGAGAGAGACAACTCTCTCGAGAAGAGACTCTTAACAGAGGTAGCCTAGTTTTAAGACATTCCACTCACCAATTTCCGCCCAATTCTAGAGGCATGGCTTTGCCTCTACACCAGAGCGAAGAAATAAAAATATTAAATATTCCATTTCCTCGAGTGGGAATCGAACACACTACCTGTCGTTTTTACAGTCACACACTTATAGCCCTGCGCTATGACTGGTCTTTATTTATACATTTTAATTTAAATAATAAATATATTATAGAAATTATAAGATTTAGCCATATTGAACATATAGTGAATTAAATTTACAATGGCCTGTATTATTGTTTGTTTGGAGAGATTAGTGCGGAGTTATTTTCATGACGTCAGTAAATGTTTATAATGAGCGGACATAATCTTGCGTGAAATTGCGAAATCGTCTCGCTTAATTTAAACTAATTTTTTTAGCATCACGCTGTATCCCGCACAACGTAGTGTTACGACACTTCGTTCCCCATTTTCCACTGAATTCTGGAAGCATTGAGTGTTGAGTGGAGGATGTCAAGGCCGTGCTTTGCCTTGATACAAGAACGGAGAAAATAGAAATATTTAATATTTAATTTCTTCGAGTGGGAATCAAATCCACAACCTGTCGCATTAACAGTCACTCTTTGTTTGTTTAAGCCTATTTATATATATATATATATATATATATTTATTTTTACAATACTTTTTAGTATATAATATTTTGTTGAATATAAATTTAATCTCAGATATAAAATCATTAGGTAAGAAATGTTTCACAAAACTGATAACGAATCTTGAAGTCAGTTCTTATTTATATTATAAAAAAATACTTAAATTATAGCATCAATTATGATGGAGAAGAATAATTATTTGCATTCCCCTGATACGCGGCTACCGATACGGAAATTATATTAATATAACATTTTATACAATTTGAAATATTTAAAATAAGACGGAGAGTTTCGCTAATCAACTCGTAATGTCTCCTACACTAGAATAGAGAGAGGGAATATGGGAACCTAATGTTAAGACACTCAGTTCTCATTAGACTCTTCCGTTTCTCATTTTTATTATCATTTTAGAGACCAGGAGAAGCATACGACTGTAAACACGACAGATAGTGGGTTCGATTCCTACTCGAGGAAATGAAATATTTAAAATTTTCATATCCTCGTTCTGGTAACGAGGCAAAGCGCATTGTTTAGCTCCGCCATTCAACACGCAACACGTCCAGAAATCGGCGCAAAATGGGGAACGGAAGTGTTTTAATCATATTTTCAAAAATAAAATATATTAATAACAATTACAATTTAATTCCAGCCATACTAATATCTATCGAGTCCTATAATTTTAAAATTGTTAATTACCATTTAGATGCTATTTCAATATAAGATTATCTTTATTTCCATACTATCTTTTTAAGTCAAGGTTCATGTCACATGAATGCAATTATCTTTGCCATTAAACCTGAGGAATTAGGCAAATGTGCATTAAAGAAGTTAACCTGAAAAGATAGTAAAAGAAATATTAGAATATATTTCTTTTATCTTTTGTAAAATTCTGTATTTTATTGCACATTGCTGGGATCATTAATCTTATATTCATTACATATTTTGGGTTTAACTAAAATGTAGTTGCTTAATAAATAAAATTATTAAATAAAAACAAAATTACATTTCGTTTTGTATAGACAATAAATAATATTATAGAATTATACTACTTTAAAGTATTAATATGGGAATTATTTATATCTAAATACTAAATATTAAAAAATATTATCTTTAAATTACCTAAATAACTACCTATAGCATAATTATTATATGTATTACTTTTTTTAATTATGAATGTATTATATATTATTATTTTATTCTTCAAGTTTTTAATAATAATAGTTTAACTTTACCAATGATCTCTATATATAATAAAAAAGTAAAAATATTTTGTCTGTACATTTAATATTTTTGACTGAAATAGATAGAGGGACAATGAAAAAGAATAATAGAAAGTATTTTTTTTTTTAATTTCTTGTCTGTCTATCTGTTTCTGTTCTGCCTGCCTGTTTCTGAACGAGTAAATTAAATTAGTCATCAACACATATGACTGTCAGTGAATTTTGTTTATTAAATGAATAATCATGTAGTTCAAGCGGGCGAAGCCGCTGGCAGGCCGCTATTATGTAACAATAATATATCCGGAAAAAGTCTCCGAATTGTTCTAATTCGTTATTTCGTCTGTAATATTAAATACCTTTTAAAAAAATATTGTTAACTGATGTCGGAAAATGAAATAAATTGGATGACTATAATCCATCATTCAGTGTCAAAAGTTCACAAATTCAAATATTATTTAAAATGTTACATAAGAATTGAACTCCCAAAATCGTTACGCAAAAAAATTAAGTAGGTACTTGATTGACGATATACTCGTATAGAGTGTTGCATAACGGAACACAACGCCGTACTTTTCCACAACCGTCGTGCTTACATTAAAACTGGAAGGAATCAGGGTCCCACTGTGATTCATATTAGTATTTTGTTCAAAATAATACCTATACATTCTAAAGATTGCGTGTAAGCGTGTGACTGTAAAGCGATGGTTGTGAGTTCGATTCCCACTCTAGAAATGGAATATTTAATATATGCGAGCGAGGTTTTCAGTCCCAACCACTACACTATACCTCAACAATTCGGCGTAAAATTGGAAACAGAAATATCTTAACGGTAACAGAGTATCTTAACACTAGGTTCCCAGGTTCCCTCTATCCGTGATATAGCGTGAAGCTTAAAAAACATCTTATTTTTGCAGAAAACGCATCACGTCATTGTCTCGAAGGCGCATGGCACAACTACTCGGACTACGCGAACTGCACTGAACGGATCGCGAGTGTATCGCCGACGGACGTCACTAGTCTCATATATTTAGCTGGATATTCTCTAAGCCTAGGTGTACTGTCGCTTGCTGTATTCGTATTTTTATATTTCAAGTAAGTATAATAGNGGTAACAAATAAATGTTTCATGAAACTGATAACGAATCTTGAAGTGTGTAGTATTCTTATTTATATTATAAAAAAATACTTAAATTATAACATCAATTATGATGGTGAAGAATAATTATTTACATTCCCCTGATACGCGGCTACCGATACGGAAATTATATTAATTTAACATTTTATACAATTTGAAATATATAAAATACGACGGAGAGTTTCGCTAATCAACTCGTAATGTCTCCTACACTAGAGTAGAGAGAGGGAATATGGGAACCTAATGTTAAGACATTCAGTTCTCATTAGACTCTTCCGTTTCTCGTTTTATTAACATTTTAGAGACCAGGAGAAGCATACGACTGTAAACACGATAGATAGTGGGTTCGATTCCTACTCGAGGAAATGAAATATTTAAAATTTTCGCGTCTTCGCTCTGGTAATGAGGCAAAGCGCGTTGTTGAGCTCCGCCACTCAACACGTCCAGAAATCGGCGCTAAGTGGG
Source organism: Heliconius cydno galanthus (assembly GCA_036379175.1). Classification (NCBI taxonomy): domain Eukaryota; kingdom Metazoa; phylum Arthropoda; class Insecta; order Lepidoptera; family Nymphalidae; genus Heliconius; species Heliconius cydno. Next base: position 300,754 of record JAKRZM010000419.1, read on the forward strand.
AAACGGAAGTGTCTTAATCATATTTTCAAAAATAAAATATATTAATAACAATTACAATTTAATTCCAGCCATACAAATATCTATCGAGTCATATCATTTTAAAAGTGTTAATTACCATTTAGATGCTATTCCAATATAAGATTATCTTTATTTCCATTCTATCTTTTTAAGTCAAGGTTCATGTCACATGAATGCAATTATCTTTGCCATTAAACCTGAGCAATTAGGCAAATGTGCATTAAAGAAGTTAACCTGAAAAGATAGTAAAAGAAATATTAGAATATATTTCTTTTATCTTTTGTAAAATTGTGTATTTTATTGTACATTGCTGAAATCATTCATCTTATATTCATTACATATTTTGGATTTAACTCAAAGGTGGTTGCTTAATAAATAAAATTATTAAATAAAAACAAAATTACGTTTCGTTTTGTATAGACAATAAATAATATTATGGTATCATATTACTTTAAAGTATTAATATGGTAATTATTTGCATCTAAATACTAAATATTAAAAAATATAATCTTTAAATTAGCTACATAACTACCTATAGCATATATGAAGGTATTATATATTACTAATTTAATACCTCAAGTACACTTTATCAATGATCTCTATATATAATAAAATAGTAAAAATATTTTGTCTGTACATTTAATATTTTCGACTGAAATGGATAGAGAGACAATGAAAAAGAATAATAGAAAGTAAAAAATGTTTTTGAATTTCTTCTCTGTCTTTCTGTCTGTTTCTGTTCTGCCTGCCTGTTACTGAACGAGTAAATTAAATTAGTCATCAACACATACGACTGTCAGTCAATTTTGTTGATTAAATGAATAATCATGTAGTTCAAGCGGGCGAAGCCGCTGGCAGGCCGCTATTATATAACAATATAATATCCGGAAAAAGTCTCCGAACAGTTCTCTTCAGTCTTGAATATTAAATACCTTTTAAAAATATATTGTTAACTAATGTCAGAGTGGAAAATGAAATAAATTGGATGACTGTAATCCATCATTCAAAGTCAAAAGTTCACAAATTCAAATATTATTTAAAATGTTACATAAGAATTGAACTCGCAAAATCGTTATCGATCGAATCGATATACTCGTATAGAGTGTTGCATAACGGAACACAACGCCGTACTTTTCCACAACCGTCGTTCTTACATCCAAACTGGGTGGAATCAGGGTCCCACTATATGATTCATATTAGTATTTTGTTCAAAATAATACCTATACATTCTAAAGATTGCGTGTAAGCGTGTGACTGTAAAGCGATGGTTGTGAGTTCGATTCCCACTCTAGAAATGGAATATTTAATATATGCGAGCGAGGTTTTCAGTCCCAACCACTACACTATACCTCAACAATTCGGCGTAAAATTGGAAACAGAAATATCTTAACGGTAACAGAGTATCTTAACACTAGGTTCCCAGGTTCCCTCTATCCGTGATATAGCGTGAAGCTTAAAAAACATCTTATTTTTGCAGAAAACGCATCACGTCATTGTCTCGAAGGCGCATGGCACAACTACTCGGACTACGCGAACTGCACTGAACGGATCGCGAGTGTATCGCCGACGGACGTCACTAGTCTCATATATTTAGCTGGATATTCTCTAAGCCTAGGTGTACTGTCGCTTGCTGTATTCGTATTTTTATATTTCAAGTAAGTATAATAATTAATTAAGTAATTAAATTTGTTTGTGATATTCTTTATCAGATGGAGATTAAATTAAAATTTTTATTCGTTGTTTTTAATAATAAATAATATTTTTCGGACTATAAAATGGGATTCTCAGTGAGAGATGGTCTATGTTTTACAATTTAATAGTATTAATATTAGTAGTAGAGTATTAACACTAAATTCTCTCTTCTCTTTAAAATTAAAATATTAGTAAAATATAAACATTCAAAAATATGAAAGGTTAAAAAGTACATAATGCGGCAGAAAATGACAAACCAGACTGCAGTTCCACAAACAATAGGGATCGAGCACAAATGTTGCGGCATATTTAATGCTGTATTTTTATGAGTGGATCAATCACAGAAGGGTAGGCAGAGGGAACCTATTGCTAAGACACTCCGTTACCCACTTTCCGCCGAATTCTGGAAGGAGAGAGCGAATAAATGAAAATATACATTTAATATAACAACCAAAAATACGTTATCATCATGAGGATACCACATTCCATTCTCCGCTATCTACTGAATTAAAACTCTCTGTCAAAAGAATTTCAACTCACAAACAAATATATTACACACTTCATAAAAACAATAAAAGTGATATATTCTAATAGCTGCTTAATAAAGGCCGAGGCCGTAGTGGCGCAGCGGCACAAGGGTGTGACTGTAACGTGATGGTTGTGGGTTCGATCCCCACTCGAGGAAGTGAAATATTAGGCAGAATATTATGAAAAGTAAAAAAGTGAAATATTAGGAAGAATATATAAGGCAGAAAGTGGGGAACGGAGTGTTTTAACACTAGGTTTCCTCTGCCCACCCTGCTGTAAGCGGGATACAGCGTGAAGCAGCTTAGTAAACGGAAAACCTCACGTTGAAAACATAATAATATTAGCATTAACTAAATTGTTATGCTAGTCGAGCCAAAATGTTAGTCGAGAGACCCCTATTCCCATCTCACGTGTAATAATAGTTAAAACTTAACGACGCTTGCAATGTGCTCGTTTTATTCTATTTAAATAAGATAGTAGCATTTGTTGTCTAATAGCGTTTATTTAATTAAATAATATATAGTAATATTTTATATTTTTTATATTCTCGCTCTGGTAAAGAATTAAATCGCGGTGTTGAGTTGCGCCACTCAACATGCCTCTAGAATTCAGCGGTAAGTTGGGAACCGGAATGTTTTAATGGAAACAGTGTTTTATCACTAAACCTTAACTTCTGCATAGTCTGTTATGTGTGGGATACGTGAAGCTAAGAGAAAGAACTGGTACATGTGAATTTTTAAATGTTCATATTCTTAGGGTTCCTTACAAGTAAAAGAATAAACCAAAAATAAATTGTATTTTATATATAGTTAAAAGATTAAAANTATTATTTAATATTTCTTTTATTTAATTTCTCATGTAAATGACATCGTCGTAATGAGAATAAAGATCTTTAAACAGAATTAATTTGATACCTCATATTTCAGTAATGTATAGAGTAATGTAGGTACATAGACCATCAAGTAAGATTAAATTCTAAGTTTAAGCATATATCATGGTCGAACATACCTGAAATAACATGTTCTAAGCTTCAACAGAAACAAAACTTCGTATTATACATATAAATTTACATATTTGGAGTATAAACTAAGGACTAAATGTTCTTGGAAAAGAAAATGATAATTAATAAGTACAAATATATAGATAATATTCAATAAATAATTCAGCCTCTTATCTCATCTTAAAGTAATTATAAAAAAGTTCCTGAAGGACAACGATGTGTTTTATTATTTACAAAAATTAATTAAAAATATAAAAAATAATAGAAAAAAAGTAAAATATAAAGAATCAAAAGCATTTATTATTATTTTTTTTTTCTCATCTCATCGTTGGATATATCGTATATCCAACATAGATTCACATATATATTTATAATTTTTAACAAAAAAAAATATAGGAAACATTCCTCCTAAATATTCCATAGCACCGATATATTTTTCCAAATCCCCTGTTGAGTAACGTATACCCTGAGACTGATCCCTATTTAAACATATTCCATTTTTGCTTCCAAACTTCCGCTCCTTAGTCAGTCGATTAACCCGAATATTTTATAGCAAATATTTTTCCTTAAGGTAAAATTTATTAAATATTATTTATTTTAATATATTCAAATTTTATTTCTTACTTCTTATAAAAATATTATTTAAATTTAAGACAATCTTTAGTGGTGTGTAAATAATGTATCTTATACGAGAACTGAAGGTTTGGTTACTTAAAGACATTTATTACACAAATTAAATAAACCTAATATTTCAGATGGCTATAAAAGCCAAGTAAAAAAATTTTGACTTTGATTGTTAAAAACACTAAATTCCTTTTCGATTGTTCAAAATTCTTAAATAAAACTTAACTTAATAAACATATGTAAATCATATTTGAATTAGTTAACTAGGTATATTAGGTAATTATCTTCACACTGTATCCCGCATGTAACAGAGTAGGCAGAGAGAGTCTAGTATTAAAACACTTCGTTCACCATTTTTGGCTGAACTCTGGAAGCATTGCGTGTTGAGTGGCAGAATCCAATGCCAACCCAATAAATGTTTCATTTTCTCAACTGGGGAACGAACCCATAACTAGCCCCATTCACAGACACAAACTTGGGCCCCTGCGCTACGACTGATTACGATCTATTAACGATATCTAATATTTATTTTGTTTCCAGGTCTATACTTATATATGTTAGTGGTAGAAACGTTCACAGCTGAAAATATAAAGTTGAAAGTTTATACAACCATCGGTTGGGGTAAGTAATTGCAAGTTTTATATATTTAAGTAAAATAAAGAATTAATTATTTTTATTCGACATGTTTCTTCATATTCATCATATTCGCTTCAATAACGGAATTATTATGGACTATAAATCTCTTAACGCCTATCATTTTTGCGCAAGTACGAGTATTTAACACGTTAACAATATATTACAAATTTCTACTTTATATATTTCACTTCAAAAATATATATTATTTTTTAATAAAAAAAATATTTAAATAATATAAGTCGTTAGAATGGCTTTTTGTTATTCTCTTTACACAATTTAAATACGTACTTTAATATTGAAAGAAAAATATTACGTCAATAGGTTGTAGTTCCACATCGCACAGCTATAGAATTTGAACCCAAAACCATTGCGGCCAATCAAAGAACGGCTCCATTCAACCACATAAAATATTCCTAAAAACATATTATAATATAATATATCTCCATAAATAATTACTTTACCGACGGGCGCTTATGAAATAATGAAATTCCGTTAGGCAACATCAGCTCTTTGACTGGAAACTCAAAAGGGTTGAAATTTAAGTTGAATATTTTATAACCAGAGCTAAAGTTAGCTTTAGTATATTAAATTCAACAAAATATTTTTTATTTTTTTTATATCAAGCATAAATTATTTATTGCTTAAATAGCTTTTAAGGTTAATGGAAGTGCCTCCTATTTATTAGAAATACCTATAAGAAGATTATTTACGTCATGTAATTTTATTATATTAGTAAAGACCCGCTCGCGGCTTCGCCCGCTTGAACTATATAGTTATTAATTTATTAATCTGTATTACTTTCGTTTTCTAATAATAATATCAATTTAAAATAATAACTATACCTTTATTAAAAATAAAGTTTCGAATGAATTTAAATAAACATTTCATTTCCTCAAGTGGGAATCAAACCCACAACCAGCCGCGCCTCTTTATAATGCTGTAAATACTCGTATTATTGAGAAAAACTTTATAATATTTTTTTGTATAGGTGCTCCAGCCATTTTCATCACAATATGGGTGATATGTCGCTGCTTCGTTTCCATAGTACCGTCAACAGGGCCTGATGGAGTAAGTAGATTAATATATTTATATTATAATAATATACTATATTGGAAATTAAAAAATTACTCTAGGAAATTTGTATTAAAGATACTGATATTTATTATATTCGTTGAAGTCCTTATGGCACCGTGGTACAGTATGTGGATGTGAACTAGACGGGTGCGGGTTCGTTTCTTGCTCGGGGGTAATAAATTCATTCTAATTTGCCAAATGGCAGCTGTCAGTTGACAGATTAAAAGTAACTTTAAAATAAAATCTTTTTATACTTAATTTCTATTCTTATTTTATACTTGTAAGTTGTTTTTAATTTACTTAACTTCGATCTTTACAAAACGATGATTAAATTTTATTCAAATAAATTAAAACTTAAATAAATAATAAACTTTAAATAAATTTTACTTTTTACCGAACTTAACATATAAATTCTTTCAAAATAAAAAAGTTGAAGTCGAAGAAAGGAACAAATTTTAATGGGAATGTTTCCCCGACCACCGACCGCTACCGAGACCTCTAAAACTTTACCAAGCTTGCAATTAACGTTGAAATAGATTTTTTTTATCAAAGTCTCACTTTTTATTTGTATAACTTTACACTTCTCTTTGAAACGTTGGATTATATAAAAAGTGTCTCGTGATTTCTACGTTTCATTATTTTTAGGGTTCCGTACCTAAGAATAAAAAGCGGATATAGATACTACGTACACCCTTATGAGGTTAGTTCGCCTTTCTGTCTGTTAGCCTATTGAGACATTTTTAATAAAGAAACGTGGAGATCATAAGCTAAATTTAATTAAATTATTGAATATCGATTTTTATAGTTTTAAGAAAAAATAAAGTTTAGAAGTTTACTTTTCTGTCAACACAATATAGTTATGCTTATTTTTTACTGCGCTTATTTTAGAAATTTACCATGTAATCAAAATGTATAGAATACTTCTCGCTGATCTAAAAACATGAAACTTGGCAAGAATTTACAGTATAAAAAAACAGTAACTAATGGCCTCGCCACCAGAGCGAAGAAAGGGAAATATAAATCTAAATAAATGTTTTATATCCTCGAAAGGGAATCGAACCTACAACCAGTCGATTTTACAGTCACACTTTGTGCCCCTAAGCCACGACTGGCCATTATTTTCAATACTATTAACAAATTCTCAATTAAATGCAATTTTTTTCGTTTCCTCCCTAAACGATCGTCCAATTAAATTATAGAACCGTGCTTTGAGAGCAATATCAGTTTCATAAAACGCTAACTAAATTAAGAGTTTTATCGGGATTCGACCAATTTTAACTTCAGAATCCATGTTGATTACGGATCAGCATTTTGTTGTTTTGATGAAATTCTCTTTTGGAAATGTTTCATTTTTTTATTTCAAAACGAACAAGAGACATTTAAAATTCTCTTCAGTAATATATAGGATGTACTGTACTTGTTTTTTATATTTTACATGTGAAAGTTTTATTAGTTTAAAGTAAGTATTAAATGAGGTTAGTCATGAGATCCATTTTACTTATATTATCTAGAAATTGTGAAATATGCAATAAAACAGGACATTGAAATACGAGTATGTATCTATTGGACTATATTCTGGCTGTAAAGTGCAAAAAATGTAATGAAGATAACATAGGAAGAAAGCGGCATTTCTCGCATCATTGTCTTTTATCTGGACTATAAACCTCCGAAGATTGAAAGGTTCAACAAAACGGAAATATAGTATCAGAACAAACATAACATTTTGTGAGATCCATCAGGTCGTGACAAGTTTTAGGTTAGGAATATCGGATACTTGACGAAAAATGCTGTCCTTTATAAATTTGTTGAAAAAACTGATTTAAATACATTTTTCTGCATATAGCAAAGTAGATTTCGAGAACCTAACGTAAAGCCCCATCCTTCATTTTCTTATAATTTCGAAACATTGCGGGTAAAGTGGCGGAACTATAAACCATTCTTTATCGTCATTATTATCATCGCCTCGACCAGCGATCAAACCCACTACCATCGCGTCTACACTGAAATACTGTCCACAATGGATTTAAATCCAAATCTAAATTAAAATTAAATTAAATCAGCTTCACGCTGTATCCCGCACAGAGCAGGGTAGGCAGAAAGAACCTAGTGTTACTTTCTGTCGAATTCTGGAGGCATTGCATTTTGACTGGCAGAACTCAACGCCGCGCTTTGCCTCGACACCAGAGCGAAGAAGTGGAAATATAAATTTAAATAAATATTTCTTCTCCTCGAGGGAGGATCAAACCCACAACCAGTCGGTTTTTCTGTGCCACGACTGGCCCCCAAATCTAAATTAAAATTTAGTAATTAAAAAAAAATCTTAATTTACTCTGTTAGTTAACGTTGAGTGGGGACACTAAGATGTGCCAATGGATCCATGAGCACGCGGTGGACTGGATACACAAAGCGCCCGCGCTCGCCGGACTTGCACTCAACTTGTTTTTCCTCATCAGGATTATGTGGGTAAGTGGATATTGTTTATTGAATTATACTTGATTTAGTTAATTTTTGAATATTTTATTAGTAATTCTACCTAATAATTTAAACTATACATTTAACTATGTAACAAACTTGATACTAGTTGAAACTTTTTACCGAAGACAAGCAATTCTGAGATTAAAATTTAATAATAAATAAGAAATAATATATTTATTTATTGATAAAATGATATCAATTTGAAAAAATATACATAAAAATAGTTATAAATATTATTAATAATCACTCTATAGGAAGATTGTACCCAAAGAGAAGTATATATTACGAAAGAAAATTTCATGAGCAGAGAAAATTGCATTCATGAAATTTAATTAAATTCTTGCAACTCATAGTTAACTAGAAATTTTCAACGGTAATGAAAGAGTGTTCAAAGTTCTGTCTAAATTATTTACTAAAAGTAAAAAAAATATCTAAATTTAATTTTATTTCTCTATAAAACAGGTACTAATAACAAAATTACGTTCAGCAAACACATTAGAAACAGAGCAATATAGGAAAGCGACGAAGGCGTTGCTCGTGCTGATCCCACTGCTGGGCATCACGAACCTGCTGGTGCTGTGCGGGCCGAGCGACGACTCGTGGTTCGCGCACGCCTTCAATTATATACGCGCGCTGATGCTTTCTACACAGGTCAGTTTTATTTTTGGTACTTTTGCTACCATACTCCTTCCTCCTGGCATTAATCCCGGCTATTGCCAGGGTCTGCCTTCCTACTCAACCTACTCCACTTTACACGGTCTTTTGCGTGCTATTACTACCATACTAATATTATAATTGTGAATGTACGTTTGTTTGTTACGCTTTCACGCCAAAACTACTCAATTGATTATCATGAAACTTTGTACACAACTTTTTAGAGGTATAAGAAAGGAATAGTTTTTATAAAAAAATATTTGAAATTTCCTTTGGCAATTAAAGAAATCGTTGGCAACTGACAGACGAATGCTTCCTCAGTGTACCCGTGATCACGGACTATTGTAAAGTGTTCGAACATGGGATTTCCAAAAAGATATAATACTAAATATATACGATTAATCGGGTTAAATAAATTTATTTAAAAGCTCTAGTATTTTATAAAAGTGTAATGTACAGTTACTCGTAAGTTCTTTGGTTATGATCTTAACCATTAAATCAACCGATGAAATTCGTTCATTTTTTTTTTATATATGACTATTACTTGTACTTTTATTTTACTTATAGTATGTATACAAGTGTTTAAATCAATTAAATTTTAAATTATTAATATTTTCATTTCTTCGTTCTGGTGTCGAGGCAAAAGCGCAGCGTTGATTTCCGCCACTAAACACGCAATGACTCCAGATTTCGGCGGAAAGTGGAGAACGGAGTATCTTAACACTAGATTCCCTCTGCCTACCCCGCTTTGTGCGGGATACTACGTGAAGCTTAATTAAATATAATTAAAATATACAATATAATCATATACTACAGCTTAATAATAATACGATTTATAAGAACAACTCAAATAAAGCTATAAAGACATTAACCCCCAAAAAATAACAATTCACCTCTAAATACCATTTGATAGCATCACTAAGCGAGTACGCAATCGACACCCTCACCAGATGAAATACAAATACCCTTCCATGATAAATAGTGGGCAAGATCCTATAAATAAACTGTATCGGATCATTTATCTCCGATTTCATAGTAAATAGCAAAAGTAAGTCAATCCTTCAGCCAACGCCTTCTGATTTGTAATCTATTTGCAACTCCATTATACTGTTTATGTTGAAGATGAAAATTTTGACCAAGTAAAATCGTTAGATTCAAAGTAAATTTAGTGGATATTTATATGTAAAACTAGAGACCTCTTCGCATGGTTAANCAGTTCGTTTAGACGACATATTGACAACTGAACGTACGTGATTTAAACAATAAGTGAAGATTCGTTACATTATTTAAGTAGAAGCGAGGGCTTAAGGAATTCATGAAATAAAAGTTGTACCTAATACTAAAGGAAAATCTACAAAAGTTAACGAGTCTAAAATCGATATTTCTTTCTATTCTATAATAATATAAATAAATTGTTCTTAAATTATAAAAACCTACGAGACCGTTGTGGCGCAAGGTGTTAGCAGGAAGTAGGGAACGGAGTGTTTTGACACTGGGTCCATTTACCCTACCTGCTTAAAGTAATAATAATAATAATAAAATCTATACATTTGATGAAATTCGTACAAATTTAACATTCAAACACAAAATAAAATAATTTAATTACGTTTGCTCTACCAGAAGAATGGTAACAATTAGAGAACGGATATTTTCATCATTAAAATAAGGAAAACTCACTATCTAACTATAAAATTACATAGCTACGTGCTTATACTATTTTAAGCACCAAAACTAAAAATTATAACTAAAATAACTAAAATATACCAACTATATTCAAGAGTGACGAATTAGTTAACTCGTACCGGACGAGAGTTATTTAAAGTGCGAAAACCGGGGATTAGTGCGACCGTTCGTGGTTGAGCCGGTATTTAGACTTTGGCGTATTTTTAATTAGATTTGAACCCGCTACTTGTAATGTACACTAATTTTCACTTTAAATTTGCTAAGCTTTTTTTGGTGAAACATTTCGGTTTTTAGTTATTTTGCATGTTTTAGTAAGTGTTAGTGGTAGTAGAGTTTTAAACTGTATCCTACACGTGATAGAGAAGGCATATGGACACTTCGTTCTCATTAAGACACTTCCATTCTCCGCCGAATATTCAAGGCATTGCCTGCTGAGTTGCGGAACACAACGCCGCTAAATTAACATAAGTTATTAAAATATAAAAACACTAAACAAAATGAAATAAAACTATATATCACAAAATTAACTTAAATACCAAAATAAGCTGTAAAAACAGATTCAAATCTGAATTAATATCGTTGGCAACCGCCCAGCACCAGCACCGGCGCCGCAGTTGAGGAGTTCGCGTTGATTTGTCTTAGTGTTTGTATTATGCTTATAACTAAGGATAAGATCTCAAGTTTAGATTTTACTTTGACTTTAAAGTTATATTTATACTAGTAACTTTAGCGCGGAATCGCTCGGAAATGAAATTAAATATTTAATTATTTCATTTCCTTGCTCTGGTAAGGAGGCAAACCGCGGCGTTGTGTTCCGCCACTTAATACGCAATGTGTCAAAAAATTGGCAGAAATCTACCTAGATTTACATCACTATACACTACAATTTTTAAATATATGAAATTTTAATACCTACTCTAATATAACCTATCTATCCAACAGTTCCCGAGATTAGCGCGCCCAACCAAACAAACACTTCCACTTAATAATATTATCATAGAATTATAGATAGATAGTTTGGAAAAGATAAAATAAACTAAAATACAAAAAGATAGAAAAGACTATCTATATCTGGCGAAGCAGGCGTCGCTCGTCTTGTTTTGCCTACCTCTGTAAATAGATGCCGGGTTTATTGCGAAATACCTGTATTCTTAGTTATATATAATATTTACAGTTAGGATATTAAATTCTCTTTTTATTGCCATTTTAGAATAGATTGCATATCTTTACATAATATAAAATGAAAAGTAATGTTTCTCCACAGACGTACCCTAGGAAACCCTTCCCCTAGGAATCCTAAGGGAAGGGAATTCCTACCAGGGAATTTAGAGGGAACTTAGGACAATCCATTTCTATTTAATTTTATGTCTGTCTATTGAATCTAGTCCTAGTAACAGAGATATTCAGCGTGAACGTGATTCAAAGAGATTCGAGTGTTAATCGAACACACGACCGTACACCCTGTAGTTACACCCTTGTGCAAGAAAGAGAATGAAAAAAATCCACTAGGAACTTTCTAAATAATAGTAATAATATTATAAATATTTAAGTAAACACTAAATTTCTATATATTTTTGAATTTCTACATAAATGAGATTCCCAGTTCCTTAGTCGCAGTCGAAATAAATTTTACTCTGAGGTAATTTAAGTTTCCGTCGTTTGAACTACGAAATAATAAATAATATTTATTTTCTTCTACGTTCTCTGGTATTTACTCACAAAATATTATAATTCCTATGAAAATAATTTAGATTCCTTTTAATTTTGTATTTAACTGTAAATTAAGCTCGGTTTTTTAAGTTTTCTTTGGTTGTGCCTTTTAGTTTTACATGGCGACGCGGTTTTCTCATATTTCTTGGTGAATTTTTACAGTTTTTATTTATAAAATAAGAATAAAATTATGGGCATTAAAACACATAATAATAAAAAAGTAAGATACGTTACGTATTTTTATTTAATATATTTTAAAAGCTGTCAAACCTCATATTTATTTGAATTTGCTTTAGAGTAGATTGCGTAGAAACGGAACCCACTACCTCTGGCGAAGTAATAAGCAATCACTCATACAACTATTAAATATAAATTTCCAAATAACAAAAAAATACTTACATTATGTGCATATTTAATGATTAATGATTAACGATATTCATATTTTTCCAATTAATTATTATAATTACATCATTAGTGGAACACGGGGCCGTTATAATTTGGTTTTTGCGAACACTATCTTCGATAAGTAATGATAAATAAGTTCCATTAAAAATATACCTGTTTTTAGAGATCCTTAAATGGTGATAAAGTCGTAATACTAGTATTTATTTATTAAAGTGTGTTATTATGTTATGCTTTATTATGGAATATAATATATTTTAATATCGAAACTAACCGTAGACGCAGTTGGGGGCTCTGGTAGCAAGGCAAAGAGCGGCGTTTAGTTCCGCCACTTAATTCAAAAAAACAATGTTCGTAAATTCATAGGAAAAAGTGTTTTAACACTATGTTCCCTCTTCTATCCGTCTATATGCGGAATACAGCGTGGAGTTATAATACAGATAAATAAAAGTTTTTAATAAAAAAAATATAACTCGATAATATTTTATACTGTAAATAAGTTTAACATTTACAATTTTAATTTGATAAGAATATTTTTTTTATTTGGTGAATGTATTTTTATTAATTAAAAATTATTGCTTTTTCCATTACAGTTGGTATATATATTTAAAGCGGATTTTATTTTATATATTTTCAAAGAACAACAAGAAGAATTATATTATGATTGGCGTTTTATTTTTCTTAGCATAATTTACAGAGAAAAGAATGTTAAGGCACTACGGCTCGTATATATTAATCATTATAATCTATGAATGAAAACGGCATCTCCAAATCGATATTAGATATGAGAAGGCCTACTCGTATTCGTCATCTTACAATAAAAGTGTGGAAAAAAAAACACATTTTTATTTACATAATATTTAACATTTGTATATAATTTCATACAAAACCTAATTTAGTTTCTGTGAAGTGAATGAAATGAAGATTTATTTACTTATTTCAGGATGCGAGCATATATTACTCGATTTCAATATAAAAAGACTTATTTAGGAAGTGGCAACAAAAGTTGTTAGAAATTAAAGAGTTTCTATTGCTTCGCCCTTGTACCCCATATAGCATGGTGGATATCGAATCTAATGTTAAGACATTGTGTGTGGAGGGCGGAACTGAACGCCGCGCCTCGTCTACCGGACCAAGACGAAATCGAACTTGCAACCGTCATGTTTTCATTCCGACGCAGTCCCACTGCGTTATAACGGCTTCCTCTCTTTATTCATTTCTATAAGTGCGGGTTCAAATCCTCCTAAGTCTGAATGATGGAGTTTAGTCGTACCTACATAAATATATAAGTGTATATTTTGAAACGTGTTAATAATTACAACTGAACTGAACAAACTTTCGAAGAAAAATCTAATTAAAACCGCAATAACACGGAAGTTGTTCCCAGAACACCGAGACCGCTAATAAAATGGGCATTTACTGCCCATTCGCCCTTTTTAAGACTTTTTAAATTTATTATCTATGGTAATTAACTGTTGAGGAAAGTTTCACAGATTATATATATTACATAAACCTACACTTTGTTGATAAACAGATAAATAAAAAAGATAATTTTTGACAAGTTTACGAATGGCGGAACATTTTTAAAAAGTTCCTAGAATACCCTGAAGACATTGAAATACAAGATTTTTTTGTTTGTTTATGTTCTTTTATATAAGTTGGTTAAGTAAGGAAAATTAAAATAGTATTTTTTTTCTTTAGTGAAAGCTTATACAGTGGCCGTCGTCATTATTTTCATCTGCTCTGATAACAAGATAAAACCCATCACGAAAATTGATGGGTGCATAGAGAACAGTGTCTTAGTCACTACGTTCCCTCTGCCTACTTCGCTGTATACAGGATACAGTGTGATGCACGCATTCATTCACGTTAGAAAGCTCTTTGAGCATTACATCCTACGAATATTTGTGAGGATGGATTCAGGCAGAAAATATTTAACGAATTATGCATCAGAATAACACATTTAAGCGGGCGAAGTCGCGATTGGGTCACTACTAAAACAAAGAGCAGAGAGAGAGAGAGTGACAAACTAAATTTCTACACGATTTTACATATCGTAATGCAATCCACCGTATCACTATATCGCGAATAAAACAAATCGTTGTTCACGTGGACTTAGAAAAGTCGACCCAGTTGGCATCCACCGAGCAATCTGTCAGCGGGAATTCTTTAGAAATATTTATATTCTGTTGGTACTGGTGCAATTGTGCTATTCTAAAACCTAAATGCATGGAAAGTATCTACTTTTATTTAAAATAATTCATTTGAAGCATGGAATCGTGAGAGATAAAATCGTCGGGATATGGAATACCTATATGGAAATGTGGTAACCAACAAACCAACCATCTCGATTATACTGAACGTCGTTGAGTTAAGCCACTCAAAACGCAATACCAAGAGCATTCGATATAGTATGGGGAATGAAAGTGTCCCAACACTATGTTCCCATGATCTCTCCGCCTACCGTACTATGCGTGGAATATAACATGAACGAAAAACGATAAAACGAATAACTTTAAGTCAATCCTGTATATGCTCAATCAAAGCTTTCTTATTTGCGTATTGCTAAATAGAAAGTTACTTGCAATTGAACTTGAAGTAAATTATATTTTTACTATTTTTACTAATTAAATCACTGATTAAAATTTAAATGACCAGCACTTCCACAAAAACAAATGAGAACTCCTCAAAACCGAACAAGACTTATAGCATCCACCTACAAATTCATTTGAATCCATCCATTTTCGTTTTCGTTCAAGAAAATAGATTTGTACCAAGTAAATCGAGCAGAAAGTGAGTTTCATTTGAACACGAGTGAAAATAAATCGGCGGACATTTGAGAGGCATGCACAGAATAAAAATGGCCGATTTGTATGCACGGTGTGACAGTGCTGCGGTTTGCGCGGGAAAACTGACAGTCCTCTATGTAGTATGTCTTTATTGTTCCTTATCTAGATTTTTTATCTGTGACATGTTCATTATTTTGCTTGTATTTATTTAAATTTACATTTAATTATTTTGTTGCGGTAGAATTATTCGTTTTTAAATGAAGCTAAATGGAAAACAGTATAAGCTATTTTATTTTAATTTAATTGTTATGATCTTACGCGTCATCTACGTATAGAGCCGAAAATACTAAGAATAGGTGTCACTAAAAATAAATCTTTTTTTAAAGACAAAACTGTCACAATCACTAAGCATTTAAATCTCTCTTTATTCCGTC
This sequence comes from Heliconius cydno galanthus, assembly GCA_036379175.1. Taxonomy (NCBI): domain Eukaryota; kingdom Metazoa; phylum Arthropoda; class Insecta; order Lepidoptera; family Nymphalidae; genus Heliconius; species Heliconius cydno. The sequence goes on from JAKRZM010000419.1 coordinate 316,473, forward strand.
TTTTCAAATACATCTCAACAAAAGTAATGGTTGGACCTACGAGTACACTTTCTAACGTCAAACGCGCGGAAGTTTACATTGTGAGTGAGTCATTGGTTCATAGACCTATAGGATAATGGCTACGCTACAATATTGTTTTGAATGGACAGGTAAGTATGTGCTGCTATTAATACGTTTAAACTTAGAAATATATTTATGTTTTTCTTAAGTTCTCGCTGTATCCCGCACGCAGCTGGGTAGGCATAGGGAACCTACTCCCTTCCTAACTTTCTGCATAGTGGGAATCAAAACCACAACCGTCTCGCTTATTCCTACGCTTGTCTCGCTGCGCCATGAAAGCCCCATCCAGCAAATGAAAGAGAAATTTAAGATGAGTTAAAAAACTGACATATGTATGTACATAAGTATGTATATTAGTATAGGATAGTGGATTTACTGGTTTACATTAGATTTAATATATGTAATTTCATATAAAAATATCCGGTTTCAATTAATTAATTTGAAGTAATTATCAAAGTAATTTGTTTTTAAGACATTTTTATGTATGTATTTAAATATTAAATATATCTAACTAGTACTAATATACATTTCATTATTTATTCTCTTATATGATCAAAGAAAGTAATGTAAAAATTGAGTTAATGAAAGAAGAGAAAAAATCCTGTCGTAATGTTCGATAGTTAATAAAGCACGGCTGTCTCTAGCTTAGTTAAAACAATATCGCGTTAGGTTCCGCTACTCAATAGCCCATGTTGAAATTGGGGGAGAAAAGAGTGATTTACGTCCAGTTTAAAGACTGTAGGTTCTATGAAGAAGGAGGAACAACAACCTGAACTAAAATAAAACAAAACTATTATTTATGTAAAAAATACACAAAAAAAAATTGGAAATATATATACTATGTTATTCAATCTTTGTAATTTTTTTTTGATCGCCGTTATATCCCACATAGTAAAGTATGCAGAGGGAACCTAGATTTGCACTAGGTTTCGAGACATTCGACATTCGAGACATTGGTCGTCGAAACTCACCGCCGCGTGAGACACACAGAGACAGAGACAGAGACCACATCAGAGCGTGGACACGAAAATAATTAAACCCTCGAGTTGGAATCGAATCGACTACCGTCGCGGTTATAGTCAGTCGCTGAACCGCTGTGCCACGACGACCTCTAATAACATAATGCAATAATTATGACTAAGCGTGTATATTTTTCTATTGCAAAAGTATACAGTACTATATGGTCAACATGGCCAAGTGAAATAAGATAAAACGTCTTATCTAAAGGACATGAAGTCGAATCCAAATTGGTATTTGTAAAGATATTTAAAAACTATTGCAATTGTAAAGAGGCCGTCCTGGCGCAGCTGCACAAGGGTGTGACTGTAACGCGACGGTTCTGGGTTCGATCCCCACTCGAGCCAGTGAAATATTATATTTAGGTTTATATTTCCCATCTTATCACTAGGTTCCCTCTTCCTACTTTGCTGTGTGCGGGATAAAGCGTGAAGTTAATTTTGATTTATTTATTTATTTCTTAACTTTAACTAAACTTTCTTAAAAATTAAATATTTGATCCAAGTCCAATTATTAAGCGAGAAACGACGTAACTTAGATATTCTTTAAATAATTTAGTCATATTTATCGTTTTTTTAAGTTCTAAAAAAATATTGGTCACATTATTATTATAATATAAAATCCTATGTTACCACAATTTTATCTTTTTAGAAAAATCTCAAAAACAAAATAATTGACATACGAAACTACGACAAAATACAAAGATAGTAAATTAATTACTAGGTCAGAGATTATCCAAAGCAAACAAGTCCAAGTGAATAGATAAACGTAAATAATTGACACAAATCCTTGTAAGGCGATACACATATAGGTATAGAGTGACAGACAGACATACACTTAAAACCAGATCACTAAAAAAAAATCACTTCGCACTGACACCACACGAAATCTAATTAAGCTCGCACATGTAAATATAGTATGCAAAAAAATCACAGAAAATCTTTAAAAAAAGGTAAATTTTAACACAAAATTATTTAAATTACCAATTTTATAGGTTTGTTTAATAAATTAATATTTTACGGTATTTTTCTTTTATTATTATTATTTTAAGTTAATTATTCTCGTTTTTATATGCGCGCGCGCACGGCCGCCAGTCAGACGGTCGCCATTACACTGAGTTGCGCCTGCGCATACACATATACATACATACATACAGACATGTAAATACGTGTGTATGTATGTATGTATGTATGTATTTACATAATCATTATTGTTGGTCCTGCGTGCGTGATCTCATTGTAAGGAGGGTGATAGTCGATAAAAAGCTCGTTTCGAAAGCTATTTTTAGATTGAACTTCGCTAAGTGTAATATTTCTAATGGGTGTATAGGTGAGATTTTGTATTTTTTGTTAAAATATAATTGAAATGTGTATTTGTATAGGAAATACAATGAAATATTTTCATTATTTTTTTAGCTACATGCTGGTATGTGCCTGTAGTAGGGTAAATAGAGGAAATTTAGTGTTAAGACACTCCGCTCAATTATTTTCAAGATATTATGTATTGGGTGGCAAACTTCAAGGCCGTGCTTTTTCTTGTTATTAGCAATGAAATGAAAATAAATCATTCTCCCAAATGGGAATCCAACGAATCCAGCCCCAATATAAATGAGAATAATTATTAAAAAATAATTTTATAATTTTTTTCTTTTATTATTGTTAATTAAATTAATTGTGGAACACCTTACTTTAAAAATATGAAGAAATTAAAATAAATTATGTTTTATCGATAAATATTTTTAGGTGTCATCACTAAACAAGTTGCTAAGGACAGAAGTGGTGATTTCGCGACACATATAAATGAAGCTTTTGTTTCAACGGACGTTCAATTTAGAGCATTTTTTTTATTTAGGGGGGAGTTGCTTTGAGTTATTACTTTCACCCCATGTAAATTTAAAGAGAACTCTTACACATTACTAAAAAAAGTATAAAAAGTACACTAAGTAATTGTAATTTATAAAATACTAGCGGCCCGCTCGCGGTTTCACCCGCGTTATCTATGTTATTATTAATTTCTGTCTCCATGACTACGTCCTAGTGACGTCTATGCAAAATTTGAGACTCCTAGCATTTGTAGTAACGAAGTTCCATACAAACTTTCAACCCCAAAAACAACCCTTTAGAAGTCGAATATTACAAATTCCTGTCTTAGCGAGCATCTACGTCCTATAAGTGACGTCCATGCAAAATTTGAGATTCCTAGCACATGTAGTTTCTGAGATTTCGTGATGAGTGAGTAACCTTTCGATTTTATATATATAGATCATCTTATCGTACTCCAGTTGTGTATTAATTATTCTTTAGTTTCAAACTGTATCTTGAATATAACAGGACAGAAAGAACCTAGGACAGAAATACTCTTTGTTCTCCACTTTCCGTCCAATTATCGAGAAATTGCTTTTCTCTCTGTCTACCCTTCTTCGAGATAAAGCTTGAAGATACTATCTCTATAAGGGATGAAGATACATAAAAATAGAAAGAGGAGGAGAAGGCCAAAAGCACAGAAGACATAAGTGACCAATCACTGTTTCTTACCTAGGGATGTACTTTTATTATCCAACACATGTAATTGCGACTCAATAACAGATGTGCCAATTGCGTTCATTGAAATTGATACCTAAATGGGCACCGTTCATTCACAGGAATGTTTTGACATTGTAGATTATTAATAATTAATGCCTATCTATATAAAATTATGTACTCGGAGTGTGTATAGCGTGAAATTGAAAAAATATATCAATGACATGATTTGTCTTGTCCTTCATATACCAAAGGGAACCCGGGAACCTAATATTATGACACACCGTTAAAATGAAAACACTTTGGCTTCCCACTGTCCGTTGTGCCACGACTTGCCTATTTATTCTGTCATAACAGAGAAATTACCATTTTTCATTCCCCCAAATGCAAATCGAACCCACAATCATTGCCTTTATCATAATTAACACCCAAAACAGTAATAAATTAAGATACATCCACAACTCATGTATATTTTTAACCGCCTTAAGAATGCAAAGAAAAAAATTTACACTTGCCACGCGCGTTAAAGCATACATTTTTTCCTTTTTGTTGAAACTTTTTCTAAATTTCAACAAAAAGGAAGAAATATTGTTTTAGGTATTTATGATACATTTATCGTATTTAAAATTTTCAATACGTATTGTTTTCTACGAATTTTGAAAAATATTTAAAAAGGCCACAATGGGACAGCATTACATTAATTTTTTCCCTGTTCTGGCAATTGAACCACAGCGTTGAACTCCGCCACTCACTCCACGCAATGTCTTGAAAATTTAATTAATTAATAAAGTATCTAATAAAAACTTCCTACAACAATGAAAATAATTTAAACGAATAAATTCTCTTAAAGGATCGAACCCATTACCAATGCTGTTCCACTGTGCCTCCATAGCAAAATAGTTCCATTGTAAACATAATTTCCGTATCATATTGTAGCGTACAATGACCTAAGGTGTGCCTGTATGCGCTAATAAATAGATCACGATCGTACGTCACGGGTCACAGGTTCGTTTCCGCAAGCAGTTTCATTGTTAGTAAAAGTTCAATTAAACGATCCTATTGCCTTATATTTGTTGAATGGGAAGAGAGGCGCCATTGTGACATAGTTCTGTCTGTCTGTCTCTGTCTCTCTCTCCTTTTCTCTTCATTCACTTATTACGCTTCACCCCCAGGTGAATTCGTAGGCAAATGTAGTAAAAAATACATAGTATATTGCATTTAGCAGCGTAGGCAGAGGGAACCTAATGTTAATACTCTAAATTCTTCACTTTTTCCTGAATTTTTTGAGGCATTGCAGGGCTTTTATCTTGGTGTCAGAGTGAAAGTATTAGAAATGAGAATATTAATAAATAATAATTTATTTCTCCGAGTGGAAATCGAACCCGCAACCCCTGCCCCCTTGTGCCCCTGCAAACCGACGGCCTCTATAAGAATATAGTATATTATATTTAATTTCATCACAGCGCTTGTCATTTGCTTATGCAATACGAATATATATTATTCTGACATTTTCACGTAATCACGCAAGCTATAACGCCACCTGGGGTCCTTTATAAGTATTATTTATAGATAACGACTTGAGTTATTGGAAAATAATAATATGGTATTTTACTTTAACAGTCCTATAAACAAGTATATTTAATTAAATATTTGCAAATTGCAAATTCAGCTTGGGGAAAAATATATTTATAAAGAAAGTGATTATATAGTAATTATAATGTTCTAAAAAGACAAGTTTCGGCGTTGAGTTACGCCACTCAACACGCAAATTGTTCGGTGCGTGGAGGATCTTAACACTAAGTTCCTACCCAACTAAATGCGGAATAAAACGTGAAATAGAAAACCTAATATTGCTTGATTCTAAAATTATCTAAAGGAAAAATGCAATACCACCACTGACCTTAAAACTTCATTAAAGAATTTAAAAAGAATTATAAGCTTTACAGTAATTTAATCATGAGCACATGACATTGAAGAATTGCATACAAACTGTCATTGCACCTAAATAAACTAAAAAAAAAAAATATTAACTTGCCTGTCTGACTGCCAAATAAAATAATAAACTATACACTTCGATTATCATTTAGTAAATAATTATAGTTTACTATACACGTACATAATACAGTACCTATACGTTGAAATGAAAATATTGATAAAAAAAACAGCTTCACGCTGTATCCCGCACACAGCAGGGCAGGCAGAGGGAACCTAGTGTTAAGACACTCCGTTCCCCACTTTCTGCCGAATTCTGGAGGCATTGCGTGTTAAGTGGCAGAACTCAACGCCGCGCTTTGCCCCAACACCAGAGCGAAGAAAATGGAAATATAAGCGTAAATAAATATTTCACTTCCTCGAAAATATTGATAAAATTAATTATATTTTGGTTAGATTAGATCTTTTCATTGAAATCTAAAAGAAGTTGTAACAATTAATAAAGAATTAAAGAATTTCCTTACGGTTGGCAACCCTGACACTATATAACTAAACAAAATAATGCATACCACAAGAGTATTCAAAATTTATAAAGATCCGTAATATACTTTTACTCTGGATTCAAAAGATTCTGTTAGGGTTTTTCCATATTACGTATCTATATCTAATTTACAACAATGCCATCTAGTTTTCCTTTCGAAATTTTTTAGTGGATCTCAAAAACTGCTGAACGGATTTTGATGAAACTTGAACTATTCCTCGAATTAGAATATACCTAGACTAAACAAGAAAGAATCATCTCGATATGTCTTTTTCTTTTCTGAAAAAGTTGTGGACAAACATACAAACATACAATTTAGCACATTGGATTGCAAATTTAGCATATTTCTGCTTACTATTAAGAAAAGGCTAACAATCAATAAAAACACAATTAGGAAATCTTTTCTAATCTACAAAGTCTTATAACACTATTTTCTCCGCTTTTCCATTAAAAAATATCACCTAAACAAAAAAAAACATGACAATTTAATAATATATTCCGAACGCATCTGTCATCTCGATTCTGGCCAAAATAAATAGAATGAACAAACCGCAGCGGAGTTAATTCAGGTTTAACGCCATACGCAATATGCGTGATTGGTTGCCGTGTCAATTTGTATGTCCATTTCAGGGGGGAATGGGGGGACTGTGAGTTTTGTTATATTTGGGAACTAATCAAAATGTAATAAATTTGAAGATTGAAAGATATAATACATGCAGATATCATGGCGTGGCAAAGGCAAGTGTCCGAAACATAGCTTTACACAAGGTTCCTAGGTTCCCTCTGTTTACCTTGCTATGTGCTGTGCAGTGCAGTGTTACATTTATAAAAAATACTTATGAAAATATAGAATACAAAGTGCAGGGTTGAGTACCGCCACTGAATAGATACTGAGATGTCTTGAATGTCTTGAATAGATGCTGAGATGAAAATGATATTGTAGTAAGTAGTAGGAAGTAAGTACCTTGTCTCTGGCTTGTCTCTATCCTGCTTTATGAGGAATACTACGTGAAGCTAAAGACAACAATTATTAATATAAAACAAACAAACAATAATTAAATAGAAAAAACACAGTCAAATATTTAAAATAAAAAAATAAATCAGCTTCACGCTGTATTCCACAGTAGGGTAGGCAGAGGGAACCTAGTGTTAAAACATTCCGTTCCCCACTTTCTGTCGAATTCTGGAGGCATTGCGTGTTGAGTGGCAGAACGCCACGCTTTACCTCGACACCAGAGCGAAGAAATGGAAATATAAACATAAATAAATATTTCACCTCCTCGAGTGCCGGCAGCCGGTTCTACATTCACACTTTGTGCTTCTGTGCCACGATTGATCTCAAAAACTACAAAAAAAGTCAAATATTTAATTTACAAAATAAAGTTTTAAGTTTAAAAAATATTTATCTGTAACTACCCTCAATTTCCATTCCTAGAAATAAATCTAAATACAATTTATAAAAAGTAAAAAAATCGTGGCCACTACACTTCGTTCTAGTTTTTTAATTTTGTTCACTTTATGTACTGTAGCGTACAGTCTGGTCTAGCTTTATTGACCTGCAATGTGTTTTTCATATGAATTTGTTAATTTACGTGTGTTTCGTGTATTTTTGCTGTTATTTTTTTGTTTGTATTTGGTCTTTGTTATTTAAAATAGAATAGAAAAAATTGGGAGGGTTTTTTTTCGGGCGGAATGTTGGGAACGTATTAACTATTATTAATTAGGTTATAGGTTCCTTTTGCCTAACTTATTATGCGTGAAATTAATAGATATTTAAAAGACGGATTTCAGACTAAACATTCCTGCAAATAAAAATGAAACTCGCTCTAAAAATAATATCAATATACTAAATATTTTAATAGAAATTTAATTAAATTCAAATATATCAAACCCGCAACCATCGCCTTTTTGGTTCACTGCACTATAGCATCCTCAACTAACTCAACATTCTATAAAATATGCTAATGGCTATTACAAAGGGGGTTCTTGAATAAACTTTTAGTTGTGTTCATCTCATCAACTCACAGCATCCGTTACAGTATCTATCTATCTATCTATCTATATATATCTATCTATCTATAATAATAATTTACATTCTTTGGAACTATGGACCGTCTTTATTAAGTTATCTTTTAAGTGAGGGTAATTGTGCTTTTAAAACTGGGCTTTCGCTGACAGAGAAGCATTTCGACACAAGTGCTGATTGGCTTAGATGGTCAACGAGAATTTTAGTACTTGAAGGATGTATATATAATATAATATTATTTTAGCTTGTACTAAAATTTGTAAAACTAAGTGTTTTTAACCGACGAAAAAAAGAAGTAAAAGAAAGTTATGAATTCGATTGTTTTTTTTTAAATATTTATTGCCCTAGTAGCAGAAGTAGTTTGATGAGAGTTTGGTCAGGTTCTTATTAGTACTCGACCAGATCCCATCTGGTTGAAGTCAGTTTTTTTTTGTTAAAAATTATTATTGTAGTTAATTTTAAATTTTATTAATTTATAATAGGTATTTTGGCAGAGCTTTGGCAGAAAAGTAAGTTTTCTCATATAAAGGTGTCACTGGCTAGAAATTACAATTGCAAATATCATTCGAGATAACATTTAACTTTAAATCTTACCTTTTTAAATGTGAAATCCATATTAAAGCGCAAATATTTAAAAAAATCTAAAAATTTCTTATTACATCTTGAGAAATTCTTAAAATTGGTCCAACTATGGATAATATATTCAAGCGAAGTCGAGTAAAACTTCTAGTAAATTCTATTTTCATAATATAAACTCTAAGCCAATAAAACTAAAATAGGTCCATTCGCGGAGGCAATTACGTGAAATTTACAACGCTCACTCACATATCTCATTTGAAAAGCTACAAATAATAGATTAGGTATAACTTTATTTTAGTACCGCGTAAATATGCAAGCGGTAGCATTATGAATGCGTGGTTTATATGAATATATTTATTTTTAGTTAGTTAGTTAGTCCTAACTAAACTAACTGACTTAATAAAGAAATGTAATAATAATAAACTAACTAAAAGGACTTCCCTCTTACTTCCTCAATTTAGAGAGTAATTGCTGTGATAGGTGACTCCGTTCTCCACTTTCTAGTCATTTAAAGATATTGTGAAGCGTAATATCTCATACTCTGTTCCCCATTTTTAGCCAAATTTTCGAGACTTGATTCTTTTTCAGCTTCGCGCCCTCCTTCCCTCACAGACCCAATCATTGAGACACGGCGTACTGCGGAATTTAACGCCGCTCTTTTTCTTATTACCAGAGCGAGAAAACAAAATCTACAATAAGATAAGAAAAGAAAATAAAATCATTAAAATGTCATCTGACATTCATTTCTAAATCAGTTTTGTCAGTTTTGACGGCTTATCATAATATTGTATATGGACATAGAAACATGATATTAATTAATGTTCTAATTGATCGACATGACTGTACAGCAGTGTTATTATTTAATTTATTTATGTTTGCAAACGATATTCTAAATTAAATAGTATTATATATTTTGTTTGATTGTATAGGTACTGTGCGGAGTGTTTGGCGGAACTTAACTCCGTGTTGTAATTAGATATAATAATATAAAGTTATTTCATGTAAGACGCAAGTCTGAGAAAAGGGTAAAGACAGTTTAGATCAGTAAAGTTAACAGAGTTCATCACTCTGTTTTTATGTTTTTACCAAACCCCCCCAATACCTCCCCAAATCAGAATCGAATCCACTACCAACTAATACAATCACAAACTCACTATATCATCAATAATCTAACTTTTCTACCACAAAGTAGAAAGCTTAATCTTATATCCGGAGAACGAGAGCACTATAAATGCACAGAGGGCCCCGAGTGGCGTTGCGAGAATTAAATAAAATTCACCATAACGAGGCAAAGCCGTAGTTCGCTATTTAATTATAAATTTATGAACATCGTGGAAAATGCAAACCTAGGGAACGTTATACGGCTGTATAATATAGTCTTATATATACAGGGTGGAGTGATAACTTAAACTTGTTTAGGTTTACGCTGTATCCTGCGTATAGGAAGGTAGGCAGAGGGAACCTAGTGCTATGGCTTACCGTTTTCCCCACTAACCGTCGAATTTTTTGCAGATTAGGTGGCGGAACTTAACGCTGATATTAATCTTGTGAGGAGATGGATTAATTATTTATTTCCCCGAGTGGAAATCAAACACAGAACCGTCACGTTTATAGTTGGATATTCTATATTAATTAACTCGACGCGATCTTGAGATAATTAGTCTTGACAAGTGGACAGACAGACTGACGGAACAAGGAACAAGGGTCCTATAAGGGTTCCCTTTTATACTTAAAAAGCCTAAAATAAAATACGAACTCAGAACCCTCCCACAATTAGACTTCAAGCTTCATTAGCATCAATATTAACAGAAAGCTTAATAAAAAAATCATTTTCGACCCGCTTCTCCCATCTTTGCAGTATACTATCTATATATCTATCTTTCTATCTCCAGCAGTTGCAGCGCCGGCTCTGGTTAATTAAGACAGTGTAGCGAGTGGCACTTACAGCGTATTAAATAAATAATGGACGACGTATTTGAGGAGAGGATTTTCTACAAAGTTGTTATAATAAATTTTGATATTGTAGCACATTTGGGTGGCAGAAACAGTGGTTGTGAATTCGAATTTTGTTCCACTCGAGGAAATGGAATATCAATATTTTCATTTTTCTCGCTCTGATAGCGAGGCAAACCGCGGCACTGAGTTCCTCTACGCAACAAGCCATACCTTAAGAATTTAGAAAAGAAGGAAGGTAGTCTTTTTCCCTAGATTCCCAGATTTAAGACCTTAAGCCAGAAAGAAGAAACTTAAGAAGAACATTAATACGTTAAATGGAAAATCCCTTTTTGTTTCCGTGGGAATGTCCAAAAATCCTCTCTTAGAGCAATGTAGGTAAAACTCGTTCATATACTCACTTATACAGTGAGTACCTTCCAAGAGACCAAATTTCAACTTTTTAAGTCCAGAAGTTTCATTTTTCGGTGTCTGTCAGTCACACAGTAACGCAGGAGAGAAGAATATATATACGTACATTCACCTATAGATTAAACCCCATCATGTTACCAATTTGGTTACACATCGGTGCTAATTAAGTGGTAACTACTGTACTGATGTCACACGATTGCTCCTCATTGATTACTGCGGTTCGGAATTCCGATTTAAATTGGACGAAAATTTCAATGCGGTATCTGGTATTATATATTTTGGAAACGAGTTTTTCTGTGATGAAGACACAATTTCAATTGCCATTATAACATAAAAAATTATTAATGCCGATGGAAGGGAAAACTTAAAACTGTAATAAGAATTTTCATAGTGATTGTAATGTTAAGCAGTTTTTGTTTAGGTCCATGCTTTATCCCTGAAGAGAAGAGCTTGGATTTCTAACCCAAGTGAATGTTTAAGAGGCCCCTTAAAAGGTCCTCCTCTACTCTGTTCAAAAAAGGATAGTTGTTCCATGGATCTTATCCAGTTCCTGATGTTAATCAGCCACGCCTTTTGCCGTCCACTTTACCCATCATAATATACTGAAGGAAACTATATCTATAATAAAATAATGCATGAAAATATGACCTAGGTATTCTATTTTGCACTCTCGTCTCTACTGAACCGAATTAAATTCTGAACTGAGCAAAATGATTCTATTAAAACTTTTAAGAAGATGATGATAATTCTAGATCTAAATCAGATGATGATAATACTAGATAGGCCAAGATATGATGTAAATTATATAACACCAAATATAGCTTTCTATATACAAAAACCTAAATAATATTTCATTCCAGATATGCAAATAATTGTCTCCTTTAGTAAATTACTGAAAATTTATAGGATTATAATGTTAATTGACCTTCTAATAATATCCGTGTTGTATAATAACACTATAAACGTAGAGGATGTCGTCAATTTCAGCAGTCATTGTCATTGTTAATATGGTACTCGGTGAAAATATTATGAAAAGAAATTATTAGTATAAATGCTAGATTTATTTTATCTATACTTCAATATTTTTATCTATACTTGTAGAGAATGGTTTGTTTGGTTGAACGCCCTAATCTCTGTAACTACTGGTTAAATTAGATTTCCTTCGCTGCTTTCAATAGCCCATTTATCTTTTCCCTTTCCTATACTGAAATCAGTATAAGCTATATTTCATCAGGTTAATTTCAGTTTAAGTTATGTTTCTTTTTTTGCAGCTTCATGCTGTTAAGCGCACATAGCAGGGTAAGAATAGGGAACCTAGTGTTAAAACCCACGTTCCCCACTTCTCCCCGAATTCTGAATTACATGTGTATGTAGTTTCAATATAAGTAGTTCCGTTCCGTAGTTCAAGTTAAGTACAAAATTTACTTCCGTTGTCGAATAAAAATCCACATGAAAAGCAAATCAAATCACCGCCTGACTCCAGCAATAAAAATCCGAGTCGAGTCGAGTCGAGTCGAGTCTTGCAAAAATCTAGAATCTAGTTATCATAAAGGGAATTTGCATTTTGGCTTGAGACCAACCGACGTCTAACTATTAGTCCTATTAACATATTGGATTAGCTGGATCAATTATTCATATATTGAAGCCGTTGCGGCGCAACGGTTGCCTGTTCGATTCCCGTTTGGGGGAATGAAATTAGTTTTGATTTTTCTGATAGCTGCGTAAAGAGGGGAACGGAAGTGTCTGAATGGAGAACGGAGAATGTTAACACTAATTTCCCTCTGAGTAAACTTCTGTGTGCGAGATACGACTAATGTCTAAATATTAATACTATTAACATATTGATATTGGTTATTCGATTGTATGGGATTAACTATCTAGGTTACCTACATTGTAATGATCATCAATTATTCATATCTTGAGGGCATCGTGGCGAAGTGATTGTGAGTTCGATTCCTGCTTGGGAGTATAAAATATTTATTATTTTTGACCTATTCGCTCTGGGAGCTAGGAAAAGTGGCTGACTGGGAACAGAGTTTAACAATAGCCTAGTGTAAATTGTTTATTATTTAAATTTAGTATAGTTATATAGAAATAAAGGAGATAAAACAGTTTCAGAACAGAACCTTCCACTTCCTCAGATAAATACAAAATTTTATAAATATAATAAACTCTATCTTATTTAAGATAGATAGGATATTCTTATTTATTTATACTACTAGCGGCCCGCCCGCGGCTTCGCCAACGGAACTACGTTATTATTAATTTCTGTCTCCATGATACCTACGTCCTATAAGTGACGTCCATGCAAAATTTGAGACTCCTAGCATTTGTAGTAACGAAGTTTCATACAAACTTTCAACCCCAAAAACAACCCCTTAAAAGTCGAATATTGCAAATTCCCGTCTTAGCGAGCACCTACGTCCTATAAGTAACTCCTATGCAAAATTTGAGATTCCTAGCACTTGTAGTTTCTGAGATTTCGTGATGAGTGAGTGACCTTTCGATTTTATATATATAGATTAAGAGGGGCACACAGCTTTAACAGCAAAATTTGTTATTTTTACTAAACAAAAGTTGATACAATAAAATATATGTAAATACATACTTACCAGTAACTACTTCGATCTCAGCAGGTTCACATAAAAGTTTTCTTACCTGAAACAATAAAAAAATTGTCATAAAAGATATGAACGAGCTTACAAAAATAATAAGAGTCCTCACTCAACGTAAACTCGTTGTGGATTCAATCACTCTGAGGTAAGACCAACCTTTTATTTCTTCGCTCTGGGCAAAGCGCGACGTTGAATTACGCTCAACTTACAATGGTTCAAAAAGTAGTGTCTTAACACTAGATTCCCTCTGCCTACCCTGCTTTGAAAATTTCAGGAACCTTACTGTCTTACTATATTTAGAAACAAATATACAAACACTAATACAATAATCCTTATCAAATAGGATCTAGATCTAGTTAGACCTAGTACTAAACTTAGTGTTACCACTTTCATGTTGTAAAGTCATGCAGAATGAATGCGCCGGCGCCGTCTGTATACCTACATATATCTGTCAATTGAACGATCTGGTTTGAACTAGTTTTGTTTTGTTCCAATTGATTTGGATGATAAAATGTTCATTTTATTGTATTTTATTTATACTATGAGTACTATTAGTACTATGAGTCGTTATGGGGCTTTGGCGTGTTTGTGGGTTCGATTCTCACTCGGGGGAGTAAATTAAATATTGAATGTTTTCATTTCTTCATTCTGGTAACGAGGCGAAGCGTGGGCAGCAGCATTGAGTTACGCCACTCAACACGCAAAGCATCAAGAATTAGATATAAAGGGGGAAGATGAAAGTGTCTCAATGGAGAACGGAGTGTTTTAACACTAAGTTTCCAGATTAACTCTTCCTACCTTGCTATATGCAATGGGTACAGGATAGGAGAGGAGACTACTATGAAGTTCATTTTGATAAGCAAGTTCTCATTCTTTATTTTTGAAAAAAAAACATAATATATAAATTTAATAATTACCAAAACAGAAGCAAAAATGGAAATTTTTACACGAAAAATTTAGTATTTTAAATTAACATAAGCTGTGGTTGAAACAACGTTACGTTAACCAAAAAGAGATTTACAAAGTAATCCCGCAAAAGACCCGCGACGCTTGTGAGCCATGTCCACAGTATTAAATAAAACAAGCAAGCATTTAAAATCTAGACGAAGCATATAAAAATTAAATTTAGTCTATAATTCAAATCGATGTAAATGAAATTTTAGGAAATAATATGGCATTATTTGGACGTAAAAGATCGTGCAAAGTGGAGTACGTTGAGTAGGAAGGCAGACCCTGGTAATAGCCGGGATAATTGCCAGGAAGAAGAAGGAGAAGAATATGGCATTACTTAGAATGTGATGATGCAGTCTAGTGCTATAGGTACAAGAGTGCGCACTTTTGGGTCGTTGTAATTTGTTTTTAATGGAGTCTGTTAAAGAAACGAAACGAAAGTTGTTATATGTAGTACCAAAACGTCTCTGAAAATCGGCAAAAGTATAGAAAGAACTATATTATATTTATTGCTGCATCAATGGCTATATGTTTTTTGAGCTTAACGCCGTATCACGCACATCGCAGAGCAGGTAGAGGGTATCTGGAGACCTAGTGTTAGACACACTGTTTCCATTAAGACACTTCCATTTACCACTTTCCACCGAATTTTAAAGGCATTGCGTGTGTGGTGTAACTCAACGCCGCCGCTATTCATATAGACATATATATTATATAGGTAAATGGGTTATGATATATTACTTCGTAAAATGTACATAATATATCAATATGGCAACCCGTCATTGGTTAATTTATGCGTGAACACGACCTGTCCGCACAGCGTGTGTAGCGTGAATAAAAACTGCGGGGAGTGATAGATGTGTGATGCACGATCGCCGTGACAGAGAGAGAGAGAAAGAGAAAAAATTTAATAAAATAAATAAATCAAACACGCTGTATCCCGCATATAGCAGGGTAAGCGGAAAGTGATAGACAGAGGGCCCATTTATATTTTACATGTCACACAATTTAGACTAAAAAAATATCAAAACTTATAAAGAAAAACATTGCTCGAATGGAGTCGAACTTACAACTATCGCGTTTATTATCACTTCTACCACCAGGCCCTTTATAATGATAATCTTATAAAATAATTCTTTTATACTACTTTATAAGATAAAAAATGAATTTTGTGAGAAAGATTCAAAATGAATTGTTGGTAATATTAACGAGCTGGCATCCGCTGAAACCTTTATGTAGTGACGTTCATATAATATCGATATCTATAGTAATATTTAAAAAAAATGTATTTTTGTTTGTTTGTTTTTATTTGTTTTTTAATTTTATTAAATTCTTCTAAAATGATATAATGTGACTGTCTTATTTTTCTTTTGTCTTCTTTTCTATTATAATTCTTTCCTTCGAGTTTCTCGAGAATCGAACCCTTAACCAACGCGTTTGTGCCACACGCTTCATTTAGTCAATGTTAGTTATAAACCGACTATATTATCAAATAGGGAA
This sequence comes from Heliconius cydno galanthus, assembly GCA_036379175.1. Taxonomy (NCBI): domain Eukaryota; kingdom Metazoa; phylum Arthropoda; class Insecta; order Lepidoptera; family Nymphalidae; genus Heliconius; species Heliconius cydno. The sequence goes on from JAKRZM010000419.1 coordinate 332,577, forward strand.
CTGGCTAACTTTAAAACTAGTTTAAACTTTTAAAACGACCCACTTAGATAGTTGAATGGATTTTTTAATATTATTTATAGATTTTTTTAACTTATAATAAGTTAAACAAGTTTTCTCCATTTTACTTATGCTAGACATAATGTAGGTGAAAAGAAACTCAAAAAATTAATAACTGATTTTTTTTTAACCAGAAGCGACATTTACAGGTAAAAATAACAAACGTAGCGTTTCATTTAAGCCGGAATTGAAGCTGTGCCTCCTGGAAACGGACGAAGTATTCTGACCACTATGCAATGGGTTCCTATGAGATTAAGCAAGAGAAAATGATACATATTATATATTTCTAACATTCTAACCAGGTTAGGCACAAGTGAGCGATTGTAAACGCAACAGGTTGTGGGTACGATTCCCACTTGAAGAAATAAAATATTTATATTTTCATTTCGTCGCTCTGGTTACGAGGCAAAGGACGTTGACTGCGGCCAATCAATACACATAGAATTCGGCGAAAATTGGGAAACGGAAGTATCTTAATAGGTTCCTACATTAAAGCTACAGCGTAAAGCCTAAAAAATAAAATATTATATATAACTCCTTAAAAATCTTCATAAGTTGTCCAAAACTAAAATTTTCTAAATATTTTTTGCTATTATTATAGAGAATTTCCGCTATATCGCGTTCCTATGCACCCCATCCCTACAGTGCACTCATAGCGAGTGGTCTTGTAACGCCATCGATAACGATAACGAGAGATATTGTTATCCTGCGGAGTTGAATCGCCACAATTATATATCTTATATTTGTAATTGTGACAGTTATTTGTCCAGACCGTGGACGGTGTTGGGATTCAAAGAAAAGAAAGAAAGAATCAAAAGAAAAGAAACGAATGCGATATCTGAAGTAGCTTGAGTATTTACTTTTATAACTGTGGATTTTCTTTTGTAAAGTTTTGTGTCCTTAGCAGGCTTGGTACGACGTTAGGTTAGAGTAGTCTCTTTCCCTTTATAGAAAACTGTTCCTTCAGGTTCCATCATCAGAACAGCTCGTAGTATAAGAAGAAACTGCTTAGCACTTCATGGTTTTATGGCCGTAGACCATGCACTATTATATAATAATAGGAGCTCCCTTTTTTCGGAAAAGAATTTAAGGAACCTAGTGTTAAGACATTCCATTCGACATTTCACCCAGTTTTCTAGACATTCCACTCACCGCCTGAGCGGAATTGATTAAAATATAATCATTCCCCCGAATTGAATCGAATCCACAACTATCGGGTTTACAGACAGACTTACGGTGTAGCACTGAACTACTACGGCCTCGAAATATAATATTTATATAGATTTTTCATACTTTTTAAATACCTACGTACTTTTAATTACGTTTCCTGAGTGCACTCGAAACTTTCATTTTACGTCGTTCCCTTGGCCAAAGAGAAAAGATCTAGGAATGTTTTTTGAAATTATGTATATTGAAATGAGTATGTCAAAGGAGGCTTAGGTATACTTTTACGTTTAGGAAACGGTTTAGAGGTGTCTTGCCGCCTGTGATGGTTCTGGGTTCATATTCCGTGGTTTAATAATAGAGCCAAAAATGGTTTATTGTAAATATTAATGTCGTTATAAATTGAAAAACAGCGTGATGAAAAAAAACGTAGTGTTTCTTTCCTCACTTTTTGCCAAAAATGGAACCTATTTAATATTTATACTAAAATCGAACTGGCATACCAAAATCATTTAACCACTGTACCATACCATTCTATTTATATTTAACATTTAATATATAAACATACCAAAGAAAGCTATATCCAAAGCTGAGATTAGGGCGCAGTCAGACAATGGGCGATGCTATTAATCTAAACGTGCCCGCGATTTACTATGGAAGAGAATTAATGGAAGGGAGCCACGCACTTCACTCTGGGACCGCATAGTTTTGGAACAATTTTAATTGTTTTTCTAAGTTTTGTCTAAGAAATTCTTGGTTAAATATTTTTTTTAGAATATTTTTTATGTAGAAAGGCTATTAAATTTTAAGATATTAACTAAAAGATTGTGCATTAAATGGGCGCAATCATAAAAAAAAATCCCGAATCCCGAATCTTCCTGCCGGATTCTGGAGGCACTCAACACCAGAGCGAAAAAATGAAAATATTTCATTTCCCCATACGGGAATCGAACTCACAACCAGCCCAGCACTTGCGCCACGACTGGCCTCAACACATCACCAACGCTAATACCAATCCCATATCAGTTCCAAGCATTCTATTCTATCGAAGGCATATTATTAAGCTTCATATGAACAGATATTCAGGTCAGCGCGGGCGTGATCTGGACTGCACTGTGGATATTAATCGACTATTATGTGTTCCTGGTACATGTAGATTAATTAAACGTTATATAGATGTGAGATGGATATAGGTTATATTTATGTATATTTTTTTTAGTCTCTCAGAGGTTTTTAGTTGATTTTTTGATGTTGTAGTTTAGTAGTGTTGATTGTGTGTTTGTGATGGTTGCAGGTTCAATTTTACATTTCATATTTTAACTAGATTTTTTTTGTCGCTTTTGGTGCGGGAAGAAAGGAGATCTTAATGACATACTAAATTCCATTAACAGATAATGTAATTGAAGAGTTATTCTAATATTCAACTATTTTATTTTACTATGCGATAGAATATTTTTTATTGTTACGTTTTTTGCACATTTTACAGCTTACGCGGATAGTCTTTTAAGACACTCCCTGCTCATTAAGACATTTCCGTTTCCCACTAACTGCTGAATTCTCCAATTTTTCTGAAATATAAAATATTTAATTCCCCCAAACGAAAATCAAACTTACAACCTTCCCATTTATATTCACAGAAAATCTATTAACGATTAAGTCTGTAAAACAGACCAGACTGCGTTAATGTGTGGAACGTTTATCCGCCCACACTTGCATACGAGGAATACCTACAGAATCGAGCCAGACAATGGCTATGCAAAACCTTGTTCCACTCGAATTACCTACAATGGAAGCACCTAAGCTGAAATATCTATGACTTGACATGTTGAAATTTACTAATAACATGTTATTTTGTATAACACAACATTAAATAGATAATAGAAGTCGTCGTAGAGTAGTACACTCAACGATTGTAGGTTTGGTTCCCACTCGGCGATATAAATATTTTTATTAAGGCGGCGTTAAGTCCCGCTACTAAACACGCAATTTCTCAAAAATTCTTGTGTAGAGTTTTAACACTAGATGCAACTATCAGTACCTAAACAAATAAGTAATCTAATTCTAATATGAAAAACTCTTATTACTTGTTTTATTTTCTTCAAAAGAATTTTATCAAAATGAATCTTATACTAATATATTTTATTCTTTTCTTACACACTAAGAAGAATGTCAAAATATTTCACACATTTATAAAAAAATATATAATCTATGACGAGGGGACTGTTTGAATCACTCTATAGAACAGATTCCTTTTTGTATCGTAACTTATTGAAGAAACCGGACATCCTGTATACACTAAGAGTAGTATAGCTTTCAATATACTAAGTAAAAATATTATTTTATTATGAATAATATAAAGAAGAGGTCAGTATGAATTGCGACGGCTCAGAGAAAGACATAAATAATAGGCAACTAGTGTTGACTAATGGCTCAAAAATTCGGCAGAGAGCGACTGTCTTAACACTAGGTTCCCAGGTTCCCTCTGCCTTTCGTGCTATATGCGGGATACAGCGTGAAGTAATAATAAAACAAACTCCAAGCTTATATAAATATTTGCAGTATATAAAATATAAGCCTCCAGTTTTTACATGTTCCTCAAAAATTGAGGTATTCTATCACTGACTGGAGCGTGATTGATCGAATCCCATATGTTACACCATAAAAACATTTATTACTTGTTTATACAAACATATTGGTTTTCGACCGTTTTAGTTTACTGTGGAATGCCTGACTGATACCTACTATTATTTCATTTGGAGGTTACGAGCTTCAGGTTCGTATTTATAAATCGCTCTCAAGTTCGATCTTGAGATGCAGTTTTCATTTTTAAACATGTAAGTTATGTATGAAAACAGCATCTCATGATCGATCTTAGACTTGAAACTTTTGTATTTACAAACCGCTCTCCAAGACCGGGCCTAAATTTAGTATATTAAATTATTTTTTAAAAAACATTCGTAATGTTTTTGGCTGGTGTGGCGCAAGCGACTAATTGTGGACGAACCTAGAGTTAAGACACTCCGTACTCATTAATCGCGTTCGTTTCCCACTTTCCACCGAATAACTGCTGTATAACCGCTACAGGTTATGGGTTCAATTCCCACTAGAGGAAATGAAATATTCATATTTTCATTTCTTCGCTCGTGTTCCGCAAGCTAACTCTAACCTCTATAATTGGGCGGAAAGTGGGGAATGGAGAGTCTAGACACTAGATTGCCTCTGCCTATCCTGCTATAAGCGGGTTACAGCGTGAAGCTTAAAAAAACAGTTAAAAAACATATATATATTTCTGTCTTTCGCGTCGTAACTTCTATACATATTTTAGTTTCCTCAAGTCAGCTGGTATATTGTTTACGGAGGATCGTGTGTTTGATAGTTCATCATTTTCCAATGAACATAAAATATTTTATAGTTTCCGCAGAAGTCGTAAACTGTTCTAGTTCATTATTGAATGTGAGGGCCTCTCAAGGGATAGGTTTATATGTTTATATTTTTATAAAAGACGATGAAATTCTATTATTTTTCTATATTTTTAACAAGCAGAAAGTATGTAATAATAATTTATCAGAATATTTTTGTACTTGCAAGTGGAAACCAACACCGTTTTTGAATGGTTTCAAAGTCTAGTTTGGATGCTTTCATAGGTAAGTTCAAGTCCAGCTGTTTTGAACATTATTAGACATTTTTTTAGATATCAAATAAAACTTCAGTGTTAGGAAGTGAATAGTTACAAAATGGTATTTTAAAAAAAGGGGACACTAAATAACAACAACGCCATCTATCGAATAAACAATATAGTAGATCAATATATGCTTTCTTAGTTTCAGATGTAGTGGACAGAGGGCGCTTATCTTTAAATTTATACCTGAATGTACATCACTGTATAAATTAGAGAATCTAGAGGACAACGTCACAAACTAGGGGAGAACGTTGTGTTTGAACACTACTTATTTCTGCCTAAGTAAACAGCTTGACGCATTTTAAAGGGCAAACAGTGTTAAGACATTTCGTTAAGAAAGTGCCGCTACGCCATGACGGTCATACTCTACCATCCACGCTAATAGAAAAACATAAAATTCTCCTACCTGTACAGCATCATCCAAGCACCTGCCCCACGCGTCGCTCCTGTCAACAAGGGTGTTCCACTTGTCAGCCAACTTCGCGACTTCTCTTCTTATCGATCTCGCTAGTTCTCTTGCTTGTTCTTCCGCTGATCTGTACCCTCTGGAGTCACCTTCACTGTCGCGGCTCGCTGTAAGAAATATATCATATTCATTTCATTTCAGATTATAGATGTAGGTTCGATTCCCTTTTTTTAACTATTACAGTTACAATCTCGATAAATATTTTCCTTTATAAGCTAGAGGCATTGTTGAGCGGCGTAACCCAACGCCGCGCTTTGCCTCGTTGACGAAGTGAAGAAAAGAAAATATATAATATTTCATTTCCTCAGATTAAAATCGAAGCTACAATCTATCTCTTTAACCGTCGCTCGTACCACTGCGCCATAAATGGGCCTCATAAAGAAATTGGTGCTTAAAAATCAATTGTTCATACAAAACCATTAAACTTAAAATATAACGGAAAAATCCTTTATTCGTTACAAATTTTAATATGAAATCGTGTATGAAACAGTATTTCAATAAAATCTACGCCTCACACGTTCGGTGGCGGCGTAACGCAAAAGACCCATTTACTTTGAGATTTGCATATTCGGAATTTAATTTTTCGTATATTCATCATTTTTCCACGTCGATAGAGGTTGAAATATGAAATAAAAAAATTGATATTTCTTTCTTTTCTCAGATCTAAGTATAAAATGATAAAAAAAATCTAAAAGGAGGTTTTATATTCAAATACAAAGCGTGTCGGGAACTGAATGGGAAGTAAGAAACCACATGGGAGTGTATTAACACTAGGTTCCCCATGTCTACCCTGCTATAAGCCAGATACAGCATGAAGCTAACAAAGGTTATATTAGTAGTGTATTCTTTTCACCCTCAGAATTAAAATTAACACATTCTAAAAAAAACTTTATGAAAAAATTCAATCAAAAGTAATATTAAATTACAAAATATTTCTATTTCTCTCCGTTTAAACATATTATATTTGTCTATGCCCACCAATAGTTCATATAAAAGTTTTCAGCAATTACAATAGTTTCGACGACCACATGTGGGTTCTACCAAACAAATGGACCTCTCCGGGGAAATCTAAAAAGGCAAATTAATTTCTAAAAGGATATCCTTATACTAAGTTAAATAACCGAATTCATATATAACTATACGAAAGTTGATTTTAGACTTGTATATCTATGTATTTTTTATAGAGTGAGCAAAAAATCGTCGGAAAGTGGGGAACGGAGGTGCCTTAGGTTCCCTGTGCCTACTCTGCTATATGAGGGATACAGCGTGAAGGATATCTTAAAAAGGAAATAACCCTATCTAAACATCAAAACTACCTACAAAATGAAATTATAAAATAAATGAATTTATTTCGGTGAAATTGAACAGATTTTTATACACAGTAATTAAGATTCTGAAGCGGCCGAGCCCACCAAAGGATTTTCAATGCAACCTGCTTTAATTAAAGAGTACTCGCGCATTCAAAGGTTCCCATCGTTTTTGAGGTAACTTCGTTGCTTGCTTCATTTGTGTTCTTTTTACCGGTTCTAGCTTTATAGATTACTAGGTACGGGTTGTGATCTAGGTTGGGCTTAGTTTTCATATTTGGATCAGTTTGTGGGTTCGTTTTCCACTCGAGGAAATGAAATTTTTAATATTTACTTTATCTTCTGGTAACGAGGCAAGGCGCGGCGCTGAGTTACGCCGCTTAACAAGCAATGGCTCCAGTATTCGGAAGTGAAACGGAAGACTCTTATTCGGAAGGGAGTGACTAAATATCCAGGTTCCCTCTACCTTACCCTGACATGTACGGAATACAGTGTGAAGATTTAAAATTGCACCATTCCATCTAAACTGCCATAACTAAAATCATTATATTTAACATCTGACCATAAAAAAAATATTTCTAAACACACATACATATTTCATAAGTTAATTAATATTAGTTGAAACTTACATCCCCAATATCAATATACACAGCGTGTTCCAGTTCGTTAAGCAGAATTATCATCGGCGGCTCGAATATGTGCATAGGTAATTAATAATACGCAACACGAATACTGTCCTAATATACTATAATATTATACTAAAATTTAATAATAATGTTATACGGTAATTGTTAATATATAATAATAGAGACCTCAACGCGGCTTCGCCCGCTTAAACTTGTTTTTAAAATATAGCTAAAAGATAATAGTTAAAAAATAAATATAAAATATCGTTTGTTCTATTTAATACCTCTAAGAATATATGTACAAAGTTCATAATAATTAAATCAGAAGATGAAAAGTGGAGAACTGAGTGTCTTAACGCTAGGTTCCCTCTGCCTTATAGCAATAAGCGGGAAACTAACAAAAATATTTTAGTGATACTATCAACTAACGTAAGAAAATGTAATGACAAATTCTCTTCTTCTGTGAGCGCTAACCACTGTAGATTCTCTATCTCATTTTTCACATCCTCGTTAGTACATACTCTTCTGTGTGAAAATAACATCTGCACAGCATCCATCTATCTTTCATACTTGTACTACGTCTCCCTACCGTATAGCATCTTCGGTACCAGCAGCATTTAAAGGCAGTAGAAACGAAATCGATCCAAATTAATTTCATCTCTTCCACCACTTAAGTCATACTGCCAAAAAATCTAGTACACTATACAAAATAGTCGATATAACAAACTCTACAGAGATATTTATTCAGCAACCCCCTCTTATGGTACCCTTACCCCTTAGGTCGAGGGGTAGAACAACAAAAGGAACAATTAAAGCTAGCTTTTGGTAATTGCATATGAATCAATCCCAATTCATGATAATTAAACGTCAGAGAAATATATAGGATAGGATTTTGTATGGTCCATTCATTTTTATCTTTTGTACTTATAATATTTATTTTTTTTCAGTTGTATAGTTTTTGTATAAGAACTCAATTATTTTACGCTATATCCCGTATATAGTAGGTTTATTAGGAAAGGTAAAGGGAGCGTAGTGTTAAGATACTACGTTATCCACTTTTCGCGGAATTTTCGGGATTTTTTTTAAAAAAGAAATTCTAAACTTGGATACAAGTACTAGGACGAAACAATCAATGGTATTATTGTTTGGTCCCAGATGTTCTGAATTGAATAATAGTGGTATCTAAACGTCCCATTACGTACAGTAAGCACCCTATATCGTCGTTTGTTTTAGTTTTCAAATTACTTCGCTAATACTTAGCTATTAGGAAGATATAGAAGATATAGAAGTTATCTGAAGTAAGTGAGATATCAGATATGTTGTAGCTTCGTTTCGCTTTTTTCCGCATAGACAGAGGCTATATGATAGACAGAGGAATCCAAGTGTTAGGACAGGTTCCCACTGATAATAAAACTAAAATAATTTACGAAAGGACAAAATTATAATTATAATACGATTTATAAAATAATAACAATAATAAATAAAAAAATCTTATTATTTTTCCATCATATGCACCCTACTTTTTAGCAAATTTATAATTATTTAGATACTTAAAATTCAAGACATAATAAATAAATAAAAAAATAGTAACTCACGTTCAGTATCGCTGGTGTCGGAGAGTGGGGGTTCATTTGCCACGTACTGGCGACCGCTTAGTAAATTGCTCTCAACCACCGGTCGTTTATCTTCTAACTGCCTTCTAAACGCACGGTGATCGTCCTGAAAGTAAAAAAAATCATTTTATATTATAACTAGTGGACCCGCACGCGGCTGCGCCTGCTTGAGCTATAAGAGTATGGTCATACTGTGCCGCCCGTAGGCTAGGTCATTTCGAATCAGTGACATCTCCTTAATTATTTATTAGAATGTTATACAGAAAACTATAATTTCAGTCTAAATAAAATGCTAAAAGTGACCATTACATTTATTTTCATAAGGATGAATATCAAAATGACGCGGTAACGGTTGCATAGCGACGTGACGGTTGTTATTAACATGGCAGAATAAATTGCATGTCAAATTAGAAAGTACTTTAAAATATATTAGTTTATATGTGTAATGTAATGTTATATAGCCTATAGCACTTCTGAAGAA
>JAKRZM010000419.1:345862-389075 GCA_036379175.1 Heliconius cydno galanthus
ATTAAAATACTTTCTAATTTGACATGCAATTTATTCTGCCATGTTAATAACAACCGTCGTCGCTACGCGACCGCGTTCGTTACCGCGTCATTTTGATATTCATCCTTATGAAAATAAATATAATAGTATATTTCTATAGAAATTATATTCTTATATTTCAAGCAGGCGTAGCCGCGTCCTGGTCCGCTAGTTACATATATAAATCTAAATCTTGCCAAAGAATTTTGTTTTAATCTTTTAAGTTGCAAAGTTAAATATGCAATTAAATTAAGCGCGTAAGTGGGATTCCAGTTTAAGATTTCGTAGAAACTTCGACAGTATAATACCACTTTTGTTTAATGCCGCTCTCTGTGTGTTACTTTGCCAAGATTATATTTGAATTTAGAGATTTTTTAATTTAGGATTAAGGCAGACGGAACCTGGGAACCAGGGAACCTGGAAATTCATATCAGAATAATTTCGTTGCCTAGCTTCCGCTGGTACTTGTTTTTAGCTTTTTTGTAGCGTCCTGGTAACGGATCAAAGCGCGGCGTTAAATTCCGCGAATACATAATATTTGCCTTCAGAATTCGTTTCTTAATGGGAACAGAGTGTCTTAACTAAGTTCACTAGGTTCCTAAATTCCCTCTGCCTACTCTGTTATTTGCAGAATACAGCGTAAAGTTAAAAGGTACGATAGATATATCTTCATATAAACATATTCATGTGTAAATAACCTTAATTTAATGCAATTTAATACTCATATACGTAAACCACAAAAAACTTTATATAACTTTAAAAATTACCCCAAATATCCACCTCTGGGGAACCCTCGCCCGCATACCTCAAATCCGTCAAAGGATCAAAGAGATGACCGCGGTAGACCTGTTTCCTGACCGCTAAAACTCACACAGGACTCAATGTATGTACCATACTTATATTATATTCTATAATATAAATTTATGTTTATCATAATCAATTGTTATGAATAGTTTCCTGGCTCTAGTGCTAAGACAAACTATCGAAAATTGGGCAGTAAGTGGAGAACGGAGAGTTTATTATTAAAACTGGATTGCCTCTGCCAGTCAAGAGAACGATTGTATTTAAAGTTTTTTAATTTCCGTTTGGCTTTTGGTTCTATTCAAACTCAAGGAAATGAAATATTTAATATTTTATTTTTTTCGCTGTGGTAACAAGGCAAAAAGCAGAGTTGAGTTCCGCTACTTAACACGCAATGCTTCATGAGTTTGGCTCAAATTGAAATGTCTTAATGTGAAACGGAGTGCCTTAACACTAGGTTACCAGGTTCCTCCTGCCAACCCTGCCATGTGTGAAATACAGTGTGAAGATATGAAACTATATAATTTCCACGCTAGGGTAATTATATCGCGCGGCGTTAAGTTCCACCACTGAACTCAAACGACTTTTACAACTCAATATTATTAGTTTACAAATAAATATATATCTAATATATAAACATGTAATATATTTTATGTTCCCATAAAGTTCCATAATAAAAATGTCCCACAATTCCACTTTTATTTCACTATCAAATCACTAAACAGGCTCCTTTATGGCGAATCGTATGCTAAATAGATATACTCTTATACAGGGTGTTTGGCATGTATAAAAGGGTATTGAGAAACAGACAGATTAAAAAAAAAACTCAGGATAATTGTTTTGTATATTGTAAAATTATATATAAAAGAATGATCAGGATTCATATATATTTTTAAATGAAACTTAAAAATCACGATTCCCTCGTAGAATTACGAATTCTTATATAGATGAACATAGCGATTATTTTTTATATAAATTTTAAATTAAAATTTATATATTAAAACGAAAATACATTATATAATTTTATAGCTAATAGTTATCTATTAGCTGGAAAATAACTAAGACGCGTGTATGACACATACAAAGCGTCCAAGGGTAATTTGTATGACCGGGACGATAAGGAACATTAAAACGATTAACGCCTTGTAATATAGGTAAGCTGTAGCCTCCTGGATAAATGGACCATCTGACACAAAAAGATTTTTTCAATTGGAACCAGCAGTTTATGATATTAGCGCGATAACTATTTAGTTTTATAATATAAATACAGATATTTAAATAGTGTAGAGAGTTTAGATATAAAGAAATCTATATATTATAAAAAAATAATATATTAAATATCTTGTATTATTTATGTAAAAGTTTCGTAATTATCTTGTATTGTAGGTTTAATTCTACGTCAAACAAAATATGCCAGGAGGAAGGCTGCGTCTAGCACTTAACAAGATAGGCAGAGGAAACATGGGAACCTGGTGTTAGGACATTGAATGGCGGAAATCAACGCCGCCCTTTGCCTCGTTACCAGAGACAGGAAATGAAAACCAGAGACAGGAATGAGCGTTAAATATCAACAGTTAAACAATTTTACCATAACCCGCTAGTAACACAAAAAGAAGAGAACAGAATAATATATAACTAGGTTTTATTTTTCAGCCTATTCTAGAATTTAAAAAGATAAAAAACAACTTCCACCAGACAATGCTGTATCCACCACCACCACCCTATATTTTTATACGTATTTGAAGGGCAATAAAGCAGATATCTTTCCTTTCTCGTTGCTACTGTGTAACGTCGTAAAACGATTTTTACAACCCAATATTCATTACATGTGAATTTGTTAGTGTGTATTAAATATATACTTATTACATGTTTGTTTAGATCTGTGATGTTTTATTTAAAAAGATTAGTTTTTATATCAGCTGCAACCACAATATCGTGCCTCTGCTAGGCAGAGAAAATCCGATCCTAGACTTAACAACAGGGTAGGCAGAGGGAACCTAGGAACCTAGTGTTAAGACACTCCGTAAGATATTTCCGTTCCCCACTTTCCGACAATAAATACGATAATTTTTCTTCAACAATTGGCCATTTTAAGACAATCGTACCTAAATGTAAATTATAAATCTCCTAAAAATGCTAACATACTCATATAACCAAATTCAGAAACAATCCAGGGAATGCCTCACTCAAGCCGCGCGGCTCAAAGGCCGAATAGTTGGACGAATAATTATTTTCATTTTTGACGAAATTTAATATTCAAAGTTTAATGGAAAAAGTTTCGTTTCGTATAAAAAAGGTATTTTAGCTACGTATTTATGAAATTTTGTATAGAAATGTTTTTAAATGGAAAGAGGAAGTTCCGCACTCTCGCACATGGCAGGAAAAATTCCGTACATATTAGGGGAGGCAAAGGTAAAACCACTAAGATACTCTCGTTTCCCATTTTCGCGTGCAAACATTAAATATTTCATACCCGCGGGTGGGAATCGAACCCGCACGTTAGTACCCCGCGCCACAACAAACACACATTTAAACTAAAACAAAAGCACTCCCCAAAAACACAGCCTAAAATTTGTAAATTCAACAGAGATTTATTCATAACATTCTTTTCAACAATTGGTCATTTCAAAAAGTGGACGAGTGAGAAATGGCCCCTGGGAGGAAATGAAATTTCTGACAGATATTTATCGGCACGTCAATGGCGTGCGCTCGACAGTCGACTGTAAATTGCCTAATTTGGTTTGGCTAATTGAAAAGTTACAAATGTCATCGCGAGAACTGTCACGGAGTGTTCAAAAGGTTCCCCGATACTTCCCAAATACGGTGGAAGGGTTAACGTTCATATTTTGTATTGAACTTTTTTTTGAGTAATAGTTCGAATCAATAAATAGTAATAATTTAATTAGGATGGAATTTTATTTTTGTTTTAATTTTTTTTTCTTCACGCTATAGGGGAATATTAAGAGGATCTAATTAAGAGTATATCGAAAACCTGCGGAAAATGGAGAACGGAATTGCCATTTTCCACTTTCCGCAAAATTATTGAGATTGAAAATAATTAATTGCCCTGACTGGAAAACGCACTCACAACGATCACAAACATTCACATGCTTCCTAAATTCTTCATAATATATTATTATCTTACAAATAGTATTTCTTACTTCCACATCTTCCAATAATCCGACAGCGGAATTACCACTCGAATACCTAAACCTGGTTAGCCTCTGGTGATCAGTCAAACCGCGGCTAAGCCAATTACGATGCGACTCTAATTGATATTAAGCACCGTTCGATACCACTGCCGTTGCAATCGCTATAAACGAATCAGCATAACTGGTATCTTCGTATAATTTAGGGTTCACTTTGAATTTTAAATTGTGGAAAACTATTGAGTTGACGGTGTCGCAGTGGAATAATGTTTGATTGTAAGTAAATGTTCTGGTTTTCGTTTGGAAATTGGAGAGTGTTTCTTTTTTTACAGTTTCACGTTCTTTCCCGCATAGCACGCGCTCGCGTTCGTGCGATTCCTTTAATCTAGTTTTGATATACTCTGTTTTTACGCCGCGATTTATTTTCCAGTTAGACTATAAAAATAATAAATATCATGATATACAATCTTTATATAAATTGAAGCCTATGTGTTATTCTGATGAATAAGCTATATTATCGTAAAGTTTTATCTAAATCTGTTTAGCATTTTTTGCGTGAAAGCGGAACAAACATCCATCCTCATAGAATCTCACATAATATAATTTTAACAACTAACCTTATGGCCATACTCTTAGCCTTCAAATGATGCCACCTCTGGTTCATCTCGTCCAGCCGTCTCTGCAGCATCACGGCGTCTTCTTGCGAGGAGAGCGACCCGAGCAGCCTCCTCCCGGTTCCAGTGAGCGAAGCGTACACATCGCGATGTGTTTCGATTTCCGATTGTAAATCCTGTAACAAGGATAAATATTTATTTTAAAATGTTAAAGTTTAAAATGACTTTGTGACATTAAAAATGCATCATATATATTAGTCTAAAAATTGTATAACAATATAATACAACATATAAAGAATAGCATTACTCAATAATAAAAGAATTTTAAGATACAGAGAAACAGACTTAGTTTTTTTTTTTTTTATGGAAAAATTACAAGGCAAACGAGCGTTCGGGTCACCTGGTGGTGATCACCGCCGCCCACGACCCCGTGCAGCACCAGAGGAGCTACAGGTGCTACAGTCTAACATTGTATATCAAAATCCTGCTTAGAGGAAATTTATATTAAATTTTCTTTCTAAATTTAATTAAGATATAACCCAATGAAATAATTATATATGATCAATTTTCGAAGATAACTAATCTTAGCCAATCCTAGGCGTACGGATGCACTCACAGTGAGTAAGCTAAGTAAATAGTAAAACTAATTCAGAACCTAAAATGAAAGGCAGAAGAATAAAAACATAAAGAATACTTAAATAGAAAAGAAACTAAACTGAAAATTGTATCTATCCGAAGTGACGAAAGAAAATGCCTCTTACTACCGATCCTAATATTTTACTAAATATTACTATTACAGTACGGATCGAGCTGAACGCTCGCGAGCACAAGGTGAGTCTACAGTAGAACTAATTTGTATAGAACTAGCATTACCTACAAACAGGAGGAACACGCTAGGAGTCGACACGCTAGAGAATCCTCTACTGGAATAGCAAATATCTGCATGATCAATTAAGAGCAAATAAAATTTCCCCTCTGTAAAGATTTACAAACGAGGTCAGTCTTTGTAAACAAGATTGTTTGGTGTCCTGGGACTTTTGTAGGACCACTTATTGGTGATTGGATTTTTTTAATAATGGGTATATTTCTGGTTCCCATAGGATGTCCGAAGCAGAATTTTGTTTTTTGAATAATATGAAATTATAATCAAGTAAGGTAGTACATGTTATATAAATTTCTATGGTGTGCAAAGATTTTAACATAGCTGGAGTGCTAATGCTGAGGCCACCATGGGAGAAAGTTTGGCTGAACGCGATGGTTGTGAGTTAAGGTAAATTGATATATTGTTTCTCGGACATAGCAGTATAGGCAGAGGGAACCTGGGAACCAAGTGTGAAGTCACTCTGTTTCTTATTTTGCCAAAATCTACCGGCATTGCATGTTGAATGGTGGAACTCTACCGCGCTTTGCCTCGTTACAAGTGCAAGGAAATTAAAAAATTTAAATATTTCGTTGTCTCGAGTGAAATTGAACCTAAAATCGTCGTGTTTACAATCACAACCACTACGGCTTCAATATCTATACCTTAAAAACAACAGCATTTAAAAATCTTAACTGCATTACCATTCAAAATATTCACACAGCATTTACTGTCTATTAATTAACGTCTAACCAATATCAAATACAAATATTTAACCACTAATATTAAAACTAGAATCAAACCCCCGACCACAATTGTTGACAAATACATTTCCTATATCAATATTAGGTAAATCAATCACATGTACTAATTAATAGCTAAAACATATTATAGGATTAAATGTAAATCTGTTTTACTATAATTATATCAGTTATATTAATAAAACTGGCTATTACCAAATCGTATATAATCTGTGCAACAATTTGCATAAATTTTAGTATGAATTAAATATTATTTCTATATTCAATTACATGTGTATATATTGGGGCTTCTAATGCGATGGTTGCGGGTTTGATTCTCTCTCCGGATTTTTTATTATTGGTATTTGCCTGCTCTGACAAGACACTACACTACAGACGCGTTTCTCAAAATTATCATCTATAAATGTTTTATTTGTTTATCTGCTAAGCTTTGAAACAGACATAATTGTCTCTAGGTATTTAATTTCTGAACATATTTTCATCTAAAATTAATAATGTACGTGTCGAATGCCAAAATTTTTAGCTGCAAATAGACGGATAGTCAAGGGAACCTGGGAACCTAGTGTAACATACGTCAGACAAAACGAATTAATATAAAAATAGCCAAAATCTAGTCTCTAATACATATTAATATCATTTCCGAGAAACCCAAAACTAAAACCATTTCTTTTACCTACGAGAAGATCCTCTAAATGCAGCATAATTCACGGTGCTACAGCTTTGTTGATATAAGTCGCTTACTCCTCAGTGAGGATTCGACGACAAATTGCACTTCTTTTAAGACTGACGGAAAAATTTATTCAAGGAGGGACCCTGAAGCACCGCTATCTGCTGTAACTGTTATATTTAGATTTTAACAAGATTGTAGGAAATAAAGAATAATGGAAATACTTTATTCAATTTTTTTTTCATAAAATCAGCAGATGAGGTTTTTTTTCCACTTTCACGCTGTATCCCGCACGTAGCACTGTATAAGACACTTTCGTTGCCCACTTTCTCAATTCTGCGGGCATTGCGTGTTGAATGGCGGAATTCAAATCCGTGCTTTGCCTCATCGACCAGAGCGAGGAAATGAAACTATTACATATTTAATACCCTCGAATAGGATTTGAACTCACAGCCTGTCACGATTGCAGTCGCATGCTTGTGCTGCACAGATGAGTTTTGATATTTTTTATCAAATGTGTATTTGGCTTATGACTCGAATATATGTATGTTACAGTTACTACGGTACTTCTTTAGATATTTAGTATAGAAATATGGTTAAATAATTCATGCAGATAAGAAAAATTTAATAATAAATTCAAACCAAATATATGACAATTCATAATCACAATGGAGAATCGCAAATTGCACAAGCAAATAATTCTCAACAAACAACAGCATAACAAGAAAACAATATCTTGGCTCGTTTCACTTAAAAACAAAATCAAATCTCTCCCCCTAATTCTTCTAGAAGTTCAAAAGATTACATTGATCCTCACATGGGCTTCCAATTAATAAGGTTTAATTAAAAAGTTTCACTGTACTTACTCCCAGAGTAAATCCCCGCCTCAGGGCGACTCCCAACTCTTCACTCTACTTATATTTGGAAAATACTTCGGGCCTACAACTTTTGGTTGTTTGTTACGAAATTTATACTTGGATCTACGTTTTGGAGTTATTTCTTTACTTTGTCGAACTGATCTCATAATGCTCGGAAATTTGAAGTAGGTCGAGTTGTGTAATATTAGGGAGAAATGAGTTTGTGAAGCCAGCTCAGCAAGCAGGGGCACAAAAATGTCACTGTAAAATCGACTGAGTGTAGGTTCGATCCCCACTCCAGGAAAAAATATATTTATTTCATTTTTTTTTATTTATATTTTCTTTTCTTCGCTCTGGCATCGAGGCAAAGCTCGG
The DNA here is from genome assembly GCA_036379175.1 of Heliconius cydno galanthus. Lineage (NCBI taxonomy): Eukaryota > Metazoa > Arthropoda > Insecta > Lepidoptera > Nymphalidae > Heliconius > Heliconius cydno. The sequence continues at coordinate 353,964 of JAKRZM010000419.1, forward strand.
CGTTCCGCCAATCAACTCACAAAGCTTCCAGAATTCGGTGGAAACTCGGGAATGGAATATTACACTAAACTAGGTTCCCTATGTTAACCCTGCTGTGTGCGAGATACATCGTGATACTAAAACACTCACATGCAAAAAGAACAATACAGAAACCATTACACCACCTGTACAATGTAAATAATGTGATTTATATACATTTTTACAGTTTTCATTTCCACATTCAACGCTGAAGTCCGATCACGTTTCACCAATTTAACTTTAATTAATTCTTTGCCATGTATTGTATCAAAATTCCGTTCGGTCGGTTTTTTCGCGAATTCGCCGATGATTTTCAACCCCAATGTAAAACGTGCTCATAATTGGAATCAATAAGCTGAAAATTTTTGTTATGATTTTGTTTCAACATTTATGCTTTAATCCGCATGGCAGGATAGGCTGAGAGGACCTAGTGTTAAAACACTCTGAAATCTGCTTCCTGTACGAAGCTTAGACATTGATAATGAGTAACGAACCGTTGAGCTATGGAGTTCATCGTATTTCTACTTACGGATGGGATAAGGTAAGAGAGACTGACATTAATAAGGCATTATGTGTTAAGTGGCAGAATTCATCTCTCTGCCTTGTTACCAGAGCGAAGAAACGAAAATATTAATAAATAACAATTCATCCCCTCGAGTAAATATCGAACCCACAACTGGACCGCTATTTTGACCTTTGCGCCATATGGCACATAAATTGATTCTGTTGATAATGATATACTATCAACAGTATCAATCTACTAGGAATGTGCCATTAGAGGGAACCCTCAATGTACATATTCTATAACGACAACGTAACGCGTGGTTTACTTTAACTAAATTAATTAAGAGCCTCTATTCCATGAATATTAATATTTCTGGTAATTTGTGATGAATCTGTGAGAACCAGCTTTGAAGGGTTGGTCTTGATGAGCTTATTTAGCTTATGTCACGTACGTTTTGTTGTCGTTAACTACAGGTAGTGGACGGTGAAGGATTTAAATTTTAAAATTGCTTTTTTTGGCGTTAAGTTACGTCACTGAATACATTAGGTTCACTTAGTTCCCTTTATTTACGTATGACTGAGCCAGAAAAACCAAAAAAATCTGTCTTCTTTTGCTATTTCTAGGTTTACGCAATTATAACATTCATTATCCTCTTTTATACAAGAATATGTCGCGTCACCTATTAAGAAAATACCTTTTAAATACAAAAAAATAAAGTTATAATTCATTATTATTAAAAACCTATTAATTATAGAAGAATAATGCGAAGAAAATTTAGTTCATTCAAGAAATAAATTCAAATTACACTGTTCAAGACAAGATTGACAGATAGGAAGATAAACGAGCGTGGTGTGAAAATGTTTTAATTAAAAATAATAACCCTTCAGTTTATAGAAAATGGTTACAGTTTAATGTGAACTACTAAGTTATAATAGAGTGTTTTGTAAACACTTGTGCTTATTTGAACGGATCTAACAAAGATGCTTGTAGTAGTACACGAGGACTTACAATAGAAGCAGAGAACGATATTGAATATTAATGCTTAAACATTACAGATAAGTCGAAATTCACTAAGAATATGTTTTGTTTTTGTATATTTATTGGGAAAAACGCATTAAGAATGGTAATTACTTCAAATTATGAAAAAGTATTTTTTAAAAAGTCAGTCATTTCCTCACTCTGGTAACAAGGTAAAGCGCAAAGTAGAGATCCGCCACTTAACACGTAATTCAGAATTCACTGGAAAGCGGAGAACGGAAGTGCCTTAAAGGAAACAGAGTGTCTTAACACTAGGTTTTCAGAGTCTCTCTGCCTATCTGCTATGTGCGGGATACAGTAAGGAGCTAAAAAAAATCAATTTACAGCATTTATCTCAAATTCAAAGGGAATACGTATTATGTATGTTGAATATAGCAATATTTAATTCCGATTTTTACTAAATATAGCTAAGAACCACCGCGACGAACAAGGCTTTAGATCAAAACAAACCACACTCAAATCGGTTCATTAATTAAGAAGCTACAGTGTAACAGACAGACACACAGACACATCGAACTTATAGCACCCCTCCTTTTGCGTCGATGGTTAATAAAACAACTAAAATTATTTGACATGGTTTTATTTGTGGCGGAACAAGCAAACATCTCTTGATTACTACGAGTACGTTTAGATTCATTAGTGCAGGATAGAAGTGAATTACGCTTTAACGAAGATGGACGGCGGTTAAATTAGANACGCGTGGTTTACTTTAACTAAATTAATTAAGGGCCTCTATTCCATGAATATTAATATTTCTGGTAATTTGTGATGAATCTGTGAGAACAAGCTTTGAAGGGTTGGTCTTGATGAGCTTATTTAGCTTGTGTCACGTACGTTTTGTTGTCGTTAACTACAGGTAGTGGACGGTGAAGGATTTAAATTTTGTATTTTTTTTTCGGCGTTGAGTACCGTCATTGGGTTCACTAGGTTCCCTTTATTAAGTATAATATCTGCTATGTGCCAGAAAATCCAAAAAAACTGTCTTCTTTTGCTATTTCTAGGTTTACGCAATTATAACATACATTATCCTCTTTTATACAAGAATATGTCGCGTCACCTATTAAGAAAATACCTTTTAAATACAAAAAAATAAAGTTATAATTCATTATTATTAAAAACCTATTAATTATAGAAGAATAATGCGAAGAAAATTTAGTTCATTCAAGAAATAAATTCAAATTACACTGTTCAAGACAAGATTGACAGATAGGAAGATAAACGAGCGTGGTGTGAAAATGCTTTAATTAAAAATAATAACCCTTCAGTTTATAGAAAATGGTTAGAGTTTAATGTGAAGTAAACGATTTAATAACAAATGATAGATATTAATTAATGTCTATGAAAAAATCTCGAAAGTGGAGAACGGAGTGTTTTAACATTAGGTCTTCTCTTCTTATCCTGATACATGGAGAAGTACATAAGGCTAACCTCAAATTGGTTATTAATTTATGTATTTAATAAAAGTAAATATAGTTCGTCATAAAATAAATCAATTAACAATTATTTCAAAATTCATACTAAAACTTCACCAAATCCACAAAAAAAATTGCTCCAATCGGGATTAGAACCAATACTTAACTAGAAGAGCTACGAGTATATAACGAACTACTACTAAGTTATAATAGAGTGTTTTGTAAACACTTAGGAGCTTATTTGAATGGATCTAACAAAGATGCTTATAGTAGTACGTGAGGAATTACAATAGAACCAGAGAACGATATTGAATATTAATGCTTAAACATTACAGATAAGTCGAAATTCACTTAGAATATGTTTTGTTTTTGTATATTTATTGGGGAAACGCATTAAGAATGATAAATACTTGAAACTATGATAAACTAAATTTAAAAAGATCTTGTTACCAGAACGAATCATTTCCTCGTTCTGGTAACAAGGCACAGCGCAGAGTTGAGATCGGTCTTTCAACACGTAATTCAGAATTTAGCGGAAAGCGGAGAACGGAAGTGTCTTAATAGAAACCGAGTGTCTCAACACTAGGTTCTCAGATTCTCTCTATCTACCTGCTATGATACAGTCAAAAGTATCATATAGTTATCTCAAATTCAAATGGGTATTCCATTAGTATTATGTATGTTAAATATGACATTAAAAAGCAACATTTAAATTCGATTTTACAAAATATAGCTAAGAACCACCGCGACGAACAAGGTTTTCGATCAAAATAAACCGCACTCAAATCGGCTCATTAATTCAGAAGCTACAGTGTAACAGACAGACACACAGACACATCGAACTTATAGCACCCCTCCTTTTGCGTCGGTGGTTAATAAAACAACTAAAATTCCTTGACATGGTTTTATTTGTGGCGGAACAAGCAAACATCTCTTGATTACTACGAGTACGTTTAGATTCATTAGTGCAGGATAGAAGTGAATTACGCTTTAACGAAGATGGACGGCGGTTAAATTAGAAATAAATAGTTCTACAGTTTTAAACGTAAAACTTTTATACTCAACTCATAGTGTGTCTAAAATGAAGTGTTTTAACACTATGTTCTCTCCGATTTTTAGCGTTAAATGCGTTCCGGACTAATTTCATGTTTGTATGTCAACAAGAATTTCTGAAAGCCCACAAGTTTAGAGTTATAGGTTTTTAGTATGCGCTAATTTAATCCTAAATGCAGTAAAAACTACGCATAGAAATTCTCGTATATTTCGATTATATTCACTTAGAAGCTTTATTTTTTTTGTGCTACAAGGGATCGTAGACCTAAATATTTGATATTAATATCAGCTTTGTGACAAAGTCCTATAAGGGTTTCTTTTTCTCGTTTGACGTACAAATCTCTAAAAACGATCTGAAATATTTTTTGTTTTCATATATAAAAATGATCCGACATATATAACAACAATCCATTAACACAGAATATTACCACAATCCCCAAAAACTCCCTAAAAAGAGGAACCCCTTATATTGATTACTGATTTATTTCCCCACCATTTACTTAAAGGAACCCAATAAATTGGGACTCGCTCAAACGGATTGAAAAGCAAATCGCGAACTACATAAATTTCTTACTGGGGAACCAAGATAGTTGCTATCGGTCGACGAATGAGCAAGTTAGCAAACTAAACCCTGCGGTCGTGGTAGGGTTACCAGGCGAATGTAGTATAGACACCCCTATTGTTATCTTATAAATATATGTGGGAAATTAAAACGAAATACGTTTTTACTATAGAAAAATGTTGTTTTTGATGTTTTTGAGTTCAAATTTGATTTGGAAAAGTATAAAACAGCAACCTTAGCGCAGCGCCTGACTGTTAATATTGATGTTTGTAGGTCCGATTCACTCAATGAAATAAATGAGTTTAATTTCCCTTCTGCCTCCTTTGCTATTTGACTCATAAGGTCTTAAATAGCAAAATATGTAGGGTAGGCATAGGGAGCCTGGGAACCTAGTTAAGACATTCCATTCCCTATTAAGATACTTCCGTGTGCCATTTGCCGCGGTGTTCTTGAGATATTGCGTGTTGAGTAGCAGAACTCAACACTGCGCTTTTCCTCGCGAACAGAGTGAGGAAATTAATATATAAAATATTCCATACCCTCGAGTGAGATTATGTATGCCTTTGGATAACTTTCTTTTGTTTCAACGAAATAAAGTTATTTGTAATTAGGTTTGTTTAACAAATTAAGAGCTTAGTAATTATTTTAAAGTAGATCTTTTATTGTCATTTTAACAAGTTCTTCTAAATTTACACAACATTTTTTTTACATGGCTGTAACTTAATTATGTACGGTAGCCACAAGAAACATGGCTATCAAAAAGGATATTCGAATTTTCGTATCTTTATCCAAAACCTAATGTCAAAACAACTTCTCTACTACTATAATTATGAAAAGGCAATATAAACTGTCAACTATTACACACAATCCTGAAAAATTATACATGTATTCCATTATTATTGTTACTACAATTGTCCCATAGTTTCAGCCCTGCTGGCCACCCTAGCCAGGTCGTTATCGCAGGTGCCCGGACCGGTTATATCCAGTTAAATCCTGTTACAACCGGTTACTAGGGTAGGGATTACCGGTCTGATCCGGTTTTCAGTCGTTTGCGACTTGATTTATTCACTTTAAGAGATTTTTTTATGTAGTACAAATATTGTTTATAAATTGTTTTGATGCTAAATTCTTTAAAGTGTTTATTACATTGTAGAAAATAGCACATTTAAGTCGATAATAAAACATAAGAAATCTATTAATTATCATGTTTTACTCTAAAGTATCGGCGTTGAGGTCCGGAATTCAACATGTAGTGTCTCAAAAATTAATCGGAAAGTGGGGAATGGAGTGTATTAACACTCTGCCATCTGAGTTTAAAGTTATTATTTTTTAGCTTCACCTGAATCCAGCACATAGCAGGATAGAGGTAAAGTAAATAAAGAAAATAAATAAACATATTCTCACAAATAATTGTTTCACAAAATGCTTATTGAATACACACATCCATTCCAAAAACATTAACATTCCATACAGTCCCATCAAATAAAAAAAAATCCCCTATGTTATTATCATACTAAGCACGAACATCGTCCCCCACGCCCACGTTAAATTGCGCGAAAAATGACATATGTGACAGTTGCCGTATATTCGTGATGCGTAATTTTGGGATGTCCATCTGAGGGTACCAGGTTCGTTGTCAAATCGGGTCACGTCCAAAAAGCCCTGTTTCTATAATGAATTTTGGCTTGTATGAATTTATAATTTTATCCATTTCATGTCATTTTATGTATTAATTATTATTTTTCATTTCATTAATGTCATTGCTCTGGTGTCGAAGCAAAGAGAAGTGTTTAGTTCTGCCTCTCAACACGCAATGCATACAGGATTCGATGGAAAATGGGGAACGGTGAGTATTAACACTAGGTTTTCTCTGCCTATCCTGCTGTGTGCAGGATACAGGGTGAAGCAACAAAAAATATTTTTTTTTATGAAAAAGAAAGCAAACGAACGTACGGTTTGCCTGATAGTAAATAATCACTGCTGTCCACGACAGATGGGTTGCTACACTTTAAAGTGAAAATAGACGCGATTTTTGAAGGTACCTCTCGTATCAACCTGGAAGCACTGCCGCAGGTAGACCATTGCACAGTTCATAAGTCTATTAGCCTTTATTTATTAAAAATAAATATATATTAGTTTTAGCTTCACGTTGTCCCGCACATAGCGGGGTATGCAGAGGAAACTAGGGACCTTAATGTTACGACACTCTGTTCCCATTAAGACACTTCCGTTCCCCAATTTGAGGCAAAGAGAACTTATGGTCAAAATATTCGTTCTGCCCTGTCTGCCTTAATTGTGTGCTGAGTGACCCCGTGGGGAACGGAGAGTCCTAAGAAAACCCTCTGCTTACCCTGTTATATAACAGGATAACGAACAAAAAAAAATATTTTAAAAACTCACAATACGAAATATGAGAAGTATTTTACAAAATAACATTTATAAGCATATTCTGAATGCTCAACAAATTTAATATAACTGAAAATGTATTTCAGTTAACTTTACGACGAATGCCTTCTGGAAGGAACGTGATACTCTAAACGTTATTAAAAATGTACTCTCAAAAATGTTTCTAGGATTATATTATGTTTTTTTTCCTTATAAAGCCTAAGCTTTGTAAAGTTTTTAAAGTTATATTTGTTTTTATTTTCTTATAAAAAAAAGTTAGTAAATATTATTAATTATATTATTTATTAATTATTAATTATATTATTATTAATTATATTATTTAATATATTATTATGAAGTAAAACTTTTTTTTATTTAGTTGTATTTATTTAAACTTGTTTGCATTTTTAATTAAATCGATATTTTTATATCTTTAAAAGTGTTTCTTTATATAAAAAAAATTACAACAAACAAAAGGCCGTAGTGGAGCAGGGGCACAAGCGGGATGGTTGTGGGTTCAATTCCTACTCGGGGGAATGAAATATTTAATATTAATTTCCTCGCTCAAGTAACGAGACAAATCCAAGCTTTTAGAATGGGGCGAAAAGAGGCTAACGGAAGTATCTAAATGGGAACAGAGAGTTTTAACACTAGATTCCCAAAAGGCGGGCCCAAATTACGCTAAGCTAAAATTTTTATATAACTTCATTCCCACAGTAATATAAAACTTTTCAAAATTCAAATTTTTCCTCCACAAACTAACTTAAACACCCATATTAAATACAAACATGAAAAATGTAAAACAATATGGCAATGTCTGTTACACTTATTTGAGTTTTGAAACTGTTATTAGTTTCTGAGAGATACTTATGTTTGCTCAGAGATTTGTGGAAGCGCCTTTTGTGAGTCGTTTTTGACTCATACTATTTGTTGTGAGGTTTTCTTATAGTCTAGCGGTAGTTTTTCATACGTTGCTTTGCCTGGGGACGAATAATGACTATTTTCTATTTTCAATATAGTTAAATAGTATTTTTATTTAATGGGTTTAGGAAATAGTTAATTCCTCTAAGTAACACTATCGAACTCCTAATCAATGTGTTTATAATTAGACACTGTGATGCTGCTCCAAGACAGCTTCAGGCTGTATCAGGTAGAAGGGTACCGGGCCCAGAGAACCTAGTGTTAAGACACTCCGTTTCCATTAACATACTTTCGTTCTCACTTTCCCCTAAATTCTGAAGGCATTGGGTGCCAAATTACGTAACTCAACGCCGCGCTTTGCCTCGTTACCAGAGCGAGCGATCGAACTCACGTTAATAATAATATGCTTAGGTAATATAATAATAATTTATCACAGTATTAATTATAATATAACAAAACAATCCCCAATATAAACTGGCAAACACGAGCATAAAGTCTCTAACTGCAACCGATAGTGCTTACGCCGCGGCAGTATCAATTTAACGATACCTGTGCTGTGGGAACACCTGCGTTGTACAGAGTAATGAATGGACAGACAGTTATATTTCAATTTATAGAGATTTATTGTGAAATGTTTATTTGAATTAACTTAACCCTATATATTTTGAATGTAAGTAAGTTTTATATATTTTTTTATATTCAAGATGTATTCCGGGCGTAGCAAAGGGATGACCTGAGCACTTTAATATTTATACATTCTTAATATAATTAATAGTCTTAATAGAAATATTGCGTTCCCATTAAGACACTTCCGTTCTCCACTTTCTGTCGAATTTTCGTAGCATTTCATAGGAGAAAATAGATTTTTTTACTTAATATTAAAAGTTACAAATGCAAAAAAAAAGTAAAAATGAGAATTTAATATTTTTTCCATAAAATTAGCATTGTGTAAAGGACTGTACTTTCCACGGCAAGTAAGATCTATTAGGCACTGCTCTTAGAAGCACCTGAGACTACAGATTAATGATGACAGTGTGGTTTAAGCGAGGAGGAAATTTTAAATGCATTTTGTAATACAAGGAGTTAGGAATTGTAAGTTCGATGTCGGTTTGATGTATAAATATGTATTTTTTATAGTAATGTATCATTTTACATTTTATTTGTGATTTAAGATCATAACTTTATCATTTTAAGGATATTATCTTTACATTGAAATATTTTGTAATGCTTTTATGATTTAAAATACGTTATAAATCAGCTTGACGCTGTTGCCGTACACTGCAGGGTAGGCAGACGGAACCTAGTGTTAATATATTCCGTTCCCCACTTTCCATCGAATTATAGATATAAATCTAAATAAATATTTAATTTCCTCGAGTGGGGATCGAACCCAAAACTACACGCCTGTGCCCATTCGCCACGACTAGTCTCGTACATATATTAATTATATATAAAAGTGGTCAGGTAAATGCGTATAATAAATCTTTCTTAGGGCACCTCTCAGAAGATGGATGGAGCGCCAGCTTGCCAATAATAATGAGATATTGCGTCGAGATTCATGAAAACAATATATTATAACTTATTCATTAATTATGTCTGTTATTATGAATATTAGCCTTATCATTATATTAAAAGGGGTTTCTTATATTATTTTATATAGAACATATTTTTTTTTATTTTATAGCATAAAGAAATGACATAAATAATAAATAAACTAAAAAAAAACATTCTTGTGAAAAAATAAACTAAAAGTGAACTGAACTGAAATTTAGTATTTTTAGAAGGATTTTTTTATTAAAGCGTTATTTTATTCCTCTTTTACAGATAGTAAAAATGTGTTAATAAGTAAATATCTACATAAACTATATATTAATAAAAAAATATACATTTTTTCGTTGACTTGGCAAATAAACAAAAATCGTTATACAAATATTATAGAAAAAAAAAACTTCCGAATCCCAAAAAAAAAAGTTGTGATCCCATAACACCTAAGTAAACATGAATTTTATACAAACATGATAACCGCGACCTAAGCATATATGCCATACGGTGGCAATACAAATATTTACTTTAAATAGAAATAGAATCCGCGACCCTAAAGGCAATACGGATATATGTAGGTACATAGTAATATGAAGGGGGTATGATATGTGGATTTGGGGATGTTGGCGTCTGATGCTCCATATAGCAGAGTAGAGCCAGAGAGAACCTAATGTTAAGACTCTCCGTTCAGCACGCACCGCTCAAGCAACGTCCCAAGAGAAATAAAAATAATTCATACCCTGTAATAGGAATCGAATATGTGGAAATAAAATGCTAATTATTAAATAATTATCTTGTTGAGCCATTTTGGCGTACGTACTAGGAAGAAACCTGACAGTAAATGCAATAGATGTGGAAGCGTGGATTTGATCCTCACTCAGAGGAACGATTGTATTTAAATTATTTACATTTCATTAGTTCAGTTTTAGACATAGCGCGGAATTGAATTCCGCCACCCAACATGCAATGTCTTCAAAATTGTAAGCAATCAATACGAGAAAAAATGGTAAAAAAAATGTTGTAAATTACACTTACTTTCAGAACTGTACGCTATCAAGACAGCCCAGTTAAAAAGAGAATACAGAACGCGGCACTCATATAGATTTCCCATTTTTTTTGTTGGTGAACATTTAACTTGGCTCTCATTTCACTTTAATTTTTTTGTTCCGATACATAGACTACTCGTACCAGATACATATCAGTTCAGTTCAGTTCTTAATTTATGGGGTTTCGAGCGTGCCAGTTGAGCACTAATCACTTCGCCAATGTCACTTGTATGGAGAAAACACGAACGAGAGAGAGAGAGGAGAGGAGAAATATATATAAAATTTATGATTACCAAGACACTGTCATAATCAAAAAAAATTTCGATATACCCTCCTGCCGCTGATATAAATTTATTACCAAATCTTGTGTACACTCTTAGCGAGCTCGTCAATCATCGTATTTGTTTGGTGGGAGCTTGATTTCCTCATAAATATGTACAATGTACATAAATATTAATAACGTTTTGATTAAATATACAATTTTATACGATAAGTGATACGCCTGTTGTGAAATCTAATATTTTTGATTGAATCGTTCATTTCATTTGTTTTTTTTCCTATCATCTTTCTTAATTTCTTTTGTTTTTTGAGGGTAGGTACATTATTCTAATTTTTGGGATAGGTAGAGGGAATATAGACGTTGCATATAATATAAGAAATTTGTAATATAAGTTACGGAACTCAACACCGTGGCTTGTCTAACCATAATGGGAGAATATTTTAGATCGCATAAAGTTCTTTAGGCCACGAAATAATTATATTATGTATATTACATATAATTTAATAAACCTTTTTTCCAAAAATTAAGAACCAAGTAAGGCTTATCTTGCAGAACATGAATGGTTTGGTGTTCAATAACGGTTGAGGTTACCCAAAAAACGGCATATCTTTACGAGTGTACTATCTTCACATGGAACCCTATGGTCTATAAAGATGATATCGCAGTATGTACTTTATGAAATTTATTAAATCTTTTATCTTGTATAATCCATTTTTTTTTCTATTTACATTATCCAGAATGTTTTTTTCTATATTTTGGTCATTTTAAAGCAATTACTTATATTTTTATAAACGATCTGACCAGAAATAGGTTTCAAGTTAATGTGTACTCTGTAGAAAACGATCTCGGTCTTTTGTTCTTTTAACTGAATAATGACAGTAAAGTAACACGCACTTAATCGCACTCAATGCATTCACTTAAATCAATTTTCAGCTAATATTTATTTACTTCATACCGTAAAAATTAATAAAGATACAGGAAAATCTTTTAATAATAATAAGCTATTCCCCAAACCAGACTTAAGATGGTGCAAGCTTTTGCAGCACTCGCCCAAGGCGTCCAATGTTTACGACTTCCTAGATACCACCCAGTCTTTACTGCTGTGTATTAAAATATAAACTTAAATATCGCTTATTTATAAAAATGTATTTTTTAATATACGTTTATAGGATATTTTTTTAACGTTTTCTTTTGTTGATCTCCTGATAAGCATAGTTAGCATATACCATCACTAGATAAAAATTTAAAAACAAAATGTGTACAATAACTAATTAGAAGCAACTGCTTGTTATTGAATCTTTTCGTTTCGTTTGTGATTTTTTTTTAAATAGAGAGAGAAAGAGAAATTAAAAATAGGATCTTATGACTCACCCTCTCGAAGTGGCGCATTTCAGCGAGCAGCACAAAATTGATGTGCAAAAACCTTGCATCCTCACACGACCTGGACTTCACACGATAGCCAGGTCTATTGAAGAAATATTTAAAACCCGTATATTCCGAACTGTCTATATTCACTTTCAACGCACCAGTGTATTTATAGTCACCACCACAACCTTTACAGAGGCCGTAGGTAAGGAATTTCTCGAAATTTGGCCAAGCCGAGGCCGTCCCCGACTGAGGACGGCCCGGCCATGTACCAGATGAGCTCTGGACTCCAAAACCCTTGGACCTCCTTTGCAGCTTCCACTCTTCGGTTTTATCAGCTGCTTTTTCTGGCTTCCACCTCCATTTTGAGATCACCGATATTGATTTTGCAACTGAGGTTAGCCTGATGTCATTTTTTAATTATAACAGTCACATTGAGTCATTTATTTCTGTTTGACATTTTTTTGGTTCAGAAATGTGTCAATGGAATTTTAGGTTTAGGAAGTTATTTTTCAGCTCAACATCGTAATAAAAACTGACATACGCTACTCTGCTTGGTGATTGAAAGTTATATTAAAGAAAAGATTTGAAAACGGTAGTTATGTATTAATTTAAATATATTGGAGAAAAGAAAATATTGAAAAAAGTATCTTCTTAAAATAGTCGTGATTCTTAAAAGGCTGTTAATTTTTATTTGAAATATAAAAATAATATTAGTATCCTTAAAATATTATAGTGTAACATTCAGTTCAATTGGATTAAAAATAGATGGTTCGCATGTAACAAACGCCACTATTAAGCAATTACATACAAATACTCTATCGCTACTACCTAAAAATAGTGAAAATAACAATTTACACTGAATTTATCTCGTTTATTCTTTCAAAGTAAAATTTTGTTGTCGATGATTTCACCAGATATACTGGTTATAATTTTTTGTCCTATCATTACATTTGTATGCGAAAATTAAATTTTAGACAAAAAACTGAGTGAAAATCAATATAAAAAATTAAATAAAAAAAAATTAAAATCAAATACATTTATAATAGCTCTGCTCTGTTGTAATAAATGTAATAACTTACGAAAACATAAAAATAGAAATAAACTTAAAACGTCAATCACAGTGTGCAATCGACCGTTGTAGCACCATAAATAAAGTAAGAAGATTAAAGAGACAATTCTTGATCTTTGAAATCCGATCCGAGGAAGATTACACAAAACAAAGTACACCAATTAATAGATCCTACCCAGCTCTAATTCAAGTAAAATCGGTAAATCATCGTCCCCGATCAACGGGGGGTTCCCCTACCGTTACTCTATTAATCAAACCCCTTGTGATAAATTATAAAATCAGCAATTAGACGAAAATAGACAAAATTAAACCTGACTGTTATAGTGAAGCTGTGATAAACAATTTAATCTAGGTGCCATAATTTCATATTTATAAACAAAAGTTTATGTAAGCTATATAGACAATATATCGATTTGATGAGATGTTTTCTATCTACTTAAACAATATTTATGAAAATAACAAGAAATTTCAAATACTCAATTATGACGTCACAAGGTACCAAACTGTTTATTTATAATTTGGATATTAAATTATTAAAATTTCAAATATTGCGAGTTTAATATCGAAAATCTAGTCTATATTGTCATATAAGAGCAGAAAAATTAAAATAATTGACTACTTGGGAGTAGATTTTTCATCATCACATAATATATGTTATATAATTTATATGTTTCGCACCAATGAATGTATGTAGATGAAACTGTATATATGAAGTTCAACTTCTCTGGTTAAGGCTATTTAGGTTAGTTTCAGATTTCCCAACATCAATAGGGGCGAAATGAAACTCTGAGCAAACTGACCTGATTACACTTATGTAATCAGTGTCAAAGGTATTTAATACATTTTTGATCGAAAATTAGGAGGAAATTTTGTTTAAGGCCAATTATTTGTTTCATTATCAGAGCTTAGCATAGGATACATCAATCATTTTGGTCAAATACAGGAAAAGAAAGGACAAAATAAAAGCGTGAAATGATAAATAGTAACAATTTAATTTAAATTAGGTGATAAGGGAATGTATTATTATAGCTTAATTAAATCAATGAAGTCTCACGCTTTATATTACATATCAAGATAGGTAAAGGGAACCTAGTTATAAGCCACGTTCCCAACTTACCACGAATTTTAGAGACATTCCGTGTTGAGCGACGAAACTGAACACCATACTTCAAATATTATGAAATTCAATTAGAAACTCTCAAACTGAATGGATCGTCAAATCAAAGTCCACGTAAAAACAGAACTATAGAACTCCGAATCAGCAAAAACCAAGATAATTGAATCGCATAAGCATAAAACAAACATGAATTTTAACAACATCTGGCAACACTCCAGGAGTCTCCTGTATAATTGCTAGTGACTGGGCAATTGCAACCTTATTATTAGTATGCTTTGGAGACGGTTAATTAAGGGCCCCACTGAATACTCTTTTGTTTCTATCTCTTTGTATTCTACAATAGTTTCCTCTAGCGCTGAAATGGCGTCTTCGGGTTGATATTTGAACGTGATGGCATTGTTTACTTTATTAATAGTTAATAGTTTTCGATTGATATTGAAGCCATCGCTTGTGGCGTAATTGGTTGTCTGTTGTATTAGGTGGTAGAGTTTGTATTTAAAAAAGAGATAGGCGTTGAGTGGCGTCTCTCAACACCCCGTGTCTCTCATATAGCCGAACAGCGGGATACAGAGTGTTTTCATGATAGGTTTCCTCTGCCTCGGCCTGCTATGCGAGAAAAAGTGAAGCTTCTGTTTTAAATATAATGGTATTAGCTATTAAAATAACTGTAAATTGATTTACATTATGTTTTTAACATAATTTTATTAACAAGTAAGCTACAGACCAAAAAATCATTTAACAGTAAAGATAAAGAAATTTGCCTTTTAAAAAACTCAGATAAAAGGGGTGAACGTCCGCTGGAGGATTCCGGTTAGGGCCGGATTTTTCCGGATGAATCCGATTTGATTTGGTAAAACCCTGTTTGGTTCTTTGAATATATTTATGTTACATAATAGTAACGATATTCTTTTATATTGAGGAAAACGTACTGGCGTAAATCTTTTTTTTGTGTGCTGAACTAAATAAATATGATAAGCCATTTTATTGATAGAATTAATAGTTTTATAGAGAAAAATCGATAATAGATTGGTAATTTCATCAATATTTTTCTAAGTAAAAGGAAAAGGTTAAAGCTAGGATTGTGTACTTTTATAATGCCTAATAATTCTCCAAAATCGTGCGTAATTTTATTACTATCCAGTGAAACGTAGGAAATTAATATAAATAATGATTAGTTAAAAATGATTTTTTATATCAGAATATATTTACTTCAATTTTTCTAAGTAAATTTTGTTTTTATTATAAGTAATTTTAAAATACAAAATAAGAAATGTACGTCATTAACAATTACTAATATAAAACTAGAAGCTGTCGAAACCAAACGTTCTCCAACAAAAGACTTAAAATAACCTACTGTCAGTCTGTTGATAGAAAAAAGTAAAAATAAAAAAGTTCTCTGTAGAAGTGTATTAGCTGGATCGTTTAGGGTTCCACGGAAATGAAGAAATCCGGTCTGAAGATGGCTGAATTAATGGAATCTTGTTCTAGTCGGATGAAAAATGCCTCTGGGTCTTGTTTCGTAGAGACCGGGTAGTTTGGTTGGATTGGACTTGAGCCGTGCTTAATAGTAGTTCGAATGGTAAAATTGGCTTCGGTGGTGTCAATTCGAGGAGCGAGCGTAGAACAGAGTGTATTGACACTAGGTTATTGCCTACTTTGCTGTATAGGAGAGATATCATTGTGGATTTCTTGTTACGATGCCTATAGTTCCAGTAAAAAGGTCTTAAATCGTGAGCAAAGAATATTTATATGTATAAAGCCAAAGCCAAGCGTGTGACTGTAAACACGACGGTTCTGGGTTCGTTTTCCACTCGAGGGAATTCAATTTCAATTATTTGTCAAAAATGTCAATTTCCTTAATTCAACACACAATGCCTTGCCTGGAAACCAGAGCGAAGAAAGGGAAATATAAATTTTAAATAAATATTTCACTTCCTCGAGTGGGGATCGAACCCATTACCAGTCGGTATACAGTCGCACTTTGTGGCCCTGCGCCACGACTGGCCTAATATTATAAACATTTACCTAACAACAAATCGAACCTACATCACTGCCAATAAAACTTCTTATAACCAACCAACTGTCGATACGAATCCAAAGATTATGTTCAAGACAGCTGCCTCAAATAACTAAAGCTTACATAGTTTGATGGGCCCTATACAGTTTGCACTTTGAATTAGTGGGGGGTACGGCTTTGAATTTCTGATGAGGTGACGTGACAGCATCTCTTGATAAGGTTATTTACTGCAGTTCATCTCGTATGGAAATCTTGGAATAATTATGTATTATAATAATTTTTCTATAATAATTATAATATTTTTTTCCATCTGCCTGAGGGTATGTGTGACTGTAACGCGACGGTTGTAAATTCGATTCGAGTTTGGGTGGATTAATTATTGTTTATTAATATTTTCATTTCGTCGCCCGGGTACCAAGGTACAAAGCGCGGCGTTAACTTCTGCCACTCAACACGCAACGCCTCGATAACTTCGGATAGTGGGCAACGGAGTATCTTAACAGTAGATTCCCTCTGCCTACTTTGCTATATGCAAGATACAGAGTGCACCTCTCAACTTTTTATATATATTAAATTTTATGATCAAAGTACATTTCTAAATTAAAGAAAAGTTTTAGGTAATTCAAGATAAAATACCAGGCCGTTCTAAGATATGCGAGAACGATTCGAAAGTCTAAATCTAATGCCACGTTTAGAAACAATTTTTTTATGTCTAGCAATTCAACCTCAATTGTCATATAATATATTAAACAAAAACAATTCTCCATAGAAATCTATAAAATAAATATAAAATACGAATCTACGACAAGTGCCTCACAAAAGAAAACCAATAAGCTTTTGAAAACGACTTAAATTGTAAATATTAATATTAAACCTCCTCTTCTCACTACAGAAAGCAAAAAAACACTACTAGAGACCTGGACCGATTATAATATCAAAGCTGAACGAACAGACAGACGCGATACAAAGACATAATTAACCTTTTATTAAGTTGGGTATAAATTTTAATATCTGATATTGGAGAGAGCTACCTATTGTCAATTGCTTTCTGTTTATATCTGACCTTTCTACGATTACTTAGTATAAATAAAAAAATCAGCTTCACGCTGTATCCCGCAGGGTACACAGCAGGGTAGGCTCAGGGAACCTAGTGTTAAGACACTCCGTTCCCCACTTTCTGCCGAATTCTGGAGACATTGCGTGTTGAGTGGCAGTACTCAACGCCGCGCTTTACCTCTACACCAGAGCGAAGAAATAGAAATATAAACGTAAATAAATATTTCACTTCCTCGAGTGGGGATCGAACCCACTAACGTCGCGTTACAGTCACACCCTTGTGCCACTGCGTCACGACGGCCTCACGGCGGGCTCTAGTATAGGTATGTAAATTTAATTATTTTAGTTCTTTTTTCAGCTTCACGCTGTATCCCGCATGATGATGATTTAGAAGGTATTGCGTGTTGAGTGGTGTAATTAAAAAATGAAATTAAAATAAATATTTCATTTCCTCGAGTGGGGATCGAACCCACAATCACTCGCGTCTACAGCCTTAAATTTAACTCGAATAATAAAAAAACGAATTTAAGTGTGTTTCCCTCCAATGAAATTTGAACTCCTATAGTAAGTATTTTAGTACAAATGTTGTTACTAGAGGTTATTGTTACGTAGCGGCACATAATGTGATTGTAATCGCAACGGTGGTGAGTTCTATTCCCATTCGGGGGAACGAATTATTTTCCCTTTCCTTGCTCTGTTAGCAATACAAAGCGCCCCCCAACTTCACAATATCTCAAAAATACTGTTGAACGTAGGGGAATTTAAAGTGGGTATTTTAATTCTAGGGTCCCTCTTCCTACTTATCTTTGCGAGAGAATCGAAAAGCAGCTTTAGCCATAATCAATAAATCGAACACAATTAAGACAAAACGCCAGAATGCAATCGCGTCAACTTTGGAAACTTTAACGAAGTTTGTCCTACTCCACTGTCTTATAAGTTAATAATTTTATGAACCTTCCTCCTTCCTCCTCCTTCCTCCCTCCTACCGCTAATTGTGTTCATCTAGTTTGAGAACATTAAACGATTTTATATAGGAACTACTTTTGTGAGAATAAGATAGATAGAGATAAGAAATTAAGAAACGATTCAATTCTGCAGAACGATTTTTTTTAGTTAACCAATTTATTTACTGTGTAACTGAAGCTACTAAATTTTTTTTAATAGGAAACTGAAAACATTCTAAATGTAATGCAATGAAAACATTCTAAATGCAATGTGTAAGTAAAGTATAAAAAATATAGTATAAAAAAATAAACGTCCAATCTAATATTTTTTTAAAACTGAATTATTTCAATAAATCAATATAATAATCAATCTTTTGTTAATGCATTTTTTAAGCTTCAAGTGTATCAGGAACATAGCGGGATAAGCAAAAAAATCTAGTGATAAGACACTCTCAGTTCTCATTAAGATGCTTCCATTACCAACTTTACGTGAAATTCTGGAGGCATTGCTTATTCAGTGGCAGAGCTCAACGCTGTGCGCTACCAGAGCGAAGAAATGAAAATATAATTTTTTTTTCGTGTGAAAATCAAACCCGCAACCTGTCACGTTTATAGTCACATATAAAAATTGGCATAATAAAGTTTTAAAACGAATGGAGTTAGTTGAAACTGTCGTTAATAGCACGCGTGTTCCAAACCTAAGTAAGTAATTATAATAATTAAAATATAAATTATTTATTGTTAAAGTTGACGCTACAAAATACGTTCATTTCAATAGGATTATAAAAAACTCCTGAATACTAATGTTAAAAATAATATGTTTTTAATATTATGTTAAGGCACTACGTTTGCCATGAAAATTAAAATAATTAATTCCCCCTAGTTTAATCGAACCCCCACATTCACATGCTTGTACACCCCTAAGCAACGACCTTCATATTTACATGATGTCAGTTTATTTAAAATATGCGACTATCTTTACGAAAAATGTTAAAATTTAGTCTTTTATAATATAAGATTAGAGAATCACAGAGAAAGAGTGAGAAAACACTACAACAAAGAATCACGACAACGATTAGCTATGTTTTCTTCCAGATCTCTCCCTGCTCTCCTTAAGATTCATTAACGAAAATGTTTATATACATTTTTACATACGAACTTTCGTATATAGTTTTAATGTTATTTACATTTTCAACTTTATAAACATACCGTTATATAGAAATAGCTCTTTTTATTGTGTACCTGTAACAAAAATAAAAATAATTATTAGATTTCGAAAAAATTTTCAGAATTAATATACAAAATACATACAAATGTCAAATATACAATAAAAAACAAATTCTCTAAAAACTTGTTGGAGTTTTCTACAATTGGTCTCATTTAAAAATATTTCACATATCTTTTTATTTCCATGAAATTTTAAATTCTCATACATTTTTAACCCGACTGCGCGAAATCCTGAAGGAGGGTAATGTTTTTACGCATATAGCAGAGTAGGCAGAGGGAGCCTAGTGTTCGTCGAGTAAGAATCGAACCCACAATCTGTAGCGTGTACAGTTACAAAACTAAAACAATTTAAATAGTTTTAGTATAGAAGCTAAATTCAAAATTAGTTCCAGTACAGCATACCTAGAATCCTAAATTCAACGTCCGGCATTGTTTGTGGAAGATCTTCCTTAACTTCCAACCTTATAGCATCTATTATGAAACTATTTCAGAAATATTTCTTGCTATCTACAGCTTTGCACTATAACGACATAGTTTTAACAAACACCGTTAGAAACTAATGTAACTTTTAGGTGTTGAACATTTACGAGAAATTTTGGAATATACAAATTGTTTGTATTTTCTAGAAATTTCGTTTTAAGGACAATATTATTTTTCTAATAAAATCGTAAAATTATTTATTTTCTTACAATTGTTAAGGATAATTTTCTTTTTATCTTCTGCATAAAAATAAAATACAAACACTTACTGCTCCTATCTTCATAATATTACATTTAAGTTCATACATTGCTAGCCGCTCTCAATTCTGAGATTAATCTTGAGAATACGTTCTCATTCATAAATGACACATCTATGAATGAAAACAACATCTCAAGATCGATCTCAGAATTGAAAGCGATTTATAAATAAGGGCCTATATTTAAGCTATAAGCTTGGCATAAAAAAACTTAACCAATGTCAATTTACGTTCCTAATCTAACAATAATATCACAGGAATCGATCCCATACCCACAGTACCCCTTTAACAAAACAAAATAGTAAGCAAGTATTCGACAGAGGAATTTCTCGAATGTTCTTTTGAGTATCACAGCAGTAGGGTAAGCGCCCCAATTTTGGCGTGTATTTGCTACGAATGGAGAATAAAACAAATCTGTCTTCGTAGCGTTTAGTTCTCATTTCCATCCACTTTCCAGCTATTTCCTGTTATATGTGAGGTTTAAGTTGGAAGAGTTTGTAAGTTGTATTTATTTTTTAGTATTATTGATGTAGAGACATTATTATTTATTAATATACAGTAAACTATATATTCATAGATTATAAATTTGTTATTATATTTTTATTAAAGAAAAGCCTATCTCACCAAAGCAAACTACTGGACTTAGAAAGATGTAATCTTATAAGTTACCTACATGTCTGGGTGAGTTTGGGAGCTACATGAACACTAATGGAGAAATTTTCATATGTATCTTTAAGTTTGGATCTTTGGATAAAATACACTTATATACAATTTTTATTTTTAACTTTTTAGTTTCAGTTTTAGAAGAGGGAGAACCTGAGAAACTAATGTTAAGATAATCTGTTGCAATTGAAAAATAAAAATATGAAATATTTAATTTCCTTCTTTTAATGCTTTTAAAATCAACACGCTACCTCTAACATTTTGCACCACACATCGTTTTTACATTGTTATCTCTCAGCACAACGTGAGTCGCTTGTATCGTCTTCAACATCTCCACCTGAAAGGTTTATATGATCGGAATCTTTTGTATAGAAGTAACAGCATCGCTTTGTTTCTTGTTTCGGCCTTTGTCTATTCAATGTTACTGGTATTGCTTTAAAGTGTAAGTAGCAGGGTAGGAAAATTTCATTTTTGGATATTTTTGATATTTGTATATTTAAATTTGTTTTTGAGTTGTCTTTTTATTGCAAATTGTCTGGTAGTTCTTATGGAATAGAGAATGAAAGTATCTTATTGGGGTACGGAGAGTCCTAACACTAGTTTTCCAAATTACCTCTTCTATCCTGTTATGTACAGCTAAAAAAAGTTAGATTTCAAACCCCCAATTGGGAGAATGAATTATTTTAATTTCCCCGCCCTGGTAGTACGGTGTTGATATTCGCCATTTTCAAAATTCGAGGCTATCGAGATAATTCTCGAATTCAGGTGAAAAACACTGACCAGAACATCATTGAAATACGGGAAACAGCGTGCAATTTAATCAAAAAATGTATATACTTCAAAAATATTACTTATTTATCAATATTATAATAGAAATAAACGCAAACATAAACATATTTGTATGTATGTAAAGTATATACTGCTAAAACAATAACCATTTTAGATTACGCAAAGTACGTTTTTGCGATCAAAGGGTGAGAAATAGCTTCAACTGTTTCCATTCCGCGCAATTAAACACGTCTCCTTTACCATTTGCACATACGGGTGTCTCGTTGGCAAGAAAATAAAATGGAAAATTGAAAGTCCAAGATTCAATTTTTTTGTCTATATTGACATTTTAAATATGAAATTAACTTGTTTTAAGAGAATATTTGAAAAAATCAGCTTCATGCCAATTCCAAACTTAAGAAAGAAAAGTAACTTATAAAAATTTTAATACGAGATTTGAACCTGGACCTCTTGAAATCCAACGTGGACTAAAACTAAATGAATAGAGAAACTTTCATGTTACCTAAGATTTTACCAGTTCTATTGTTCTTTTATAGTAATCTTTGCAACGTACATTTTGTTGTGTTATCGCTACACATTAAAAATTAAAATCCCTTGACGCCCTCAGTTTGCGTTTATTCGTAAAAATATTAAAAACTATATACGAGGCCGTCGAGGCGCAGAGGCAAAAACACAATGGTTGTGAGTTCGATTCGTAATCGGGGGAATTAAATAATTAAAATTTTCATTTTCTCGCTGTGGTAACGAGGCCAAGCGCGGCGAGGGGAAAGTGGGAAATGGCGGTGTTTTAATGGTGAACGGAGTGTCTTAACACTTGTTAGGTTAGGTAACAGTACTTGTTAGGTAGAGGTAGAGACAGAGCAGCGTAGGTACCATGAAGCTAACAACTGAAAACTTTCAATGCTTTTTATTACTTTATTTTTTTCTATATTTTATATTTACGTACGTTCGTTCGTACGTTCAATTTGGAATAATATATATTTTTTTCTTAATTTGGGCTAATATGGTCTAAGAAATAGAACAAATGCCTTTGACAACTTGTTTAGAGCGCATAGACGGTTTTCAACAGGTACTGCTTGGAGTCCCGCTACGTACAAACTTTCATAATTTATCTAAAAAAATATTAAAACTCCTTACAATTTCCTTCAAAAAATTACTTTTACAAACTTTTACACTATAATTATAAAGTAATCGACAGTATGTCACGGAGAGAGCGCGACGTGCCCCCGCATCCGAGCGTGTATAATGTTGATACGCGAACCGCGTCATTGCGCCCCCCTTAATGAGTGCTACGACCTGAACTCTGGAAAAATTGTGGAAATCTTTGAAAAATTGTCTAAAAAAATTATATTTTTTCATAGTGTCACGCTCTATCCCGCTTGTGGCTGGGTAAAGGGGAGCTAATGTTAAAATACTCTACTTCCGAAAAACGAAATGATTAAAATTTTCGAGTAAGAATCGAACCCACAATCGTTATGTTTACAGCTGACTGCTTACTGAACCTTTCAAGTCTCGTTCACCAAAAACACTTGTATAAAAACTTTTCTAACCTACACTATAAGCCATTGCATGTTGCTACCTTATTTGACTTTTGACTTTATAACTTGCTAGGAAAAGACGAAACTTTAGGACTTACGAATTTAAAGCATTTAGGGAATATAGGGGAGGAAAGAGGATTTCAAGGTATTTTTGTGGAAACGGAAAAAGAAGAACCAAAAAAGTTGAATAAACTAAATAATTCAAAAGCTCATAATTTCTCACAAAACCGATGTTTATACATATGTATGTAAACATCGATTTCGTAATAACATAATAACAGTGTGTACCAACATGCCAATACCAAAATAATTCAATTACGATATAGGTAACGTTTACTATTTGCAAATACTCTCTATGTTGAAATTTTGATCGTTTCAATAATTTTCGTATCATTTGTAAGCTGTATTGGTCAAAAGTTCGTCGTGGTACAGTGGCACTGTGTCGGATTATAAACAGGATGTTTGTAAGTTCGATTTCCAATCGAAGTAATATTTTTATTTTAAGTTCACATTTTCGCAGTAAAGACCCGCTGTCGGGCGTCTAAATACACTTTTTTAGATATACGCTGTATCCCGCACATACCGGGTAGGCAAAAGGAACCTAGAAAACAATATTATATATGTACATGTGAAGCTATATATAGCATAACCTACTCTTTAAAGTCGGTTAAATAACACTTTACAAATTGAAAATGTCCACACCACCGAACAAACATTCCAAATAGAAATAGCTTTTAAGTTTTATTACATTCTATAGATGTGTATGGACATACAGTACTGGTCTTAAAATCTATCCTGATATTACGGAAGTAAAGCGTTTGTTTGTTCGTACCCGCTGATCTCAGAAACTGGTATTATTTAGCTCTAAAGACTATAGTGTATATGTGTGTACCTCTATCACTTAGAGTATGTCAAATACAAATACTAGTTATTTCCATTTGACCATGCAGGCGAAGCTTCAGGTAGATGGCAGTAGGAATAGGGGGGCCCAGGTGGGCTTGTGCCCATCCCAGAATAATCTCGTGCCTAATACAAAATTAGGAAAAAATATAACCATATTTGTTCAAAGCTAAATTCCAGGCCGCTGGTCCCAGAATTTTTTTTTCTAAATACGCTATGACCACAGATTAAACTAAGTAAGAGTAAAATCTGTGGTATTTGAATAGAAAAACTTTGTGAAGGAACAAAACTGGAAAAAACTGACACATTGACCAGCCAACCTTCCACTCAAAGGCTTTAACGGATGTAGGTTAAAAAGATTTTACGACTGCAGTGACGTCCTCTTACCACGGATTTTGAATTTGAATGGAAAAACTTCTATAGAATTTACAATTACAACCCTATTTAATAGAGTTGGCCCAACCAGTTATAATTGCGGTAAGTAGGTTAGGTTGACTGACAGTATGGTTTTTTTTGCAAAGCAAAATACAGTTTTTTCCGGAGAGAAGGATAGAGAGAGGGAATTTAGTGTTAAGTCACTATTTTCTCCACTTGCCGTAACCACGTCAGCTTCTATTAATCAATTTAATATCCATAGAGTAAATATTCTCTCGCTATAGATTAGCTAACTTGGATGATAATAGTAAGTAATATTTGTAAAAGATATGAAAAGTGCCGAATATACTATTTCATCATTGGGTTCTCTGCCTACCTGCTAAAAAATATTAGGAGTAATGCCTGTAAACGTGGTGGTTTTGGGTTCGTTACCACTTAACAAGGCAAAACAAGCACTCAATGCCTCGAAAATTCGGCGGATAGTGGAGAACGGAGTATTTAAACACTAGGTTACCTCTGCCTACGCTGCTAAAACTGCTATTGTTCAAGTTTTCTAGATTTGAACCTTTGAACTTTATATAACTAAGAATAGTTTTGCTCTAAAAATTCACATACATATAAAATGTCTTTCAGAATACGCCAGCAAATACAACGTATTGAAGGTATACAAGTTATTTTCAACGCTTTTGTGAATAACTGAGCAATTCGCTTCCGATAATACGTTGCTTACTATATTCCGTCAGGCGTTTCGTATAAATATTATTTTAAATTTAAATAACTTTTATTATACTATATACTATGTATTTATTACTCTTTAAAAATACGCTCGCTAGTGTTTAAACATTCCGTTCCTATTAACACACTTTCGTTCTCTACTTTCCGCCGAATTCTGGAATCATTGCGTTTTGACTGCCAGTCAAGTCAGCTAAGAGACGAAATTATTAAATATTCTCCTCCCCCGAATTTGACTCGAACCCACTACCTGTTGCGTTTACAGTCGCGCTTGTGCCCCTGCACCACTATTGGCATCAAGAATAGTACCTACATGAGAATTTTGTTTAGCAATTAACTTATCTACCTGTTGTTAACTAGAGGTAGTAAATTTGATTCCCGGGTGAGTCAAACTTTATATTGTTCTGAGTGTAATTACTAAAGTACATAGTCACTTAAGTATATCACTATCGTAGGTAGGTAATAATAGGGTCCGTCCATTAATCCCGTGATGTGTTTTTAGTATTAAATATTTTAATTTCTACGCTCTGGTACCAAGGCAAAAGCGCAGCGTTGAGTTACACCATTCAACACGCAATGCCTTAAATCGAAATTCCGTTCCAAATATAACTCGAAGTAAGATAAGAACAAATCAATTTGTTTAAAAAAAAACACGAGAAATTACTTTATAAGGAAATATAAGGAAAACAAGTCATTTTCAACAATTGGTACGTAAAATAAATATAAAAAGGAAACTCAAATCTCATTGTATTAGTAATATATACCTATATTCTAAT
The DNA here is from genome assembly GCA_036379175.1 of Heliconius cydno galanthus. Taxonomy (NCBI): domain Eukaryota; kingdom Metazoa; phylum Arthropoda; class Insecta; order Lepidoptera; family Nymphalidae; genus Heliconius; species Heliconius cydno. Next base: position 380,033 of record JAKRZM010000419.1, read on the forward strand.
ATTAACGTCGATTTAATCTCAAAAGCGTATTATATTTATATTTATAAGCTTCTGGATATAAAAATGATTTGGATTATTTCTAAGACCAGTCTTATAAGAATATTCGTTTTGGGGGATTAGTTACGAGAAATGTCTAGAGATTAGGGTGTTACTTTATTTTCGTTTCGTATTTTGGATTCAGTTTCACGCGTTATCCCGTGTAGCGTGATAGATTCGGGTTGAGGCGTGTAAAGACATTATTTAGATGCGCTCTTTGCATTGTCAGGCAAGGATTATAATATTAGCTAAGTAATGTGGGGATCGAATCTACTTCCATTCATTTACGATTCGACGTCGGGCCACTGCGAAACTATTGAAATAATACGAACTTGCGCTGTATAGATATATCATCTTGTAATAAAAAACTCCCGTTTCCCATGCACCATGGAATCATTGAGAGATTGAGGGTTGAGTGATGGGACTCCACGCCACGCTTTCCCTCCTTACCAAAGCATAATAACAACAAAATAATATCCAAAATGACAATCGAACTTACAACCACCGGAGACTAAAAAAATATTTTTTTTCTGCCAATTACCTATTATATTTAATATTTACTTCCATTCACCTTACTATTTTTATATGGATTTTGAAATGTTCGCGTTCGTGTAACATCCTGTAAGATAGGAAGGAGGATAGGCAACCGGAAATCACACCGCGGGTACCATATGGGATAGCTGAATGGTTTTACAGAGTGTTTATAGAAAACTATAAATCTATAGTGTATTTAAGTTAAAAAAACACTTATTTCTCCTATATATAAGACTATTCTATCAAGAATGGTATCAAGGTAAATGCCTCGCGTTTAGTGCCCTCTTTGCCCTCTTGTCCTCTGCCCTCTTTAAAGAACGAGTGAATAGGCACTACCTAGGCAAGCATGCTCCACCATCGTTCGCATCGTCACTTACCACCAGGTGAGATAGCAGACAAATGCTTGCCTATCTACAATAAAAAAAAAGTTCTGCCATTCAACACGTAATGCTTCGAGAAATTCAACGGAAAATGGAGAACTGAGTGTATTTACACTGTGTCGATACGGCGCGAAGTTAAAAAAAATAAGAAAAAGAGAAGGAAGATCCATTTATAACTTTTCGTTAAATTTTATACAGCATAATTTATATCCGAAACAAGTTAACGTAACTTTCTCTAATGTATTGTGAAAACGATTTAAGTACCCGCTGAAGCTTGAATTTTCGTGTTCGCTACTTTAGGAGATTAGCTTTGTCTATCAACGTGGAGCTCTGAGAGGAATAGAGAATTGAACTGAGAACCATCGCATTGCGAGACTTGTCTTATTGCAAGATCGATAAAATATGATTCAAATTAGAATATGAATTACAGCAGGGTAGGCAGAGGGAACCTAGTGTTAAGAAACTCCGTTCCCCATTTTCTGCCGAATTCTGGGGGCATTGTTCTTGAGTAGCAGAACTCAACCAGCTCGACTCTATACAAGAGCGGGGAAGTGAAAATATAAATTTAAATAAATATTTCATCTCCTTGAGTGGGGATTAAACCCACAACCAGTCAGTCGGTTTTACTCTCAGTCAGTCACTTTGTGCCTCTGCACCACGACTGGCCTCAATATGATGGGCATGCCCAAAATTCTAATAAAATTTATGATCTTACACTTTTCGACCTTCATATTAGAGCTTCATCGTCCATTAAAGATGTTCACAAAATATAAATTATATTTAGCTAGTGACTATTGCTGGTTTTCGATAGCAACCTTTTCCACGATAAAGAGAAACCCTATAATCTATGTATATAAAATCGAAAGGTCACTCACTCATCACGAAATCTCAGAAACTACATGTGCTAGGAATCTGAAATTTTGCATAGGAGTTATTTATAAGACGTAAGTGCTCGCTAAGACGGGAATTTGCAATATTCGACTTCTAAGGGGTTGTTTTTGGGGTTGATAGTTTGTATGAAACTTCGTTACTACAAATGCTAGGAGTCTCAAATTTCTTATAGGACGTAGATACTCATGGAGACAGCAATTAATAATAACGTAGTTCACGCGGGCGAAGCCGCAGGCAGGCCGCTAGTAATCTATATATATAAAAGGACTTGTCCTCACTGACTGAGGTAAGACGCACGCACAACCGTAACCTCTGATGGTAGAAACGTTCAATTTGGACAAAAGTTTACTTTCGTAATCTGGACATCCACTAAGAAGGGATTTTGAAAAATTTTAACCCTAAAGGGGTGAAATAGGGGTTCAAAGTTTGTATGGAAAAAAATTTAAATCGGCACCGATTTTTATAAAATTTGAAATTTAGATTTTTAAAAGTATTTAATTGAACACGTGTTTCATCGTTTTCTAGAATTCTCCCCCTAAGGGTGCAAATAAGGGGTTGAAAGTTTGTATAGGTTTTTTTTAAATCGTCACCAATTTTTATAAAATTTGAAATTCAGACTCTTAAACGTATATAATTAAACACATGTTTCATGGTTTTCTAGAATTCACCCCCTAAGGGTGCAAATAAGGGGTTGAAAGTTTGTATGGGAAAATTCTTAAATCGCCACCGATTTTTATAAAATTTGATATTTAGACTCTTAAAAATATTTAATTGAACATATGTTTCATGGTTTTCTAGAATTCACCCCCTAAGGGTGCAAATAAGGGGTTGAAAGTTTGTATGGGAAAATTCTTAAATCGCCACCGATTTTTATAAAATTTGATATTTAGACTCTTAAAAATATTTAATTAAACATATGTTTCATGGTTTTCTAGAATTCACCCCCTAAGGGTGCAAATAAGGGGTTGAAAGTTTGTATGTAAAAATCATTAAATCGCCACCGATTTTTATAAAATTTGAAATTTAGACTCTTAAAAATATTTCATTGAACACATGTTTTGTGGTTTATTAGAATTCACCCCTAATTACGCAAGCGAAGCTGCGCGCGTCCGCTAGTAATATATATTTTTATAAATAGTTTTACGCTGTATGCGGCAGGGTAGGCAAAAGGAACCTGGGAACCTAGTATTAAAATACTTCCTTCTCATTAAGAAGATGTTTAATGAATGGTTCAATTAATAGTTAATTCTAACAGTTTTGGCCACAATCAGCATACCATCTATATAATATGCTTATCGTCTTAATTAATCGTTGGCCATTCGATTACCTGATTACGTTACATCGATATCGATATTGATAACCATTTCTGGTTGTCTAACGGTTTGTATTAAGATGCCATAGTTATTGAGAAATAAATGCTGATATAAATAAATTAAGATAAGAAGACTCTTTAAATGCAATGATTGTGGATTCGATTTCTACTAGTGGGAATGAGTTATCTTTAATTCTTATCAATGTGAGAAACAGAGTATCTTAGCACTCTGCCTAACCTATTATATGCGGGATATAGCGTGAAGTAAATAATACATATAAAAAAATATTACCAGCCCAGTCTTGGCACAGGTCGGTCGATCTCCACTCGGAAAAATGAAACATTTATTTAATTTATTTTTTAATTTTTTCGCGAAAAAAAATCTTTTATTTATTTTCGAAAGATGCTAAAAGCTGTAGTGGACTTACATATTATATATCCGTAGTTTACTCTACCCGTAATAAGTAAAATGGTTTAAGATAAAAAAATATATAAGAAATAAGGTTTACAAAAAAATAAAGAAATGAAACCATCCCGCTACGAGTCATACTAAAGATAGCTACGATTTAGTAAAATAATATTTCCCAAATTCCATTCTTGGGTAGTTCCCGGGGGAAGTCAATTTTGAAACACTACCTCAGATACGAACTGGGTTGAGATATAAATGGTTGTTCACAAAAGATATTTTGTGAGATATCTCTTATGAGATATCTCTTGGACTTCATATATTGAAGTATTATATATTTTAGTAAGATTTTTGTTGTTTACTTTGAAATATACATAAGTTTGGTATGAAGGAAGACATTCTTTACAAAAGAATAAGGATTTGAGGCCAGACGTGGCGCAGGGGCACACAGGGGCGTTTCAATGTATACGCAACAGGTGAGTTCGATTCCCACTCGGGGAACGGAGGTTTCAATGAGAGAAAGCGCGGCGTTGAGTTCCCCCACTCCACACAATGCCTTCAGAATTTGGCAGAAAGTGGTTCTTAGTCCTATCAAAGTTTCTTCCATCATTTCTTTTTACCAAAACAAATATGGAATGAACATAATACATTCCTCCAATACGGGAATCGAACCCACAAACACTGTTCTTACAGCCAAACATTCTACCACTGCGCCACATTTTAAATTTTCAATTTTAATTAAAAGCGAAAATATTTACTACAGTAATTCTAATCAACAGCTATAAGACCTCGGTGGAATGGCTCGGTCTATAGAATCTAAACCCTTTCATGCCATATTAATGGTATAACTAAATCTTAGAGCTCTTTAGTTTTAATCGATATTTGCTTAGAGCTTAGAGTTTGTGTTTATTTATTCAGCTTCACGCTGTATCCCGCATACGGCATGGTGGAAGAAACCTGGGAGCTTAGTGTTATGATACTGAGATCCCATTAAGGCGCTTCTGTTCCTCACTTTCCGGTGAATTCTGGAACTTAAATATTTCTCGACTCGAGTGGGTATCGAACCCACATACAGTAGCACGTTTGTGCCCATCGCCACGACTGGCCTCGTAATATTTATATTCATATAAGTATTTTTTTAAAATAAGTTCATAATCAATAACATCTCTCTTATTCTTCATCATTTATAATAAAAAAAATAGTGACACATTTTACCCCTAAAAAAAGATGAAAGAGACCTTAAAACAACACTAAAAATAAAAAAGAACCAACTTTAACCACTGAGCCATAAGGTAAAACACAAGCATCCAAACTCAAAACACACATACAGCACCAAAAAGGCTGTAACTCACACGAAACGCGAAACGAGTACATTCGCGCCATTGCGAAAATTCGTCGGGATTATAAAGGATTTACGATCAATTTATTCTGGATGGAGTCCATCGGTGATTTAGTGGGGGGCGAAATTGTCGCATACGTTAGAACGTAGCAGTGTACGCTTGACAATGTACGGAATGTGGATATTTCACTTATGTTTACCTATAGCTACAGTAGCGCATATGCGGCTTCGCCCGCTTAAACTTATTGCTATATTGTAGCCAATTTTTCGAGGCCAGTCGTTGCAGAGCACAAATGAGTGGCTGTGGATTCGATTCCCAATCGAGGAAATGAAATTCTGGTGTCAAGGCAAGGCACGGCGTTAAGTTCCGCCACCCAACACGCAGTGCATCCAGGATTCGGCGGAATGCGAGGAACGAAGACGAACAGTGATTTAATTTAATTTTAATAAAAACTATTTGTTTTCTCTGGATTTAACAAGATTGCCCTTTAAAAAAGGAAAAAAGAATAAAGTACCAACACAGCAATGTATACTAGTATCATATTTTATAAAGAAAAACCGACTTAGCGGAGGATTGTAAAAACATTTTCTGACAAAAATTCTTACCGCAGCACAGCTTAAGTGGTCACCCGATGCTGGGTCTAATGACATAGTGTATGGACTTAATAGTGTCATGTTCATGTTTACAGTGGCCTCAGTGGCCTGAGTTAATTTTATGTGTAAAATTTGAAAAAAAAAAGATTAAATCAGCTTCACGTTGTATCCCGCACACAGCAGGGTAGGCGGAGGGAACCTAGTGTTAATACACTCCGTTTTCCACCCGTATTGAGACTAATATCGGCTTAGAGGATTGGCACAGAGGCTTCGAGGAATGAAAAAAAAATCATTATCTCGTTTTGGTAATATGACAAAGTGCGGCGTTGAGTGCCGCTTGATATGAAATGTATAGAAAAATCGACGGTAAGTGGGAAATGGAATGTGAAAACGAGTCCAATAAAATGATTTATATATACATTGAAGACTAAATTATGTCAAAACTAACTTAATACACTACAAAAACAAAACTAAACTCAACCAAAATGTAGAAACAAGTTCAAATCTTTCATGTCATCTCCAAATTCCGATATCAAGAGTTGGGTCCAATCTGACGTCCTTACCCTACCCTAAAATCACCAAGGGCCAAACACCTCCCCATTCATCACTTGTGTATAGTTGCGATTTATCAAGTGTCTGTTTAATATATCGACGATACGATTTGTGATGGATACGGATGTACCTAGTATACTTCCTATATTAAATTTTGGTACATTTAGGGTGTTTGAATATAGATTGATGGTTATGGGTTCGATTTTTATAAAAGCTTTAAAAGACTTGTTTGATTCATGTTGTTTTTTATTACTTACTTAAAGCAATTTTGGTGAAAATTTCTAATCCGCAATGAGTCTTCACAAAACATCCATTTAACTTATTTAGACAATATACAAAAATTTCGGATGGTTTACAGAGTTTTTTTATATACTAATTTAATAAAACTTAAATCTGACTGGAGTTATTTAGTAGTAAGTACTCAACCCAACCAGTCGGATTTGAAAAATTATTTTTGTATATGGGAAAGGCCTAAATAAATCAAAATGTTTATATCTAACAACTAAAGTATTTTTTCATTTCACGCTGTGTCCCTCACATAAAAGTAGACTTAGAGGAACCTATTTTTAGGAAACTCCCATCTCCCATTTGGGTCCAAATTTCAAGACATTACGTGCTTCTTTCCCTTCATTGGGAATCGAATCTACAGTTCCAACAAGTATTCCCATAATAATAATAGTGTTTAGTCACTAAATAAAACATATAAAAGGCCTCTCTCCTCCTCTCGCCAATAAATAAAAGATATAAAACAGTTTAAACATTTTGAAACAGTAGTGACGCGTCGCTGAAATAAGAAAATCTTTGTTCGCAATCCGATGCTAGGAAATCCGTTTCAAAGATTAAGAAGTCGGAGAACTCGCTTCCCGCTTACATTTTACTATCACGCTTAGGGTTGATAAATGTTATTTTAATTATTTTTTAGTTTCACGCGTTATCCCGCAGATAGCAGGGTAGGCAGGGGGCACCTAGTGTTAAGTAGACGGAGTATCCGTTCTCCACGTTCCACCGAATTTTCGAATCATTCTAGCTATATTTCGCCAGATTGTCCTTTTACAATGATATTTATAAATAAATATAACAAAAAATACATTTTTTACAATTCTTTTCAAACGAAATTGATAAGGGTAATAGGTCATTTATGGAATGTTTTAACAGTTCAAAGATTGAGCTAAATCTTAAAAATGTTTATATCTTTTTAACCAGTATGTGGCTGACTCTACTAAATATACTTGAACCACGCTTGAACCACATCAAGTATGCTAGAGAAATTGGCAAGCAAATAGCTATTATAACGAAAGAGCATACTCTAAAGTAAGATTTTTTAAATTCAAATCTTTTTATAGAGAGTCAAGCCACTATGATTTTTGAATGTATATTCAAAAAATATTTGCCATATTGAGAGAGAAGAAGAAACATTCTTCTCGAAATCTCAAATTCTTTGTATTACTATTACCAACCAGGGAAAGAACCTGGGTAATATTAATTAAGACACTCTATGCCTATTAAGTTACTTCCATTCCACATGTTCCGAGCGAAGAAATGGAAGTATTAAATATCTCTTTCCCCCGAACCTAAAACCGTCGCGTTACAGTTGCACCATTTTTAGCTCATATTTTAGCAAATTTTAAATGATTTTAATAAGCCACATATTGTCTAATAATAAAAAAAATATAACTTTACACCTACATTACCACTACGTTAAAAAGCCAACTCACTAAAAACCCAACCCAAAAAAAAGTACAAAATAAAAAAAACTAAAACTCTTCGCAATTTTAATTTATATCCCCATCACCAACCCTAGTACCAGGATAATCAATCAGTGCTGTCCGTCCGTCTGTGAGAGACATTGCTGTGTAAGCATTATTTTAGCTTGTGTGACTTCGTTTCCAGTGTTTCCTCGAGATCCATCCATTATTGGTAGCTAGGGTTCTTGTTGAAATGGGATAGGTTTCTAAAAAGCTAATTAAGAAGGTCATTTCTGTGAGTTTACTAGTATAAACTGTATATTTTTGGTGATATTAATAGTAATGATGTATGGGTATAGTATTTAGTTGTAAATTCCACAGTTTTGGGTTTGATTTTTACTGGAGAGAATTAATTAATTTGATTGTTTGATCCGGTAATAAGGCATAGCTCGTTCCACCACTCAACACGCCTCCAGATTTCGGCGGAAAGTGGAGAACGGAACGCCGGGTGTCCACGTTGCCAAAAAAAATCTATATACATACAATCCGAAATTGGGTGGAAAACGGAGAAAGAAATGTCAAAACACCAGGTCCTCTCTGCCCACCTTCTCAAAAGCGGGATAAAGCGTGAAAATAAAATTAAACACGCTAATTGAACCCACAACCACAAAATTCCAATATATATATATATATATATATAACAAACAACGCGTCTAATTAATAAACAATTTCTGTAATATCATCATGCTCCTAGGAAACAATTTACTCAGAAATGTGATAAACTTTAGCTTTATTACCAGAATGCCTCGTTGAAACTATAATCTGTCACCAACTATACAACTAGTGGTATTTGCTGGTTTAAAATACCGCTATGGCACAGTTATGGCAAATAAAAATGACAGTTTTGGGTTCAATCCTACTGAGAGAATTTATGATAGCAATGTAGTTATTTCGGAGGTTTGGCAAGACTAAATATTTTTTTAATATTTTTATGTGCTATTTTACGTTAAAGATTGAAAATGTATGGAAAATTTGGGCGGAAAGTGGGAACGAAACTAACTTATTGGTAACGGAGTGTCGTAACACTAGGTTCCCAGGTTACGTCTGCCTATTTTGCTATATGTGGTATACAACATTGCATGAAACTGAACGAAAAAAATATCTGTTTCGCTATTTTCCCCATAACTGCGGAAGTAGCATAAAATTTCCAAATTACCCAAAAGAAATTTAAAAGTACCTTTTACGAGGCAAATGATAATATGCTATAGCATTTTTGGTGCGGTTTTAACTAAGTAAGGATATTATACACAAGCT
>JAKRZM010000421.1:14289-31027 GCA_036379175.1 Heliconius cydno galanthus
AATTTAGACTCTTAAAAATATTTCATTGAACATAAGTTTCGTGGTTTATTTTAATTCATCCCCTAGGGGTGTAAATAAGGGGTTGAAAGTTTATATAGAAAAATCTTTAAATCGCCACTGATTTTTATAAAATTTGAAATTGAGACTCTTAAAAATATTTTATTGAACACGTGTTTTAAAGTTTATTAGAATTCACCCCTAAGCAATAAGCAAGCGAAGCTGCGCGCGTCCGCTAGTTTTTATATAATATTCGTATTGTTGTCTTGTCTTCACGCCTGAACGCCTCTATTGATCGTCGTAAAATTTGGAACGGGGATAGTTTGACACTGAGGTGGACTAAGGCTACTGTTTACCTTGGTCGAGTGGCTGGCTCGGCCGACTGTTTCATTCTTATATAGATATACAAATGTTAATAATTTTTATATATTACTTTGATTTTACAGACTAATATATTTTTATACAATATGAAAACGATTGTAACAAAGGGTTTTAATTTAAACTGTGTGTTTTTTGAAATTGTATTTAAATGAAAGTGAAAGCAGAGCAGCTCGAATGGTGATCGAGTACGTGTTGCCTTCCGGCCAAAATACAGAAAACGTATGAAAATTAATGAAATAAATATCTATATGTAGGTATATGGATTAGATACTAATGTGGTGTTTTTCTTCGAATATTAAATAATAATTAAATATACTTTATAATTATGAAAATATGTATATAAATATTATCAAATAGCTCTCTCTTAGTAGGTTACAATTTACATAATAAATGACCTGCGCCACTCAGCTTTAGTAAACATCGTCAAAAATGATTCAGCAACTTTTCTATGACTAGGTAATATAGGTTTTTGGTCGGTCGCCTATATACAGGCTTATATGCGACAATTATCTTGAATGAGTATTTACTTCTAAAATTAACTAAATAAATAATAATAATATTTTATATAATTTACTGACCATAATTTATTAATCAGTCATTGTAACGTAATTAAGAATAATCCTCAACGGAACGGGAAAACGTACAATGTGATATTATGATACCATAACCATAAGTTTATCATACAGTACTCTAATAAAATACGGCTTAGTGATAGAGGTCGTATAACATCAGCAATGCTTATGAAATCGGAATTTTCATATACTACTTCTTAAATATATTTGTTTTAAGCAAATTTGTCTGTCTTAAAGACAATAAACATTTAACACTTATTTCTGCAAATCTAGGGCATGTATGAAGACATGATCGATACAAACTTCTGCAAACTATAATAATGGGAAAAGTTTCTGGGAAAAGTAAAACCGGCGGTAGAAGAAAGTCATGGCTAAGGAACATCAAGGAATGGGCTGGAATTAAAAACGCCGTAGATTTGATTCATTTGGCTAGGGACAGGACTGAGTATGCGAAGTTGACTGCCAACCTTCACTAGTTGGAGTCAATTAAGAAGAAAGACATTAAGAAGAAGAACGCTTATTTACTATGAAATTTATTTATTTGTCGAGTTTAGACGAGTCGTCCTGCCCATGGTAGTCGCTGTCATTATCTATAATGCAACATAATATTTTATGCAAATTGCCCATCGCTACGTGATAACTGAGACCTTGGTGTGAATCTGTTAGTAAAAACATGAAATATAATAGATAACAACTTTCATGCATAGTATGGAACCGTAAACGTCGTTGTCACGAATAAACGTAAATTGTGTCGTCCGCTAGCGTGCACTTGCGTTCTAACCCCTTTGTTTTTTTAACACAAACGTTACAATGATATATATATATATATAAAGTTTGTTTGTTGAGGCCAGTCGAGGCGCAAGCGTGTGTACAGTACACGTGACAGGTTGTGGGTTCCAATCCCACTCGAGAAAAAGAAATATTTAATGTTTCCATTGGCGTTCAGTTCCAATACTTAACACGAAATGCCTTCAGAATTCGTTGGAAAGTGGGGAGCAGAGTGTCATAACACTAGGCTACCTCTGTCTCTCCTACTATATACGGACAACGTGGAGCTGACAAAAAATATGTTATAACTTTTAGGAGAAAAAACTTATCATATTACTTTATTTTAAGCAATAAGTAATACAAAGTAATTACATCATTCAATAAACACCTTTACATTTCAAATCTGTTGTAAAGGTAACGAAGCAAAGGCCCAATCAAGCGTTATTCAAAATAAACGTCGCTAAAAAATATCATTTCCTTTCAAATGTTTATTATTATTTTCTGGTTTCTACACGATTTTGTGTGTGAATCAGTGTTTTACGTTTTAACTACTTTGAATTTATTTATTAACGTATTTTTTTCACTTTTATGCCTTTCTATGTCACGATGACATAGTACGTCGTACGATTTAAATAGTACGACGTACTATGTCATAGAAACCTACATATAAGCAATTTAAGATCGAATTTCATAGTATATTTATACTTTCAAATTGAAATCTTAAAATAATGTAAAAAAAACTGTGAACAGCATTTTCCGACATCTTAAAATTCATTTTGGTCTTACCGGAAGTATTTCTTACAGGTATTTAAAAGCCGAGATTTCGCTCATTATATTCGTGCTGAAGTATTTTTAATAACACACTGGGGAAATAATGGCGGTAACGTCGAAAACGGTAATAAAATTCTGAACGTATTTCATTATTTCCATTCGGCGGAGTGATTTAACTTTATGATATAAAATACTAATTATGAATTAAATTAATAATTGAAATTTGTTTTTCATTGTTTGTTTTCAGCGCGGTAATTAAAAACGTAATGTTGATACAAAAATACATTATATTTCTTCGCTCTCACATGAAATGTAAAAAAAATTCGGCGGTAAGTAGGGGACGGAGTGTCTTAACACTCGGTTCTCTCTATCTACCCCTCTATAATGCGTAAAGCTATTTTTGATACAAAATGTAAATGAAAAAAATTAAAGAAGATTATGTTATGTTATTAAAATAAACCCACTACATTTTGTAAAAACATATCCAAATAGCTATATTAAAAGACAATACCAGGGTATTACTGGATTAATATATAAATTATTCCATTCTTTCTAAATCTGAAAAAGTTGATATAAATCGAAGATCAAATAATTTTCCGCATACTTTCCATTATCCTTTTTAAATGTTCCCTGGATATTTCGAAGCTTTGTTGATGTATATGCGCGTTTAACATATTATCAGAGTCGACATCTTCTCAATACACAAAATATCTCTCCTCTATTGCCCTTTTAAATTAAAGGAGTCAATTATTTGCAAAATAAATTTCGTTATTTATTGCAATGTTTACTTATTAGCTTTACGCTATATCCTCATATAGCAGGGTAGGCAGTGGGACCTAGTGTTAATACACTCCGTGTCCAACGTTCCGCAGAATTTATGAGGCATTGGCAAAATCGAACCCACGTAACAAATATTTTAATATTAGTTATTTATAATAATGGAAGCGCTTATACGAACATGTCTGCACATAAGATGCCATTAACTTTGCTAGTTTATTTTGGTAGCTTATGATTTAGGGTGTACGATGTAGGTGTTATTATATAATATTTCATTTTGCGTGTAAAGACGTGGTCTTGAACAAATAATAAATTGTAATTTAAGAATCCTTTACACGTGATTATAAAAATAGATTATAATATGCACACATTAACGCACAATGCCTCAAAAAATCCGGCGAGAAGTGGAGAACGGAGTGTCTTTTCACTAGATTTAGTCTGACGCAAATTATATTTGTAGATTACAGAATTTAAACGCTCGAGTAAGGCGAGCACAAGCCTCTAGGGGATAAATAATACAAAATTACCGACGAAAGTCGAAACAAAAAAAATGTAGGCTAGGCTTCAATATTACTGTGTCATTCTAAATTTTAATCATTGAATCGAAAACCTTATCTAGTTCTACTGAAACCTGGAGTATTTTTTGCTCTAAAGGAAAAATGGAGTATGCCGTAACATTATTTTCTTTTTTGCTTTATATTTCCTCGTTTTATCAGATCCATCTTTTCGCTTAGCGCGTGTACAAACATGATAAAATAACACATACCTAAATGTAGCTGTATTTTGAAGGTATATTAGTATACACTCGTATATTTAGATTATATGGAAAATTAATTTTAATTGAAGCTAACAAAGAGCTTCGAAAGGAATTTGTTAAAACGATTGATATTTAGTTCTAAATTGTAAAGCAACAGAAATGCACCCATATATTAAAATGATACTCTTTGTACGGTTACCTATATCTGTAATTAATTTTAATACAAAAACATTGCTTTGTTGGTAGACAATGCGCCCCGAGGCGAACAAAATTTACTTAAAAAGTTATTGCTTGAGCCAAAGTCATTAAGTAAAAAAAAAATTACAAGTAGTAACTTAATAAACGCCATATTAATCATTTATAAATATATATATTTTTTGACAAATATTATTTTTTAATCGACAATAAAAGATACATTTAGTTATGACTTAATATATTGACTAATTCTAAAGTATAGTGGTACTACTGTAATCATATAATTCACTGAATCAATTAGTAAATGTAATAAAGATAGCTCTCTATCATTCGCTTGGGGTTTTGCCAAAATAAAACGTTACTTACGACTACAGGTGTATAAAGGAATTAGGAAATCAATTATAATGACTGTAATTATAAGCTATATAGGAAAGGAGGCAGAGGGAACCTGGGAACATTGTTTTTTCATTTGCCTTCTTACCAGAGCGAGTAAATGAAAATATTACCTCTTCTATTTAAATCGTTTGGGAATCGAACACAACCGTTTCGTATCGCGTTTACAGACATGCTTGTGCCCTTACGACTGGCCATTGACTTAAAAATTATTATTATTAATTATTATTATAACTTAAAAAAATATATATTATATATAACCTTTGTAGTGAACGTGGAAACGAGTTAATGTAAATTATAAGATGTGAATAGCTTTAGATATAAAGAAGTTTATGTTTAATTATCTTCATTATATTTTCAACCACACAAAAATGGCTGCCATGACATGGTTAAAATGGTTAAAATTTAATGATTGTTACAACATGGCAGCAGAACTATAAAACAAAAAAATATATAATAGATAACATGTAACTTCCGATCTTTTATTATCATTTTATTATGATGATAAAAAATGAATAGTGATATTGTATTTATTGATATATGTAGGTACATATAATAATTATTTAATAGAATTTATTTTATCTTTTTTTTATAATCCTTCTAATTCTAAATTCTAAGCGGTTTACTTCTTTGTATGTAGGTAGGTACTATTTACACAGGAATAACTAAGTCGACAGCTATACTCGTATCTTAACGTTAAACAGTAAGGCATCGTTACATTTCCCGTAAACCCATTAATATTTAAACAACAATACATTTACTTGACTCTAACCTTTGAAAAAGGGCAGGTAATTTGCGAATAAATGTATATAAAGTGAAATTATCTCACAATTTTATTTGGAACAAATTACCCCCGTATTGGAGTTAATTTGGATAACGGAATAAAATTAGGAGTTGTGCTCTATTTTAGCAAGTTCAAAGTAGTACCCATAAATCCCCTCTTTCATAAATCTTTCGTATTTATTTTAGATTTCTTTCATATATATATTTCATAAATCTTTCATATAAAGAAAAGTACATTCATTGAAGTAATATATACAGTAGGTATATATTATTACTTGAATTGATATGATAACTTTGTATTTATTTATTTTGACTGTATACGTAATAAAATTATTCATATTATATACTAAAATAACAAAAAAAATAATACGATGTTCCGTTAAGTTTTTATGTTATAAATATAATATGACCATGAATTTTAATGTTGCAGAAGAAAAACTCAATTATTATTAACGAAGTACGTTCGTTTACTACAATTTTAAATTAAGTATGTACAATGTACAGTGTATCCTAAGTGGAAATTATAGATGATTTTATAGATTTAGTTTATTGAAAAGTTTAATCATAAATCCTGTCCTTCCCCTAATAATATTAAATAGACTATAGTATAACATTTAGAAAAGAATAGCGCTATATAGTCACAAATACTTGCGACTTTTTTTAAGGAGATATCCAATACTGAGGAAATATGTTAGTGGTTTGTAATGATCTTCACGCTGTATCCCACACACAGCAGGGTAGGCAGAGGGAACCTAGTGTTAAGGCATTCCCTTCCCCACTTTCTGCCGAATTCTGGAGGCATTGCGTGTTGAGTGGCGTTGCCTCGGCACCAGAACAAAGATATGGAAATATAAACGTAAATAAATATTTATTTGTAATGATTTGAAATTAAACTTGTAAGATTGATATATAAGTATGCATGTAAGATTTCTAAATCCTGCTAAAGTAGGTTTTTATTGTACGATCACAGATATGCNAATGTACAGTGTATCCTAACTGGAAATAATAGATGATTTTATGGATTTAGTTTATTGAAAAGTATAATCATAATCCTTGTCTTTCTACTGATACTATTAAATTGACTATAGTATAAAACTTTTAAAAAGAATAGCGCAAAAAAGTTTTTTTTAAGGTAATATCCAATACTAAGGAAATATGTTAGTGGTTTGTAATGATCTTCACGCTGTATCCCACACAGCAGGGTAGGCAGAGGGAACCTAGTGTTAAGGCATTCCCTTCCCCACTTTCTGCCGAATTCTGGAGGCATTGCGTGTTGAGTGGCGTTGCCTCGGCACCAGAACAAAGATATGGAAATATAAACGTAAATAAATATTTATTTGTTGAAATTAAACTTGTAAGATTGATATATAAGTATGCATGTAAGATTTCTAAATCCTGCTAAAGTAGGTTTTTATTGTACGATCACAGATATGCCATTTTAGTAAACAAGAAGGGGGATCGAGTCTATCTTACGACTAATGAAGTGTAATCACTGCCACTCTAGGTTTGAGGTCTGAGAATAGATGCAACTGCTTTACCGGCTATTGCAGACCTTCCTTCTCGGTTAAACTGTCCATGCAATCATGTTGGAATTCCGAATTGGTGTAAATATTTCTTTACCATTATATAATGGCAACCAAAGCAATTTACTATATTTATATCATAGTTTTTAGTTATGCCAGTAGCAAACCAGTCTCATCAACTAGGAATATATGCAGTGATCTATCATGATGACATATCAGATCTGTTCAATTTAGCCATCTTTGTACATATTGCTTTCCAAATATTCGCAATTTGTGGGAAAAATTACTTTTGCCGAATATCGTCTTTCGATGACAAATTCCTCCTTATAAAACTTTTCTTCGGCTCAATTTTCATCACTTTAGTAAAAAGTGGGCCACGTGTATATTCTTATAAGATCGTTGCTATGATGTAGATACCACATTAATCTAGATAAGTAGATCATATTGGGGATCATCTGAAGGTCGATTTAGATAAGCCTCATAATAGTTGTACACGCTTTTTGCATACAAATATATATTTTAGTATATAGATATATTTTTTATTTTAAATATGTATTTGAGTATTTATTAAACATACAAGTACCTAATAAGAAATTACCACCCACAGTTTTATTTTACATAATTGCGGTACTACGTACAATATGTTTTTATAAGCACATTATAACGACAATCAGTAATATTGTATCACACTTTAGTTTAGTCTTTTAATATATAATATTATTTATATATTTATGTTCTAGTACAAACAACGTTAAATGTCATTAAGGGCAGACGTTTGTTTGCTCTACGAAAATAACATTTAAAACAAAGCTCTTAAAAATTGATAATTATCCAAATCTACTTGTGACATACATACATTATGTAAACAAAGTAGAATTATGATGTAAGTTTAGTTATTTTTTCATACAAAATTGTTCGAGCTCGCATTGACTGGAAGAAATATGAAGATAGTAAGATTGCATACGATATCCATTGTAAGTTTTGTATGCAGTAAGTGTTTACCTGAGGTTAGGAGGAGCTGAGGCGGCGGAGGCGGCGGCGGACGGCGTCGGGCCGCGGGGCGCGTGTGACCGCGCTTACCAACCGACTGTGACTGCCGCCGCCGCCGCGCTGAGCCCGGCCTGCGCTTATCGTCCGCCACTGCTATGCACTTTCCAATAACGATTTAAATCCTTTTAATTACCCATTTAATTGGGGTTTTAACTATAATTTGATATCATATGTGCGATTTACTATAAATGTTAGTTATGACCCTGAAATCCGGTTACAACCGCGAGCAGGGCAGACTCATTCAGGACTACGTTGAACTTGCAAGAGTAATCTCCATCTCCACCAACAAATAGTCAAGC
This sequence comes from Heliconius cydno galanthus, assembly GCA_036379175.1. Lineage (NCBI taxonomy): Eukaryota > Metazoa > Arthropoda > Insecta > Lepidoptera > Nymphalidae > Heliconius > Heliconius cydno. Next base: position 22,556 of record JAKRZM010000421.1, read on the forward strand.
TGATAGGAACGAGCGAGTAAAAGCGTTCGCTTCGCTTACTTCTAGGAAGCGAAGTAATTATAAAATAACAAAAAATATTTTTTGGTGAAAATGTAAGCCTATAGAAGCAGTCCGTTCGTTCTGCCTAAGCATTCTCCGCTTATTTCTCCTTCGATACCTACACCAACGCTGTGCAGTGTGTGAATGAGTCCACTTCAGTTGTTTTAACAAAAGATTTACACCTACTCCCTCGTACTACGTAAAATAAATGTAATGAAGTATGGTATTTGTGTTTGCGAAAGTATATCTATATTATTTGTATGTATATTACTGGCTCGGTGTTTAAGGATTAGGGTAACCGGGGGAACTTGTCCAAACAAACTATTCTGTTGTGACGAATCGCTTTAAGCCATTACTGAAGTAATGATCCCATTCATTATGCAAACGCGAATATAAGCGGTGCTCCAGGTTGAAATAACAACTTAATAAGAAATAACTTGATGAAAATAAATCATTGCTTATATAAATGCCATTTATACAATGTACTTAATGATTAACTAACTAATTTTCCTCAATTTAGAGAATTAATAATTTGGAGAATATTACAACGAAATAATGAAATGATATAATATGTACTCGCCGCAAGTAGGTATTTATCAAAACAAGGATAAAAAGATATAACGTAGAGCTCGACTCGACGGCTCTATACTTAATTATTTATCTTATTAAAACTTGATTAAATTGACTTGATGATGAAAAACTTGATTTGATGATGAGATCATAAAAAAAAACTTTCAGTTTTACAATTTTTTACTGCGGCTTATTCTCATAAACAAATGTAAATAACAAAGTATCACATTTTTGTGTTTGACACATTCTAAGTGCCCGAGGTAAATCTGACCGTAGCGTAGGTACACCGGGTTATTGCATTAATATTGCCCCTTTCTCGATAAATGGAGTATTTAATAAGGAGGCCAGTCGTGGTGCAGGGGAACAAAGTGTGACTGTAAACGTGACAGGTTGTGGGTTCGATTCCCATACGAGGAATATTTTAAATTTTCATATCTCCACTCTAGTAGGCAAAGCCTCCGGAATTCTAATATAGCAAAAAATATTAAGAAGAAAAATAGGATAGAAAAATAGTTGCTTGTCAAGTCTTGTATCACTCATATATTTATTTAACTTCAAAAAAAATCTTTAACCAAGCTTAATCGAAATAAATTGAAGTGTAAGTGAAGCATCAGCAATCTCTTTACTTAATTACGCTTAGCCCCGAAAGAGTGTTGTTAGTGTATAGTTTATAACATTCCTAAGTCTTTATGATTATAATTAGATACTTAATTTATGTAATAGAAATGCATGTTAACATTTGCGAATAAGCCGGACCAAACAAATCTTCAACATTTTATTATAATACCTACATTAAAACTATTACTATTATTACAGCTTATTGAAAAACCTAAAGCAAGCTTTAATAGTAAGGTCTTAGAACGATTTATGTTAATTTTTCTTTTCATAGCACATTTTATCTTACAAAGCACTTGTAATTTACCTCTTCAGCTAGCTCTGCTATCTTTGATATAGTATAATCTAAGAAACTAAGTATTATTCAATGGTTAATAATTATAAACCTTGCAGTAGTAACGCATTATATAAAATTGCTATATTCCAAATAATTTAACCTAAGATTTTGTTCTTTGTTATTACTCAGTGTCAAACGCATAAATAAATGTTTAGATATATTTATAATATAATTACGACATTAGTAAAACATACCACCTCTACGTAAATTATTATGAAGTTTAAACTGAGGCTTCGACCGTGTGATCCAATGTAAATAGGATATCCGTCACATAACGGAAACTCTCCAACTCTACCATTTCTGGTATTTCTCCATTACTCTATCCAACCCAATATATTTTGAAATTCAAAGTATCAATTTTGAAGATAACATTAGTACAGATAGTACAAAAACAGAATATAGATGACAATTAATATTAAAGAAAAAGTTTTTACAATCTTCAACAGATATTTTTTTTGTCTTACCACACAATGTACTCGGATGTATTATAAATATTATTTAACGATACAAAAATATCAAAGACACTCTAAGTAAATAAATAATAAATCTACAATATATGTGTCATGCAGTCGCTATTATTATTTCGGTCGTGTTATGGCAGTATGGGCCTCTAAAACCTTCTGCAAACGAAAGATAGCTCAACATTTATTATTTCAATATCAATCATAAATGTAATACATTTATTCGAAGTGGCTAAAATATACAAAAGTACAGTACCTACAAATATCTATGAAAGCGAGATATATAAATAAAGTACTAGAATATTATGCAAATTTAATATTTATTTCGATTTTATTATGTGCAATATTCGATATATTCGATGCAAGTTTATTTAAAAGCCTTGACAAAGGATTTGCTCAGTATGCTTGAAACATCGCGAACTATGTGAACTTCTATTGAATTTAAATTTTTCTACTTAAAAATATGCATGTTTACTGATATATTTATTATTGACAAATTAGTTTATTTTATTTATTGAATCTTCATATATTTGAGAAATAACGATAATGTACGAAAATAGAGTGTATAGGGTAATGGCACCAGTAGTCGCACTTCAAGGTACTTCCTCATTTTTATAACAGATATAAATAAAGTTTAAAACAATAATTCAATAAATTTTTTGAAATTAATTATTTTATTAAAGATATTTTCTATCTCTAGTTATCGACATTGTATCATACTGAGGACAATTATTGAATGAGATAGATAAATAATTTTAGTGGTTTAATGCTGATTTAATATTTTAAAAATATTTACTTTTTGCTCAGCATTATATTAGAAGGCTTATTTATAATTAGAAGATTAATATAATAAAGAGAAATAAGTAAATATTTTTTACTAATATTGTTTTTAGGCTGTAACTTTGTCATAAAGATTTTATTGCCCTTATCATTTTCCTAGTTCTAGAGGATAAATTTTTCTTTAAAATAGCTAATTAGCAAAAAAGCCTTTAATATATCTTAGATGTCGGTTGAGATGTCGTATGTCTCAATAACCATATGTTTTTATAAATAAAAAGAAACTTGATTAAATAACATTTGAAAATCACAAGCTGATAATCCAATTTATTTATACACTAGCTGTACATTTTAAAAGCCTTTTAGTGCAATGTTTACATTTCTTGTTTTGTTGTTTAAACTTTATTTCATTTAAAGCTTACCCATATTGAAAATATACTTTGTAGTCTGCTTACAATGAAAGTATTTGTTGTGTACGGTTTTAATTGACAGTTTCTTAATCATTCTTTATAAGAAACATTTTGCAATGTAAATCATGGAACCAGATAAAATAAAATGATTAAAAATATATCGGCGTAGAGTTCCTACACCACGTCACAACACGCGATTACCAGCTGGATGAGAAGGACAAAGTGTCGTGATATTAGGTGCTCTCTGCCTAACTTGCTATATGCGGAATAAAGTTAAAATATATATATTACATAAAAAATCCCTATTTAACCTAAACACACTCAGGTAGAGAGATTTGGGAGGGGGAGCGTCAAACATTACGGTCACGGCATACTTTTTTCTTATCAATTTCTTCATACAAGTTCTCCGATGGATTTTCGTGCACATGACATTCTAATAATATCGACACATCGTTTCAGAAGGTCAAGCGAGGTCACTATCTGTGATAAGAAAGGAAAAAACTAAATAAACTAGTAAATAAATTATTAATGAATATAATAAGTAATAAATAGTACCGTTTCATTATTATTGTAGTATTTTTAAGTTATTATTTCATTTTTTTTATTTGATTCCAATTTAATCAATTTCAATTAATTCATTCACTTCAAGATGTCAGTATAGTCATAAAAAGACGAAAATGAATTTTCAAGTAGGTACTTCAACGAACTACATATCTTTCTTATTTCACTCAAAAACTAACTACCGGCAACTCTGTATTAGTTTATTTTACAAATTGTTTAAGATTTGTAATTACATATTTTTATAAGTTTATAATTCCAAATCATTAGGTTTTCTGAAATAACCGTTAACAAAACTAACAAACCTACATTTTAAAGGTAGCTACAGATTCTCAGAGCCTATATTGAACGGCAGGCTTGCGCATGTCGAATCGCCTTACGAATCCTATATTGCAATGGTGTTTATTAAAATTGAAATTGGGTTATGATCATTTCATATATCATTGCTTCATTCTAATACTATATTATTTTGATTTAAGTAGCTTATAGTTTGTATCTTTCAATTAAACGTCTATGTATTAAATCACTTTAAACTCTCTTTGCACTTATTATTGTTTTCTTAATATTATAATTATAGAGATTACAATATTACCTACAATTTCGATTATTATTTTATCATCAAGCTTTAACCTGCAAATACCAGAGTAGGCAGAGGGAACCTAGAATTAAAACAAACTGTTCCTCACATTCCACCTAATTTTCGAGACATTGCGTGTAACTCAACGCCGGGAAAATTAAAAATTAAAAATGTATTTCAATTTCAATCAAAATTTTTATAGTATACATACATACTTTAATCAAATACCTAATATCTATTGTGGATTTCTTATTATAAGCTTCTTACATTCGCAGGAAGCTTTTAGTTTATATGAGGAAATGCGCCGTGCTCTTGCTACGGATGATATCGATTGTGAAGAGGCACTTTCATTTCACAAGTAAGTAAACATTGTTTGCATTATTTCTGAATACGTTGTCTAGGATATTTGACGGGATGCCTGTATCATATATAATTAATTTTATTTTTAGAAAATAAAATAAATAACTATTAACTAATAATAAAAATCTTTTAGGCACTTTTAAATTTTTAACCGATATTGTTTTAAAAGATAGTAAAATGTAACAAAAAGACTAATATCAATCTTATTAAATTGGGTTTATGCTAAATAACCTCCCTCAAAACTAAGTTCAGGTATAAGGATTATATGGACGTGTGCTGAGAAATATATGAAGTTCACTTCATATAGTAGGTACACATCATATTCATTGATTTTCTTACCTCTAGTTTATTTTATGTCCATCTACTAGAATAAATTCTCTGTTATATTGAAATTCATCTCAAAGACAACTGTTTAAAGATTCATCTTTATTTCCACAGTAAAAAGACCAGGGTTGATAAATAAAACAAAATTATAAACTCATTATACGTCGCTAAAAAACCTTTTTCCACATCGCTGAAGACATTTTCTTCATTTATTTGTCGTCATTTAGCGTGTTGACTTTGTATTCAATTGCTTTACTTATATTACATTTAATACTTGAAATGTAGTTTGCGGCGTTGAGTTCGGCCATTCAACACACAATGCCTCCAGAATTCGGCAGAAAGTGGGGAACGGAGTGTCTTAACAATAGGTTCCCTCTGCCTACCAAGCTGTGTACGGGATACAGCGTGAAGCTGATTTATGTAATTTTTAAAATAATTTTAATTTACAAAAAGAATTTAAATAATAATTTAAACCTGATAAAACTTAGCGTGCTTAGTTAATTTTTGAGTTGTACAGGCTGGTGGAATTTATTTAAAGGTTTCGTGCGACTGTCACATTAACAATAGGCTAATCTGATAAATTATATTTGAATTAGATTTGTATTTAGTTCACAGTTACTGTTAGATAACTGTTTTAAATACATAGGTATAGCAAACTCGTATTTATAAATACTCTACTTATAGATAGATATGTAAAATGTTTTGTGACATTCAATATTTTTTTAAATATAATTTATAAAATTAAGCCTTTCTTTAATCATAACCTGATTGCAACTTTAAATAGAATTGAAACGATTTTTTTTAGTTTCACGCTGTATACCACACTTAGCAGGGTAGGCAGAGGGAGAGCAGGGTAGGCAGGGTAGGGTAGGCAGAGGGAACTTGGGACACCTATTGTTTACCTTAACGACACTTCCGTTTCCCCATTTTCCGCCCAATTTTGTAGGCATTGCAAGTTAAGTGGCGGAACTCAACGCCGCGATTGCCTTGTAACCTGAGCGGTAAAATAAAAATAATTATTAAACATTACATTCTAGTAATCGATCCCAGAACCTGTCGTGCTTACAGTTTTACGCTTGTGCCCAGTGCTACGACTGGCCTCAAACAAGGGAAGAAAATATCTCATCGATTATTTTTAAAAGTTTCCAACTAACTGTTATATTATTCTTCAACCTAGAAAAAGCAGAAAAGTTTAGTGGACACAACGCCAGAACGGACCTAAGATATATTATTAAAACTTATACTAAAATACATTCTCTTAACATTTCTTACAACTGTAACTGTAATACAAACGTAAACTATGGTGCATATGTAAAAGTATAACAACACGCTCGATATCATAAATGTACGATACATAGCTAGCTATATAAGACATCAGGTATAACGTCATTTTAGTCACTTGAAATTGTAGACTTTCAGTGAATCTAGCATAGAGATATCAAAGAATTCATGTTCTTTGATAGGAAGGTATAGAAAGAAGCATCAAAAGTACTGTTACGGATAAAGGAATATAGCAGTCGATTTTATATCTGTTTCAACTAATTACTATAGATGCGACAATATTTTTTCTAAGTAATTCTTTTTATATATAAAAGGATATATGTAAATTTTATGATGGACAGACATTGTTTGTTGGAGATAGAATGCTAACAATTATGTATTTAAAAATTAATTAAAATTAATCATTAAATCATATTAATGATTTTTATATTGCTTGTTTATGTTGTTTTTTTTTAATGAGCTGCTAATAAATCTTATAAGACCTTCAGGTGAATAACTGCCAAGGCAGCTAACATTTAGACTAGACGTCTGTCATCAAGCCAAATATTTCTTATTATGTGTTAGTTTCACCAATTTGTTTACATTTATACATCGGTATCTACAAGTTATGAGAGGCCTAATATTGAGGACTGTGTGGTCCACCACCAACCTTTAAAAAGGACCGCTTTGTCAAGACCGAAACGACAAAGAAGAAAAAGAAGAATATTGTTCTATTTTCTACTCTAAATAATACTGAGGTACGATGCTTTATTTTTCTTTACATAATTAATATCCAAATCTGTCCTTCCCTTACTTAGTAGTGTTACAAAGAAATCTGAAGATAATAGTATCAAAATAAACGCTAACTCCTATTAGCTCCAGAGGAAAGACGATCCCAACATCATCTACTTATTATGTAATTGAACGTCGGCGTTCTCTATTTAATGGAACGCTGGATTGACTTGATTAAATTAGAAAATGTATTCTGTATGCGATCCTGGTATATTAGTTTTACAATCCCAATTTAAATATTTCTTAGTCAAATAGACATTCAGTTTTCAGTTAATTAAAATCAATTTAATTAATTTATATCTACAGTGTTATCTCAACGGAAGTCATTAGTGGTTTCGAAATCGATCATGGTGAAGCGAGCCGGTGTGAATTACATTTACTTTATATATATAAAAAAAATTGGGCATTTCTACCTAAGTATGTACCTACCTCTATCATACTAGCTGTACCACAAGAGCAATCTTATTTTTTAATATCATATACTTATTATTGTATCCAAGTATAATAATAATGACATAAACGAGGTATACAAGTTCTACAAGGAGGTTGTGATATGTTGTGGCTCGATATATAAGCATGGAAATGTTCATATTTATTTTTCTTCATCTTTTAGGTCTGGTAAGGCAAACCGTAGCGTTGAATTTCGCCATTCAACATACAATGATTCGATGCGGAATATGTAGAACGGAGTGACTTTACACTATATTATTCTTTTTTTACCTGCTGTATGAGTCCAATTAAAAAAGTTATGTGAGAAACTAACATTAATTACATTAGAACAGTAATTACATTCATTGCTAAACTAGATATTTACTTATTGCCTATATCGCGTAATGTGAAATATACGATTTTTTTGTCAAAATTTATTACCTACATACATAAGGATAACGTGATAAGGTTATATCACATTACGAAGTATTGTAAGTTGAGGTCAGTGGCGCAGAGGCTCAAGTGGGTGTCGGGTTTCATCCCGATATTGACAATAAAAGCTTAATAACATATGCAAACTAAATGGTAAGATTTTACAATGTTTAGCAACTACGAATAATACTAATTTATTTCTGCATGCTGACAACGAACCACGAGAACGAACTACCAGACAAAATTTAAATTTTTGTAACAAAAACATTGTGAAATGTCCTATATTAAAATGTTTTCGTGTGACAAAAGTGGGTAAAACGTTGCCATTATATGAGTCATTACGAATACGTTTTGAAAAGTATGTAAGACTGTCTATATCCGTAAGGGCATATTGCCAGAAGCCCCCGGGAAGCTACCTGAACACCGCGAGTTATTGACGCATCGCGAATTCTTCTCAGATATGTCCAACGCAAGCGTCAAATATCGGTTCTATTTGAGTATAGAATTCTAAAGCTTAACACTAGGGCTTGA
>JAKRZM010000421.1:32225-45239 GCA_036379175.1 Heliconius cydno galanthus
TTAGCGAGCACCTACGTCCTATAAGTAACTCCTATGCAAAATTTCAGATTCCTAGCCCATGTAGTTTCTGAGATTTCGTGATGAGTGAGTGACCTTTCGATTTTATATATATAGATTTTATTTCACGTTTCCATCGAATACTCGAGATATTCTGTGTCAATTGTGGGAACTTAACACAGTGCTTTACGGTCAACAGAGCGAGGAAATGAAAATATTAATTAATTGTCATTCCCCCGAGGGGAATCGAACCCGCAGTCGCGTTTGCAGGACGCTATTACAAATGTCAAACTCTATTAGATAGACATTTTCAAAGTATACATTTTTTTTTGTTATAAAATAAAGTAATTGAAGGTTACGAATAGTAACTTCAATCGTGCTTTATCTTCATCGAAAGTCTCTTCAATTTCAATATCAAAGACTAATATAAAATATTTATGAAAATTTGAATTATTCCTTGGACTATTTTCAATCAATTAGTGAAATATGTAGGTGCCTATAGTAACTTTTAGGTTATATTTATTTTTTAGAAATGTTTATTAACATTTCTAAAAAATTAATGATTCCATTAAATCCATACATATTCAAATGGATATTCCTACTTTATATTTCATCTACTTTTTTTTACATTTCATCAGTTTAATTACAAATAGCTTTATTAATATACGTTGTTTATATTTTCTGTAAAAAATTTGAATTATTCCTTGGACTATTTTCAATCAATTAGTGAAATATGTAGGTACCTATAGAAACTTTTAGGTTGTATTTATTTTTTAGAAATGTTTATTAACATTTCTAAAAAATTAATGATTCCATTAAATCCATACATATTCAAATGGATATTCCTATTTTATATTTCATCTACTTTTTTTTACATTTCATCAGTTTAATTACAAAAAGCTTTATTAATATACGTTGTTTATATTTTCTGTATAAAATTTCAGTAAATTTATTTTGTAAATGAAGGAACTTCATTTATTAAGTAAATACTTAACATACGACTACGAAAATTCGTAATTAATTAACATGCGGTTTCAAACATGAATACGCCTCAAATACAACCTCAATTCTTATATGTATTGTTTTATTCAATTATATTTAATTAACGTAAGTGGTATACATATTTTATAGTATATATTTACAATTCATAACTTAAAAGAGTATTTATATTAATTTCGTTTTTCAAAGGCTGAAAATATAGTAAAAATAATACCTGAAAAATGTAGTAGCGACATCTGTTAAGAGGAACTGGACTCACCTAGTTTCAGATCCAACCACAGTCCAGCCACGACGGCGGCGTATCGCGCGGACTTCAGCTGTAACCATGCGATCGCGGGTTCGCCGGTGACGAGCGTTCGCCGCCAGCAAGCCTGTGGCGCCCTCCTCGAGCTCGGAAATTGGCAACATCTCGTAATGTCGTCTTTCACTGAATACTTTGTAAATTCTTTAGGTGGCGACACTGTTATAGTCACATTTTCGACGTAATTACTATAATATTTTTATGGTACGCGTCAGTATTAAACATTTTGGGTTGGGATGTGTATAATTAGGACCTTGAAAACGTATTTTATTATTCTTAAGTAATAAATCATCAAAGTTTAGTCCACTTACATAATATATTGTATATTTTGATTGTCTATTTTCTTATAATTCGAAAGTGACCTTACTTTTATGCCTGTTCCACTTTTTGCAATAACAAAAATACGAAAACAATAAATAATAATGTTCCACTTTTCATTCTATTTGAGTTTCAGTTGTAAAAAAAAAAGTTTTGTTTTGCCAACAATTAGGCACCCACTGACAGATGACGGTGATTAAGAGAGTTTCGCGCAAAAAGCGTATTGTTATTGGTAAATATTGGATTTAGAAACTATAATTAAAAGAAAAAGTAACAACGACAAAAAAAAAGGTGAGTGCAAAATATAAAAAAATGCTAATTAATACATATTTTTATATATTGTATGATCGAAAAATGTAGACCACGATATTTGTATTTCTATTGATTTCAGCTTAGTTCAGAAATAATCTTATTTTAGCGTCACTACGGAGCTGAATATGATGAATGGGACCTATATCAAGTCGACATGAATAGCGTAGATTAATTATTATTTGCGTTACGTAAAACATTTTTAAAACGTAATTAATTGGTTTAAATATGTTAAAATGTCTTTTTATTAAGCCAATTATTAAGGTCTTAATTTTATTATTATTAGATAAAAGATTTTATATAAAAACTAGGAATAACATAATGTTTTCATATTTTTTTATGCCATAGTGGTTTCCAATTACCAGCGGATAAGTTATTCCCAAATCATATCATGGAAACTTCAAAGGGGTCGTTCGTTTTGTAAGGATTGAAAGTTTTTCCTAAAGTGCCCCAATGAATAAATCTTGGCAAACATGAAAGTAACACTAAAATAGTATCTTTAGATGGGAAATCAAGTATATTTGGGTTATCTAATTATAAATCTATATAAACTTAATAAGGATTTTTTACTATAATAAATTTTTTCAAGCTTAGGTACCTATGTAGTATAAATAATAATGGACTAATATACTAAAACTGTAAAATATAAAAATGTAAGCCTTATTTGTATACGATATTATTATTATTAAATCATAATTATTAATTGATTTTAAACGCACTCACGTAACAGGTCCTAATTAATAAACATCCCCAAGAACTACGAACAACCAATTCACGAATAGTCCACTCTCACATCGCACAGTCTATTCATCTATATCAAAAACACTCGAATAAGGAACACGTCTATATCTTATTTATTTCGCGTTAGAAGTAAAAATATTCGTACTTATTTTCGATATATTTTTGTTTCAATAGAAGTTATATCGGTCGGAGCGTCTTTCGGACTGCGCGTGCGACTTGGCGTGTAAACTGCAAACTAGCGCCGGCCAGCAAAGGCGTTGACACATACACTCTTCGGAAATTTAAATTAAAAAAAAAATGACAAATAGCGTAGGTAACTTATTGTTCGTCATTATTTTTCTGACTCATTTGCCAAATATTTCAAATGTAACAATTATTTATTTTTTTTAAATGAAAAGGTAATGAAAATAATTTTAAACAAAAGCGAAAACATTAGCGAACGTAGGCGTAGCATAGTTATTTAAAAATTGGATGGTTTGGAATATAATTTAATATGTTTTTATTGGAAGTAACTTCAAATATATTTGTAAAAATTATAATAAATATCTATTACCAAAATGAGTGCTGCTTAAATTTATCATTTATTATTTTTTTACGTCGGTATACATTATTTAAATACTATTCGTATGGATTAATCTTAAATAATTTTTGAGAAATGATACCAATGAATTTAGTAAATTTAAAAAAAACAGTAGCCGTAGATTTCAAGAATGTAACATTTTAATTTATTTTTCTAACTAAAAGTAACTCTTAAACTGTCAAATTTATTACACACAGAAAACATTCCATTATCTATTACATTATATAATTTTATAAATAATGAAGATTGGGACATTATATTCAATATCGTCTACGTGCGGCGTATTTACGTTCAACAGTGTATAAGAATAGCCTGTGGCAGAGTTTCAAATATGTCGTACTGTCCTAAACCTCATCTCTCTTATTTCACCTAATATCATAATTTATCGTACGAAATATATTTAAATTAATATGTTAAAATCACGAACTATAATATAAAACGTAATTTCAACAGTATCATTTATAGAAGCAGGTGTAGATGCAAATTGCAGAAGTTTAATAAATCAGTACCAAATTGCATCTATTTACGTATATGTAAAATATACAAGTAAATATTCATCTTTATGTTAGCCTTCCTTAAGAAATGTTTACGTACTTACAGTAAACCATATAAACAATTTTCTCATAGATACCATTGTCAGANTTGGAATATAATTTAATACGTTTTTATTGGAGCTGCTTAAATTTATCATTTATAATTTTTTTATGTCGGTATATATTATTTAAATATTATTCGTATGGATTAATCTGAAATACTTCCTGAGAAATTATAGTAATTAATTTAGTAAATTAAAAAATCAGTAGCCTTAGATTTCAAGAATGCAACATTTTAATCTATTTTTCTCATTAAAAGTAACTCTTAAACTGTCAGATTTATTACGCACAGAAAACATTCCATTACCTATCACATTAAATAGTTTTATAAATAATGAAGATTGGGACATTATATTCAATATCGTCTACGTGCGGCGTATTTACGTTCAACAGTGTATAAGAATAGCCTGTGGCAGAGTTTCAAATATGTCGTACTGTCCTAAACCTCATCTCTCTTATTTCACCTAATATCATAATTTATCGTATGAAATATATTTAAATTAATATGTTAAAATCACGAACTATAATATAAAACGTAATTTCAACAGTATCATTTATAGAAGCAGGTGTAGATGCAAATTGCAGAAGTTTAATAAATCAGTACCAAATTGCATCTATTTACGTATATGTAAAATATACAAGTAAATATTCATCTTTATGTTAGCCTTCCTTAAGAAATGTTTACGTACTTACAGTAAACCATATAAACAATTTTCTCATAGATACCATTGTCAGACATGGACCAAAAAAAATGGGACCACTCGAGAAGCCTTTCAAATAAAAAAAAATATCAAAATCGGTTCACCCAGTCAAAAGTTATGAGGTAACAAACATTAAAAAAAATACAGTCAAATTGGTAACCTCCTTTTCTTACAGAAGTCGGTTAAAAAAGAGACCAAATTTTAATTTCATTTTTTGATTACAAAAGAATTTACTTTAAAGTTTACAAAGATTGCTTCCTAAAATAATTACGTTTTATTATATTCTAGCTGATCAAACATTCACAGCTGTATATATAATAATAGTATTTTAACATTTATATATAATAATGTACACTCTTATGAAATTTTTTTCGATGCAGATCGAATGGACGTTTGGTTTGAAACTTTAATAATTGGATTCATTAGGCAGCGCTGGAAGCGAGTGTGAGTTAATTGACTCAATACAATTTTAATATGAGATAAATCTGAACAGATTTATCTGATACTAAAAGCACCTAATTATTTATCTTTTACTTTTATGCTAATAGAATTATTGATATGTTCCAAAAATATTAGGCAATATGACTATATGTATATCTACAACGTTAAATAAAGTTAAATGTATTTTTAATATTTTCAAGGTGTTATTTCATATTTTGAAGAGAACTATACTTTTTTATAAAACGGCTTCGGCTTTCTAGCATACTTTTTAGAAAATAACGTATAAAAATTAAAACGAAGCGGTGTCAACTATAGGTTACAGGTCGACCTAATAAAAGCGTGTTTCAAATTATTAGTTTAAAAAACTAAAAAAACGCTTTTTGTATGCAATGAGCATAAACTCGATATATTTACTAGTAGGCAGTCCAAGGTTCCATCAGGCATCTTTTAATTCCATTCAGACCACCTCGATGGGTCGATGGTACCATAATATCGTATTAAAATCTAATTTACATATATTTGCAAAGTTTCTCGATGATACAACGATTAGAAGAGCGCGTAATTAAATTTCTTAGATTTTATTACATAATTATGTAGTTACTTAGTTACAGCTCGACCTAATAAAGCGTGTTAAAAATATTCATAAAGGTGTGTACATCTAATAATTAAAATAAAATTTAGATGTTGTCAGATCTGTTATTTAACTTGTAATATAAAATACTGTTAAAATAAATACTAGGTTACCTAGGTTGCCTAGTCGCGAGATTTCACGATGGGAACATCAAAGCATCACAACACTGATTGCAATCAAACTGTTATTTCCTTGTTCTCAGATAGACTTGTTTCCAATTCATTAGGTTGTTTTCATAGTATGTAGTGACATACTATCATATTTTCATTATTGGAAAAAGTATGTTAATTTAAAAATATTTCTGTAATTCTTACTTTCAAAAAAAATTGTAAATTATGAACTAAGGTATTAGTTTTAGTATATGTTATCTATTATTTTATTCATCTCTAATAAAATTGGTCTAATAAGTTTTATGTACTGAGTAGAACATATACAGTCTATAATAAACTAACGAAAAGGAATATAAATGACACACTTAAAGAGACGAGAAGAGGGTACCGTCGTATAAGCAAATAGAGGACTTGTTCAGTGACCTGAAAGGAATGCTTTTTGTCTGACAAACCTTAAATTACACTTCTATATTGTTCATAGAAAATTAACAATAATTATAATAAGAATAAAATTACGTAATAAAATATTTCATATTATTATTAATACGAGAGAGATTGATATTGAGAGAAAAGTGGGTAAAAAAAACTCAAACGTTAGGAAAAACGGAAAATCTCTATTCACAAATAAGTTATAAAAGAAACATGTCATAAAATATCTTGAGAGAAACTCAATACGATAAATAGATGGCAAGACAGTTGAAGACATCGTTCTTTAGATTAGACAATAGCCGAGGTTAGGATGACGCTCACATGCCTGCCTTTTGTCTTGCTAATGTTCAGGAAAGTACAGTGCCAATGAAGAGCATCTCATGAATATTAAATCGTATTAATTGTTTCTAATAGAGTTTTTCACAGCTGAAAATATATTATTTTGTATCTGCGAAAAATATTTTAACGATATAATTTTTAATTTTACAATTGTAAAGGAAACAAAATTATAAGAATGACTTTGAGTTATTATCTATCATAATATATGTTAGCCATTTTTTTGCATTTTAAAAGATATTCATTTAAATATTTAAGCTCTGTCACCATAACTGACATTATGGCTTATTGTTTTTATTAGATTTTCAGCATTAGGTCGTGTACCAAATAATAATAAAATGGCTGCCTCCTGAAACTGCCTTTGCTCTTTCTCTGCTTATAAACATTTGTTTAGAGAAAGCCTTGGGGCTTATTCATTCTGAATAGATAATGAAATTGAAGGCTTAGACATCCACATACGTAACATGAATATCGTAAAAGAAACACATTTCCCCGTATCGGCGCAAAATGTAAATCAAAAAACAATGTTGTTTACAATTACTTTAATATTCTTCTGTTATTATAATACGGAAAAATGTATTCCGTTCTATTTAAATGTAAATATAACGTTTCGTAAATAAGATGTTTCTTAACAAGTGGTTCTTTTTACGAAAAATGGTTTTTATTTACTAGTTACCGGAACGTCCTTTGCATAGAAAATCAAATATAATATGATATCGTAGCCTTAAAATGTATTTTTAATGTTTATGATATAGATTAATTTACAATAGTTTTCCAGCTTGTCGCCTTAAAAAATAAATAAAAAAAAATATAAACCTTTTTTGATTATATTCTGTTATACATTTTTAACATAAATATTATATATTTGTTATACATAAACTACATAATTCTCTAGACATAGCAAAAGGACTCATATATAATACAATACACATGAAAATGTGCCTAAATAACATACAAACAGCCAACAGGCAGACGAAAATTTTAATAAACAGGCTAAATTAATTTGTAAAAATATTTATGTACAGAAACAAAACATTTTTTAATGTTTTACTATAGAGTACATAGATAATGAGCATAAAATGTATTACATTCCTTTCAATTTTAGATATAACATTTTATAAGGTAAATGTTATTTTCTAAGCAAGTTGTTTCTTTTATAAAATTTGAGCAATTGGATTAATTGAGAGAACTTACTACTTACAAGCTTTAGAAAGATTGTATTGCCAGTAGTAATTGCTTTCCTAATACTCATTTTCAGTGATGTAGTATATTATAAATTATAGCTTATTTATTGTGGTATCATAAACACTATAGGATGAAAGACGAATTTTTTTGGCATTTGAAAACCGACCATTTGAATCCATCTAACATCAACGACAATCGCTACAAAACTGTATGTAGCTACTGTCGTAGTAATAAGGTTTCAAGTATCGGATCTCAGATATCGCAGTTAAGTAAAGCATAGTCGTTTCTTGTAGTTTCGATTAATCAATTGAAGAATAAGGGAATATTAGCAAAAATGACTGTTGAAGAAACTTTAAACTATTACTAAAAATAAAATTATTGTATAAAAATATTTTTATTTAACGGTACCCCACTTGACATAGTTTGTCTATTTTTTTATCCATTTTGATAATATGGCGCCTGGTGAATTTTAACATTAGTCATAATTTTTTATGATTACGAATTTAAAATTTATAAACAGTGTTTACTTACGTTACTCCTACATATTTTACTCTGGTTCTCAAACAGCAATCATTTATTAATCTTATAAAAGTATATTTGGAGTAGGCAAACAATGCCATAAATACAAATATTTTCTATGAAACTAATAACCAAAATAAACATATATAGAAAATATTTATTCTGTGAATACTTTTATTGATACATATAAAATGACTTACCCGCATATCCAAGAATGCCTCCGTCTTGGTATAGAAGCGAGGGTGAGGGCGAAGGGTGGGAGCGCGGCCGGCGGGTCATCAGCTTCGTCCTGGTCCGGCGCGCCGCTCACGCGCACCTCGGGCACGCGTAGTTGATGGCGACCACTCATTATATCACTTCTTTATACAACATTATTAATTTTATTTCCGATAATTCCGATTTAATTCACTAGCTTAACACTAATACGTAAAATTTCACAATTAATAAACCGTGTATTACAACTTTTTAATACGAAAGCATAAATGGAATGAGTAGGTTCGTAAAGAATTTCTCCGGTCAAAATTAATATCTAGAATGTAAGCAATTTTTGGTCAACTATTTTAAACAAAACACGTGGCGATATTTCTGGTCAAGTTCCGTCAAAATACTGGTTGACTTGCTGTTTTTACATTATAGACAAGTTTTATAACATCTACCCTCATAAATGGTTCTAAAACTGTGCTTATAACCGTGATGCATATCTTAGCATATCTATATTAGATCTGTATTTTCACAATATTTAATATTTTATTTTTTAGATTTTTCTTAAATATTTTAATCTATAAATTTATTTAGATAAATATTTTTGTAATATGACGCTGTTTGAAAAATATGAATAGTCAAACTTATTTAAAAATATATAAATTAATAACCAGAATATTTATTTAATTTAATAAACATTCATCAAGAGTTTGTATTTCAGCAAACAACCCCTAGGGTTTCGGTGTTTGTAGCACCTGTTTATAGAATAAAGTCCAAATTAAAGACATCAAAGATGAATTAAGCGTACTTTACAGGTTTCCCTTGAAATCCGATTAAAACGTTCTGAACTAGTATGTCATCTCTGTTTACTTGCTGTGTAAGTGATAGGTATAATATTGGAATATGGAGTTCTATGAAATTATAGCAATGTTTATGGCAAATACTATCGCAAATATATTAGAAATTAAAATTCCTTTTTAAGCTATCTTTTTAAAACTAATCATAATTGTGCTATTATGAATTTGAAAGTGTAATTTGCAATTTAAGAATGTAAGAATTGTATGTACATTGTGTACTCAATATCAAATGTCTATGGCGACCCACCCTATATTAAAAGAAATCGAATTAAAGACTACGTTTGATAAAAATCAACAAGTTAAAGTAAAAGCCAAAATACAAAGAAAGCGAATATTTTCGGCGGTGTTTGTAGGCGAACATTGTCACATCTGTTGGCGACATGCCTAATACGTATCTACGCGACCCTGCCTTCAGGGTTGAACGTATTTCACGACGAATCGTAAAAGCTAATAAGCATTATTAACATACAGGTGGGAGTATACCAATTTTGTTATACATTTTCAAGAACCAAGATTTTCTTTGGATAGTTTTTTTTTGTAATGGTTGGTTTTTGTAATGTATGGACTTGGAAAATTTCTTGTGACACTATAATTAGTGTCGCATGTGTCCATAAATGTGCTGTTGAATGCGGTGTGAAGACGATTATTTACAGGAATAATTCAGATTTTTTTTAACTTGTAGACTTATATTTTTTTGTCAATAAATTGAAAAATATATGTTATTGTTAAAAAATTGATATACATATTTCTTTAAACAATCGAAGCAATATATAATGCATAAAGTTTATTAAGCATTTCGCTCAAGTGAACATGCCTGGGAACGTAATATTTTGCCGATTTATGTTCGCTGTGAGAATGGGCAAATTTGCAGCCTGGCAAATTAACTAACGCCTGGAATTCAGCCTAGACTAATAAACCGTCGCACCATATACACACAACTATTTCAATTAAAACACACCGTAATTTTACACAAATACGTTTTACATACATAAACTGTAAAATATCATTTACAAATGGGGATCGGAATGTCTTCACACTAGATTCTCTCTGCCTACCGTGCTATGTGCGGGATACATCGTGAAGCTTGCCTTTTGAATAATTAACTTTTTTGTTTAAATGGGTCAGTGAGGAGTGTGGACGTGTGCCCATTAGTTTATTCTACATATGGTTTTCTTGGGTTTCTTTAAATTAGGTGAACTATAATAGCGTAACGTAACATAGTAGGTAATTTAAAGTATTTTTTATACGAATGTTAAATGTTAGAATAAATTTTTACGATAAATAAATGAATATGATTAAAAACAAAACACTCTGATTTTATTCATATTTCCCCCATCATTTACAAGTATGAGAGGTTTTTTAGGAATAACGTGGATACACATACATACTTGTATGGTGTCTGCTACCGCGACATATGGTTTTTGTTAGCTTAGAAATATATTTAATTATATTTGTAATGTAAAATAATGTTTTTGAGGTGGACATTTCATTTATCTCAGTAAATTGATCCGAGCTATACAAATGAAAAAGGAAAATTATTTCGATATATTGCGAGCATAACAATAACCGCTATCGTATTTACATTTTGTGCTAAAGGCCAAGGGCTATGTGAATGCATTAACAGATTAAACAGTGAAAGGTTATTTAATCTATAAAGGTACTGCAAAACGTGATTTCCATATATAGAAAGCATACCGATCTAACAATACAAAATCATTAAATTAATTAGATATTTTAATGATGACATTTCTATTCTATTCAACCACATATTTTCTTAATAACTATGACAGTGTTGAATGGCACACCTTGACATATCAATGTCAACAGTACGAAAATTACTTTCCTAAAGCATTCGCAAATGTCACCCGATGACCTTAACATTGTCAGTCCCGTGGCATAGATGGCAAGGCAATAAGGCAGGTAGGGCACGATTATCGCAAATCGCGAATACGACCTTGCGTGATCGTCTAGCAGACACGCGCACGCACGATTTGGCTGCATGCGATTTAAACTTGACAGGCGCTTCCTCTATACTTCACAATTTCACATATCCGCTTAAAAACAATAAAATTATCTTTAAGCATTGTATTTAAAACATTTTAATATATTAAAAATACGGTAGCCATTTGAAAATGAAAATTGTTTTTAAGTACCTTTAAATCTAATATGTATATAGGTAGCTAACATCTGCCTACGTTTGTACGTACATACGGACGAACAGACGACTACTATTAAATGATTGGAAATCTAGATAAATATTATTAAAAGCAATTTTAAGGTTAATTTGACTTCACATTACATTAAACGAATGGTCGTATAAAATACATGTAAATATGTGTGTTATACTTATGTATGTAGGTTACATGTCTGTCATAATTGGCAATTATTATTCGTAACACTACGTCCGCAATTGACTATTGACTACAATGTACCTATTAAAATTCTGTATTTCTTATATTGATTTTTTTACATATTTTATATTAAGCTATTTCTTTTTCTATTTAGATTCATTGTTAAATAAATAAATCTATTTTTAGCTGATTTCAAAAAGGTGGAGATTCTCAATTCGGTTGATATATTTTTCTATATATTAAAAAAGGATTTCAAAAATAGGCATGTCTATATTCGTAACATCAAAAAAGCAAAGTAAAAAGCGAAGTTTTCAATAGTCATGCTACCATGCAGAACGAGATTAATTTAATATTTATTAATAATTAAAAGCTTAAGTTTTTCAGCGTCAATCACTTTTTAGTTAAGCAATTTATAAAGATTAATTACAAGGACTGAAACATCGCAAAAATTTGAAAGACAATGTCATAATATGAAAGCAAAACCCGGTCAAGTGCAAGTCGGACTCGGTCATCGAGGGTTCTGTACCAATTTCCGGATTGTAGATCAACGGGAATTATAAATTATAAAAAAAACCGTGTAAAAAAATATACTTAAGCACGATTTTCGCTTAAGTATTTTAATACTTTCAGAGCTTAGTACACCGTACACTTTTACGAGCACTAATTGTTCTTAATGACGGCTTATAAGAATCGTAAAATCAATTTTGATTAATTTATTCTCCTTAAGACTATTGATCTGTCGGTCGATTTAACAAATGTCAATTGACATTCAAAGACTTACCTACTAATTATGACCAATCAATTAAATGACAAGTTTTCATTTAGGTGCTTATATTTGAATATTTAAAATATTAAGGGAGATCCTATAAATTTCAAGAATTTGAGTGACTTTTTAAAATACTTTTTGTTACAAAAGAAACTGCCAAAATGTCAAAATAATGTTTATTGCAAATACTACTTGGAAAGCTAATGAAGTTTTTATGTACTCATGTTAACATTCACTTCGACCAGCTAGTTCTGGATAAGATCGAGAGATTATGTTATAATTAATCTGATAAAACTATACGTGTAGTACATACATAGATAAGATTATATCTAATAATACATAGATACCTTCTACTTGCATATATTTTATGGAAGCTTATTATTAGTATAAATTATATACTATTAGGTCATTTAAAAAAAACTCCGAGTGATGTTTATTTTCAACCACTTAACAGAAAACGTAAATGAAACTTATATCATAGTAGGTACCTACCTCTTGATTTTCCCATAAAAATTCCAATTTGCGAGATTGGTTTCATTGAACTATGAAAATTGTCGTAAGCCTGCCATTTCAAGGATTTTGCCGAAATCGGTATAAGCAGTTAAGATATGGGACGTGTGAGAACTTATAGAGAGATTATACTTTCATA
>JAKRZM010000421.1:49758-64235 GCA_036379175.1 Heliconius cydno galanthus
CAAAATCCCTTCTTAGTGGATGTCCAGATTACGAAAGTAAACATCTGTCCAAATTTCACGTTTCTACCATCAGCGGTTACGGCGGTGCGTGCGTCTTACCTCAGTCAGTGAGGACAAGTCCTTTTATATATATAGATAAAGCCTATACGTAAAAAGTCGTCGAGATTGTTAGAGCTTGAATTTTAGCCCGAGTGAACATACAACTCGGCATTCCATATAGTCCCTATCTTTTGTCGATGGCGTCGAGAACGATACATTACTTAATATATAACTTGGCTCTCATTTCACGTTTATGTCTTTGATGAGATTTCATTTCACAAAACTACATTTCAATAAAAGCATGTACTTCGTATATAATATTAGAACAATTTGCATTATGTACAACCAATATGAAGATAAATAATGACAGTAAAATACAATCGTAGGTTATAATGGAACGTGACTTTTAAAAGTTTTCAAGCTCACACTCATTTTGTATGAAATGAACTATACATAAACTATACATAAAATTTCGTTATTGTAGGTCCACGGGAGGTACCGTAAAATTTATATTTCCCGTTGACATAGAATCCTACAATTTATTGGGAACCGTTAAAGGGCGAGGCCGACTCGCACTTGACCAATTTTTCCGGTTTTATCGTAGTTCAATAAAGCTAACCGCATTTCAGTATCTGTTTAATATTGATAACTTTATAACGATAAATTTGTTTATAAACAAAATATTAAACTTAGCATGAACTACATAAGAAATATGTAAACTTTAAAAATCTATAATAACATTAAAGTGGGTGGCCCCAAAGAAAATATTTTGGGGTCACAGAATTAAATATTTCATCAGCTTACAGGAGCCATGCGAAACAAAGAAAGATCGTATGATATAGATTTTATGTACTCGTTTATTTCAGACCGCCATTTTAATTTTGTCCTCTTAAAATAAATTCCAGGAAAATAGTTTTTGTATTGTTTCTGTATAATACAAAAATATATTGTGCCGGTAATTTATTTATCATACTGCAGTATACTAAATAAAGTACCGGTTTGTTTTATTAGAGAAATAGAAGGATATTAAGAGAAATAAAATAAATAAACTGAATCATTAAGTATTACTATTTATTTTACATAAGTATCAGCCGTTTTAATGTTTTTTTTAACTACATAACCAATGAAAAAATATCTAACCTTAATTTAAATTAAATAACAATTTATCTAAAAAAAAAAGTAAATTTCTTCAATTTAAATAAGCCGGCAAACATTTGGAATGCAACGCGTTACAACTGTTTCAAGTAAATACTCTTTCGAAAAAGAATGTAGAAGTTTCACAGTGAATAAAAATTCGGAGACAATTGCATTTTATCTTTTCCGTTCTCTTACTAGTTTACAAAAACACGATTCAGTTATGTAATATATTATGTATTTAAATATATAACTTTATATTATTTGTTAAGTACTATATATGTACTAAATAATAGTACATATTATTGATTGATTATGAACATATCCTCGGGGGACGAGTCTGACTCGCACTTGATATGTATCCTATCTGTTTATTTCTAAAATAAAAACAAACTTTATTAATACTTTACGTCAAAGTACACATCTTTTTAATATATAAACCTAGGATAATATTGATTCTAGGCTTACTACTTTTATTTTTTTATGTATGTATGTATTCTTAAATTACATTGAAAAATACGATTCTTTACTACACAATAGTATGAATTATACATGGAATTTGTTCCAGTGTCCACCCAGATTTCATTGAGTGATACGAATACATAATAATCGTCGGAAGAACTGTTTTTTTAAATCTTTATATAAGACCTTGAATATTGTCTAGTAATAGTAGCGTAACAAGTAGAAACTGTTTTCCATTTATGCTATATAAAATTGAAGTATTTATTAGTCGTTTAATTTATATGGCTGTGCAGATAAAAAATAAAATTTTAATTATTAAAGAATAAATAAATTTAGTTAATATCTGTTTGAAGCGTGAAGCTGTATATTAAAAATGATTAACATCACATTTCGGTATAAAAGTAGCCAAAGCGCGGCGTTGAGTTGCGCCAATCGACATGCAATATCTAAAGAATTTGGTGGAAAATAGAGAACAGAGTGACTTAATACTAGGTTCCCTCTTCCTATATTGCAGTGTGCGGGATGTAGCGTGAAGCTGATTTTAAATAAATAAGTTTAGAAAAAAAAAATAAAGCTATAATATCGGTGAATGGAAACGGTATCTCAAGATCGATCTCAGACTTGAATGCGATTAATAAATATGAACCTAAGATTGTAACGGCTCGCACATCACAACTATTATAGTGTCCGAAACACTACTAAAGACTTTACATATTTAATATTGAAAGCTAGGAATTTTAACCTCACGTTTTAATCTGTTAGTACAATAGCTCCTAAAAAATAAATAGCCCTGTCAAGATATATCGTGGAAATTATATTTAATTTTCTCTGAAATAAAGCTAGAATCACGAACCTATTTCAATTACACTGCGTGTGATTATAGGCTTACTTTTTCATTATTTTTCCTTTATTTCATCATCATAAGGCTTCTTGTAAGTAATGTTATCTACGCGGCCCACGACACATACTCGTACTTTGTACCAAAAGGAAAATTTATAGAATACATTAGCGTTCATTCTGCCCACCCCACCAGGGTTGATGCGTGAAGATATTTCTACATATTTTTTGTCATTTATAATTTTATTATGTTATTAGAATTTTAAATTATTTAGAATTATTGATGTCTTCTAATATATAAGCATTGAAAACGAAAAATTAAAACCAACATCTACATATTGATATTGAATGATCTGCAAGTCTTTTATCGCCCTAACCTTAATAGTACATCCTGAGTCTGGGTAGAAAGAAAGGTGTAAAAAACAAATATTGTGCTATCTTAGGATCTTAAAGATTTGGGTAAAGTGACGTACATTTCGTATAAGTATGCTGACGAATCCACTTTATGTAAGTGTTTCCGTGCCTTTACTTGTAATCGTTTAAGCATTTCCTCACCGTATCGTCAAGATTTGCCGTTTGTTGATGTTTTTACTAGTTACCTAAATAATTGTTTTAATAATTTATATGCTTAGATTATTTTATATTTATGTGAAAATAGCCATGAAACAACATTCATATTTAATTTCTAAACCGTTTATAGATTATAATTATTAAGAAAAGAGTGTAAATAAAGTAAAATATTCGACTTTGAGTGCCAATAATCGGCCTCGTATATCTTGCCTCGCCTGGAATGATTACTCAGCTCTGCCACTTGCCCGCCCCGCCTCTGTTTGAGTAGTTATTGAGCCTTCGGGAATACGTCAATCAAAATCGACGTTCATGTCGGGCTCGTGGAAAGATTGATTTTATATTATTTTGTTGAATATGTGTTAATAATATCGCAGTGTGAGCTTGTGGCACAGGGGCACAAATGTGTGGCTGTAAGCACGACTGGTTGTGGTTTCCACTCAAGAAAATGAAATATTTATTTAAATTTATATTTTCATTTGTTCACTCTGTTGTCTTGTTGTGACTCAACACGCAATGTCTCCGGAATTCGGTGGAAAGTGGAGAACGAAGGGTCTTAACACTGGTTCTCTCTGCCTACCCTGCTGTGATTAATTTTTAATATCAGTGTATATTGCAATTTGCAATATTTAGTTGATAAACATGGGAAACTTGCCAATGAATGTATGGATAACGGCTAATAAAGTTTTTATTAAAAACATAACTTCCAGTTCTGAAACGTATTATTCTTAATATATTATATATTCGTATAAATAATATGTACATAGCAAATGTGCAATGAAAATATATTTTTATTTTTGTAATTTACAAGGCTATTGAACCATTTCAATTAAATGCCTACACTAGTGTAAAAATGGTTCAATAACCATATTAATTAAATACGTACGAAATATTGAAGTATATTCCAATGTTTATTGATCATCAATTTTAGTTAACTATTCATAGATTAAGTAAGGGGGGGTTAAGGGTAAATTTATATGTATACAATTTTGTGGTTTACTTCCTATAACGGATAAAGATAGATATAAATATATTACATCATTTTCACTATCTAGCATCAACATATAGAAGCAAATAAAAAAAAGCTTGTACATAATATAATATATGAGCAGATCGAACCTAGTGATAAGACACTCCGTTCCCACTTTCCACCGAATTCTAGAGGCGTTACGTATTAAGTGGCGAAACTCCAGAGCGAATGAATAAGAAAAAAGATAAAACATTAAATATTTCCTTTGCTCGAGAGTTACGAACCCAAAACCTATTGCGTATACAGTCACACTCTTGTACCCCTTCGCCACGACTGGTCTCAATCATAAAATGAACGATGAATTTTATAAACAATGGATAATTGATACACATGCTATCCAAAAATGCCTTCATATTTTCACATAAAATGTACACAAAATAAATGTAAACAAATGAACGCAATAAAGTTAAGATTTTTTATTATTATTAAATTGTTAAAGCCAACAAAAATAGAAACTTTACCTATAAAATTACGTAACAAATGCATTTTATCATATAAACATAATAGAGATGATTGTGATTTGCAATAGACCAACGAGGCGTAGGATGCCTTTGGTTCACCACGCTAACTTCTCAGGCAGGAACTCATACGGTCTGTGACATGTTAAGCTTTGAAACTCTCCCAACCAACTAGTCAGAATAAGATCTTTACCCTTTCAAGCTCTATTAATAGATTAGCTACTGGAGCGAACTTACAGAATAAAATAGATATAAAAAGAAAATGTTTCTTTTATTTTCTTAAAACAGCTCGTATAAACAAAAAATAAATTAGTGAAATTTCCTACACTTAGTCTGGATTGTATACACGAACTAATTCAGAGTTAAACTCTACAAGACCATTAGAGAAGATTGGAGCTGGAGGTAGATAATTATCCCATTCCTTTATCACTTTCATTAGCAGTTCGTTCGAGACGAACAAAAGCATTTATTTTACAAGCCCTGACGTCTGAATGTAACCTTTCCTCACTGCTAAAATATATAGCTACTAACGTATAATTTCCAAATTTAAAAAATGTTACAAAAATATACGAATCTATGAAAAAAAACACGTTAAGATTATTATGTAATTATTACTTTACATTATAATACGAAATATTTAAACATTAAATGTCTTCTTGTTATTTCATAAAATATTTTGTATTTTCTTTGTTTGTGCTCTGCGAGAACCCGCAATTAGAGTGGAATAGGTATGGGCAATATCATTAGAAAAAGCAATATGAGTGCGGACACTAATTTCGGTTACGGAACATAAAGCTGAAACGGTCTGTAACGTATGTATGCCGTGTTCGACACCATCAAAGCCCGGCTGGTTTACGACGTGACGCGTGACGCGTGCCATGTGGGATGCCATTTTACATCACTGACAAACACGCCCGAAGAAAACAAACATTTCTAGATTTTTTACAGTGCATATTAAATAAAATATGAATAATTAAAAAAATATTATCTTAATATAACCTAAAATCTTATATAACATTTTATATCAGGGTACTTCAGAATTCTCATGCTCTGAATGCTTCTAACTTGTTATGTAAACCACGTCGGAGGAAAAGATTTTGATAATAAGAAAAAATATATTTATGAGACTGGCATTTAAATATTAAATTGTCATTAGCAAAATTAAATATGTATTCATACATATATTATTACATATATTATTAATATATACTAATTAAAACAATGTAGGTAGAGGCAAGAACCTATAGTTAAGACACTCCGTTCTCTATTTTTCGCCGAATTCTAGAGGCATTGCCGACTGACATCTATGCGATATCAAAACGATTGAATCCTATCATATTCATAATTGATGAGGTTCTGCTTTATACTATTTGATCGACTGTTATAGAAAGTTTAGTTATCTAGCTATCTAACTGGAACTAATATGAAAATGGTATGCATAACTTTAAGTTTTGAACTCAAACTTGCTCCTTTTAAATGTTGCTTAATTTATACATTTTGGGGGCCTTGAGGTACAGTGAGTACTTTGATAGCCTTGATATAACAAGTTAGCCTTTGACATTCCCATTTAACCTCAAAGTACAGATGTTATCGATATAGCTTTTTCGTTATCAGAGTTAAGTAACGATTTTATAGTTGTATTACAATATCAAATTATGCTCGAAGTGGCGGTCGTAATTTTTAATTGCTGTTTTGTGGAAATCTAATATATCAATATGTAGCTACTGCTATACAGTATAATTATATTTCAATAATTAATTATTGTATAATGCGGTCGAAGGTTTATTATATGTCATATAATTTTGTGCTAAGTAAATTATATGACATATAATATATTAGTACATACTATTTCCTTATATTGTTATAATTTTGTAAATAAAATTTAATTAAAATATTGTGAATGTGATAAAAATAGGGTTTCATAAATTAATATTGATAACCATTTGTTAACGATATAAATTTATCAGTAAAACTGACATATTATAGCTTTTTCACATAGTTATTCAATAGAATTAAAATAAAATATTTTTTATTTATACTATATATATAAATAAGAATTAATTTCGTTACACGTAAATATGTCCTAGACCATTATAACTTTTGGTGTGAAACTATGCAATTAACGAGAAAATTCGTAAAATAGAGTAATGCGAATTCTTCGATTAGTATCGGTTAAGGAAACTCGATTAAATTTCTGAGGCATGGAATTTCTTTAAGTAATATAAATTGATTGTTGTATAACACAACAAAGTTAGTATTTTCTTTGCGCTACGTATATAAATCATCATCAATACTTAAACATTGAAAATATTCCGCACGTGATATCTAGATTTCGGGAGAGCTTGGAGAACGGAGTGTCTTAACATTAAGGTAAAAAAAGTAACAGGATTTTTTTGTTTATTACAGTTCCTTATTATTTAAATTTTACACTATCTTATATAGTTGAGTGAATTTGTTTCACATATTCAGCAGAAAGTTTTACCACATACCATCGCTGGCGTTTCAAAGAATTGAATTACCTAAGTTTTTTTGCTTAAGTATGTGAAATAAATTATTTTGATAATTGCTTCATATGCTATCTCTGGTTTCACTTTCAGTGGCCATATTCGCACGTTACGCTTATTTGCATTGTTATCATTGTTATATTTGCCAACAGTGAAACTAAATATAAAAGTCGAAAAAGATCGTTAAGTATTACAAAATGTCTACATAGTTAAGAAATCAAATTATACCAACATACAGACATCGTAAACAATTTAATAGAAATAGTCTAGAAAAGAAAAAAATAAAATATTTACTTTTCAAGTAAAAAAAAGTTCACCTTCTATTTTAAAACTCGATAGTAATATAATATTTTTTATATTGATTTACTCTGTCGCTAAATCTACTTAATCTGTAATTTACTTCACCCAATTAACAATTTTTTGTTTTGGAGAGTTTTAGATTCGTTGCTACATTCATTATAAGATTATATTACAAAGGTTGATAGGTACCTGATACGAGAAATTACTTGTAATTGGAACAACTTTTAAAATTAATACTTAACTTAGACCCTCATAAAGCTCTGTTTGTATATTAAATACTAGCAGCCCAAATGAGGCTTCGCCCGCTTTATTTTTTTATTT
Organism: Heliconius cydno galanthus; assembly: GCA_036379175.1. Classification (NCBI taxonomy): domain Eukaryota; kingdom Metazoa; phylum Arthropoda; class Insecta; order Lepidoptera; family Nymphalidae; genus Heliconius; species Heliconius cydno. The sequence continues at coordinate 57,411 of JAKRZM010000421.1, forward strand.
TTCTGTCTTTGGAAATATTTTTTGCAGTTATAAGATCTAGGCAGTATCTAGACTATATTGATTTTGTAACCAAATATAACTATGAGTCTAGCAAAACTATAAGAAATAATAAAACGTTGACTTAACGAAAGCTATTGAGCGTGATTAGCATTTCCATCGACATAAAAATTCTACATTTGGAACATTCAGCTAAACTATACCTACGAAATAATGAAATGCCGCCATAGCAAGAGTTGTTCAGCGTGATAGGCATTTTTCATTGACATATAAATATCAGGAGAAGAAACTTCTGACGAAAGATCACAGAAGACCAGCTTAAGTTTAAAAAAGAAGAAGAGAAGGAAAGGACCTACCATCAATGAATGAGAACTGAAAAGAACTGCTTACCATCAATGTGGTAGGCAGTTTTATCGTTAGGAAAAATCATTGAAAAAAATGGCCGTTGTAGCGCAGTGAGACAGCGACTGACTGCAAACGGAATGCTTATTAACTCGGAAGAATGGTTATATTTCAATTGTTTTTCATATTTTTCGAAAAAAAAAACTCAGCCCTAAAAAAAACTACGAACGAATTTTAATGTTCTAAATTTCAATCATGTAGTAATAACACGTAGTAAATGGAAGTAGTAGGGAAACGGTAATAGAGACCACCCAATGGCCACAGCCGCAGGCGGCCACTAGTATAATAAATAAAATACTAATTGACTGATTAGATTAGCCGGCAGTAGAGGCTTGACTGAGTAGATATATGTTATACTCGTATATAAGCATTACAATGACGAAAATCATTTGTTTATTATCACAAAACATAATATTATTCTTGTATATCGTCAAAATCTATTCAGTATTTTGCGAAACCTAACCAAAGGAAAGGAAAATATGACTGACAGATCTATATATATTGACAGTTTACTCGTCTAGAATGTAGAGTCTACATGAATCGAGCTATTATATACAAGAACAAATATCGACGTGAGTATTGAAATAACTAAGATTTTTTTAACTCTCAAGGGTGTGTAAAATAGAATAACGACTAAAAAACATTATAGCGAACGAAGCTTTAGCAGGCACTTAGTAAATTAGTCTATTTATGATCTACTTAATATTTTCATATTGTCGATAAGAGACTAAGGATTTTGATAAAATTACTATACAACACGCGGGGTTTTCAATGTAAACTAGAACAGTAAGCAATAAAATAAAATTTAAATATATAATTTAAATAAAATAATTAAATATAATTTAATTTAACTAAAATAATACCCTCACCTACTAGCAACAAAATAGATAAAACAAATAAGAGGAATTCAAATAACAGTTAAATTAATTTAACTGTAGTTTGACTTCTATTTAATGTTGACTTCAAATGTAAATAATATTAATAATTAGAACTGGTTCAGAAAATATCGTCCTCGTTAACTTTTATAAGGTGAGTAACCTACGTTTCTTAACTAGAAGTCACATAAAAGTAATATCTAGCGCATTACTATATTTTACTACATACAAATTAATATATATAATTTTATTTAAAATGTTAATTACTTATTTTATTCAAAAAAAAACTAAATAAATTTATAGCACTTAAAATAATAAATTTCACAATGGATTAATCCACTGGTATTAAATTTTTAATTGCAATAAATTTTGCATAAATGTTTACAATATAAGTACTAAAACAATATATAGATTCAGTCAGGCTAGAATAAGTGCTGCTTCGGATTTCGCCACTTGGAAGAATTGCGTGATAGGGATATCACACAATGCTTCGAAGTGGCAAATATGACTCATATATCACCTTCCTTCTCTTCGCCTGTCCGCAAAACGAGGGGAATGCGTGAAGATAAAAAACTTACTCGCTACACATTTTACTAACATAAATACTGAATATATAACATAGCAGGTAAAAAAGGGGTGAATATTATATGTTGTAAGTTGCGAGATATTCGCTGATAGGGATCAGTTGTAATGTTAAAACGTAAACATGTCGCTTAGGTAAAATCGTGACAGGACTCTCAAGATTCTAGTGTGAAGGAACTTTACGCGCGTGATATATAACCATTTGCACGAAGACTTCAATTTGAGAATAAAATCTATAATTTAAATTTCCATGTTAAATCTGATGATAAAATTTTATTGTTCATAAAATAGCCGTTGTTTTTATTATGACATTTTTTATTATATGTAATACTATAAAAAATATAAGTGACCTAAGTACATCGATTTTATTGTCATATGCGTAATATCATCCTACTAATATTCAAAATGTGAAAGTTTCCGAGGATGAATGTTTGGTCCACTGTCACACAAAAACTACTGAACGGATTTAGATGAAACTTTCAAGTAATATAGCTTAAACATCAGAAAAACACATAGGATACAGTTTATGTAAAGATTTTGTATAGTTTGTCTATAATATAAGAATAAATTTAAGCGGGCGAAGTCGCGTGTAGGCAGCTTGTTAATATATATAAAGTTTACAAAAGCAAGAGTTTTTCCATTCATTGGCAATAATTATAATGAAATATTGCTTAACTAAGGTGTATGCCAATATGTTAATCATTGTATCGCCTGTTACAGTCATGTTATTGTCTCTAAATGGGTTGGGAGTTAAATAGTATTATTATACTCTAAAACCTACCTACCCCCGTTATTACGTGTCAGGAATTATAATAGGGTTGATTGTATGTATATAAGCTTTGCTCTTTGTATAGATAAAATTATTTAATAATAATATATAATTACTACGATACATTCCATTGTTTTTGTCCTCACCGTCAAGGTCAATTAGCTATGCGTTTGTAAACACAAACCGGATTGAAGAGCTCCCATCAAATTTGTCGTATCCATTGTGTCACATATATAATAACTAAATGAACACCGGTTAACTTTAACAGCAGTTTCCTGCTTCTAAAACTAAAACGTTAAAGTTGGCGCGTCAACCGCAAAAACAGTATACACACGCGCTGCAACAATTATCCTCTCGAACGGTGTGATTTCTTCAAGAAAAAACTACACAAAAAACACCGTAACTTCAAGGTTTCGAATTTTAACTACACATTCCATTTATGCCGTACGCACTCGAAAACAAAACCAAAACCGCGTAAGTGATAATAAATAATATATAATAAACAATAGAGCACCGGTCGTGCCCCGAGCGGTACTAATTACTAATCGGCCGCTATCAGAAACCGTATATAGTTGAGTGACATTTCGTATGCATGTGCCTCCAACGAGGTGCGAGGTGCGCGCCGCGGGAGGCAGCGCGCTCACTCGCGGTTAAAAGAGGACTGTGGGACCGGCGCTGGCTGAGCCATCCGCTGTGTGGAGACGGTCCCCCGCTGTGCTGGGGGACGCACCGACCTGGAACATCCCTCGCGCATAAATAACTCAAATCTTTGAAACTGCTAGCGATAGTTTGCTACTTCAAGCCTTACTTGTAACTTGGAAGACATCACCTATGTCGTATTCTAATTACCATTAATAAATAGACGACAGAAGCATATAACAAATCGATGTTTCGATAACGCGTTTGATAAGGACAAGTGCACTTTATACAATGCGATGATAACGACCAGTGTTGCTTTTTATGTTGTAGTTATATTTATTAGTGATTATGTTCTATTTTCATGGTGAACTGCTTTTTTCTATGGTAATTAATGTTTTTTTTATACATAATGATAAATATTTCCTTATACAAATTTCCTATAAACATTAAGTATATTATTCAAATATATTTCTTTCATGCTCTGCGAATACGGGACGTTACGTGGTACGTGCTCGGGTAGGCGTCTAATAAAATTTTAATCGCAAATTTTGCAGCGTATGGGAGTAATTTTGATGACTTTAGTTATTTTTTTAAGCTTTAATGTATAATATTGCAATGCAAACACCAATTTATGGAACATTTACTATACAAAATTTACTATAAAAATATATTACATTCGAAAAAAATACAAAATAGGTAAGGTACATTGTTATTTAATACGTAAGAACACAAGCCGAAGCCATGAGCAGTGGTCAGTAATGTAATATAACTTACTAAGCTAATAAATATTCTTTAAACAATGTTTAATAATATTATAGTTAAGTTACACGGAATATCTGATTTTAGTTATTAAATGTCATTTATATGAAACTTAATGCAAAATTACAAACATTCAGCACAGCTACGATAGAAGTATTGACGTCGCTGCAAAAAGTAGCTGTGTACATCGTTATATAATACCTAACTCTCTAAATTAAATTACTTTGTGTACGAGAAGCAAAGAAAAATGTTGTTATAAACGTAACATAACAAATATAATTAGAAGTAAACGGTATACAAACATTGAATATAATGAATGTAATTTTAATGGAGGATTTACATATAATTTTAATAAATAATAATCTTAACATTAATTTTATAATTTATGCTAAATACTAAGTTTCATATTACTTTACTATATTTTATTTGGTTATTTAATTTTGGCATTCATAAATTGGTGTGCTATGAGTATGTCATTAGAGAACGCATATTTTTTCACGCTATATCCCGCATGTAGCAGGATAAGCAGAGGGAACCTAGTATTAAAACACTCCGCTTCCCACTATTCCAACTCCACTATATTTCGTGTTAAGTGGCGGATATCCACGCCGCCCTTTGCCTCGACACCATAGAAAAGATTTTTATTTTTGACTCTATAACTAGAGTTAAATGCTGTTGGACTATGCACTAGTAACATTATACAGGCTTCACAAACAAATCGATATTTCATTTTCTTGCAACTTTCATCCCATATTTTTCTCAATTCATTATTTTCCGTATTTTCCACGTGCAGAAATCATTTCAGAGCACTTCACTTGAGTCTTGCGATCGCGCTTTGTTTCAAACGCTATCTTTTAGGTACACAATACGTAAAGGTTCCTCTGTTCGTATTATTTACAAAGCGATAACTTCTAGTATAGGGATGTTGACTGTGTTCAAATAAAAATATAACTTTGTCGTGAGGCGGTGCCGTAGATATACATTATATATATATACAAAAATCCATGAACAATTTTAAAAAACCTTGTTAAAAATTTATAATTGTTTTTACTACTTTATAAAGTTTACTTTTTACTTAATAACGAAAATTTAATTGAAGCTCTCAAAATGTCAATACACAGGGAGATGAAGGAAGAGTAAGTTCTTTGTTTTTTAATGAATTAAAATTAACTATTATAAAAACGTAAATAATAAATTATTTTTAAAGTAAGGATACAGGGATCTCTGTAAGCTAAACAAAAGGTTTTCGGGATCAACATTAGAAAGTCTTATTAAGAAAATAAAATATTTCTTTCATAATGTTAATGAGTTTGAAACAGTAGGTTTTATACTAGCAGCCGGCCTGCGACATCGCCTGCTTGAATTATACCATTACTTATTTAATATCATTTAAATGTTTGGTTAGTGTTATTATTACGTGGTAGGTAGGTATTCGGTCGCAATAAAAGTGACGAAATTCCAATCACGAAAAAGATAGACAGACAGATAAAAATTTTGAAATAAACGATTTATAATTTCTATTTTGGAAATTGGAAAAGTCAGTTTAACGGACAAACAATTTACAACAACAAACATTTTAAAATCGTTTGCTTCTGTTTTAACTATATACCCTTAAAAAACAGTTGTTTTGAAATAACAGACCGGTATTGTAATTCGATTTGTTTTTTAAATTTGCTTTAAAAGCTCTTACGTAACAAAAATATATTTTTATATATTTGATGTATGATATACTCAAATCTACAGTCCCATGGAAAAAAAAAGAGTATTTCGACACTACAAAGGGAATCAAAAGTAATAGGATACTTCTGGTTGATCTAGAAATGAAATTTAGCAACTAACATGTGGAGGTAGTACTAGATCAGGAAAAAATCTGGAAACTACATTTGTGGTTAAATAATAGCCTTAAAAGGAAGGCAAAATTTGGTATTAAAGCCCCTAGTTCAAGTGAGGTATCAGATGAAAAGGGTTCTGTCTAAGCTTAGCTTGGATTTCAGAAAAAGCTCGAGACCTGACTACCTCTCGCATATAGCGAGATTTTCATTTTAGAGACGTTGCCTATGTGGATATAATCCAACCCAACAGCTTATCGTGCCAGACGGGGACAACAGAAATAAATAAAATGGAAATATTCTTTAAGTTGTTGATCTCTTAAATATCGCGTTCACACTTAAAGCTTTTAATAAATAAAATAATAATTAAAGGCCAGTCGAGGTGCAGGGGCACAAAGTGTGACTGTAACCTGCCTGGTTGTAGATTCGATCTCCTCCTCCAATTCGAGAAAATGAAATATTTATTTAAATGTATATTTTCATTTCTTCGCTTTGGTGTCGAGGCAAAGCGCGGTGTTGGATCGGATCCTTCAGAATTCGGGGGAATGTGAGGAACGGAGTACCTTAGTATTTGGTTCCCTCTGCTTATCCTGCTACATGCGGGATATAGCGTGAAAAAATATGCGTTCTCTAATGACATACTCATAGCACACCATTTCATGAATGCCAAAATTAAATAACCAAATAAAATATAGCAAAGTAATATGAAACTTAGTATTTAGCATAAATTATAAAATTTATATTAAGATTATTATTTATTAAAATTATATGTAAATCCTCCATTAAAATAACATTCATTATATTCAATGTTTGTATACCGTTTACTTCTAATTATATTTGTAATGTTACATTTATAACATCATTTTTCTTTGCTTCTCGTACACAAAGTAATTTAATTTAGAGAGTTAGGTATTATATAACGATGTACACAGCTACTTTTTGCAGCGACGTCAATACTTCTATCGTAGCTGTG
>JAKRZM010000421.1:64408-95627 GCA_036379175.1 Heliconius cydno galanthus
ATATAAAAGATTCTTTTTTAAGAAAAGGTGTCAGATAGAATAAAAAAAATATATGAAATCATCAAGAAATCCCGCAAATCGCATAATTTATTTTCACTTCAGCGAGCTACGTTGATTAATATCCAAACATAAATATTTCATTGGTGACAATGATAAATTGTTAGGTAAAATGTACCATATTCAGCAATTTGGAGACAATAATGAAATGACTGTTATACAGAATTCAAATTGGTATTTACATGTGAGTAACTGAAATTTTTATCAGGTCTTAAAATATATTAAAAAGTGTTAAATATTAAATTATTTAAATAAAATAGTATATTTTATTAAATGCTATGGAAAGGCTTGTAATCGTGAAAATGGAAGAACAGAAAAACCACCATGACCACTAAAGTGCGAATGATTCGAACTCTTGTTTCCCCATTTTTTCTATATGTCGCTGAGACACGGACCTTGCCGGAAACGGAAAAGAAAAAGGTTGATGTGCTGGAGACGCACGTTTCAGATATCGTGGACAGAATTCCGTTCAAAAGTGTCTATACTCCAAGAACTTTGCATCAAAGAACGACTAAAAGCTATTATAGAAAGTATTGTAGGCTATGGCGAGTTCGCATTCTTAAGTTTTTCGGTCACATCTCCAAAAAAGAAAACGACTCGAAAGAACTGCTCGTGGTGCAGGGCAGAGTAGAGGGTACCAGACCACGCGGTAGATCGTCCCTGCGATGGGAGTTGATGGGAGAATTGCATGAGTGCAGTAGAATGACGACCAACAGAACGAAATGGCATGAAACTGTGGTAAGAATAACAAAAGCCAATAACGTGACTACATGATGGCCACGACCGCTCTGTCAAGACCGTAACGACCGAGAAGATAATCTTTTATTATTTGCCGCTTTTCAACAAGATAAATGCTTTACTCGTTATTGTTATAGTGATTATTAACATACCTAGTAAAACATGTTTATTATTTTTTTTAGTTTCACGCTGTATCCCTAGCGTGTCAGAGGTAGATAAACGTGAAAGTACGCCGAGTATCGAATTCGCGTGAAGCGGATGACTGAACGTCTTGACTCTAGTTTACACTGAAAAAAAGCAAATGAATCTGACATTGATGACATGCACATTAAAATTATAATGACAAAGAGTTTTTTTTGGTTAAACGCACGTACCCCAGGAACTGCTGTTCCGAATAAAAAAAATCTTTTTGACAGAAAAGTAATTCTATATTAAAGAATTAATATAGTATGGTCAAAGGTACCTCGGGCACTTATAATGTGATATGCCATACACGATTAAAATTTTTCATTATTTCTATTGACCGCGGGGGCCACGCCGCAGGAAAAGCTAGTCAGTCAGTAAAACCAAGTCCGCATATGTCCTTGAGTCGGCTTCCTTGCTTACATCTTGCGAGACGTGCCACAATGTTTGTAAATCATCAGAGTGGTTAAGGATATATTTCAAAATAAAAAAACATAAGGTAACGTGTGGAATAATGCACAATGTGCATTATTAAATTATATATTACGTATATTTTTTTGGTTAAGCATAATGGCAATCTGTATTACGAATTCATATTTCGATAAAATAAAATGTATTATATGACATACATATTTAAATAAAATAATAGTTTTAAAACTCCCAGCAAAACGAATTATTATTTCGTCATCTTTAATGTATGTAAAATATGGTTAACCATAATATGTTTTAGAAGGATAAAGAGAATTCTATATTAAACAAAGGTAAATTCAGGGCAGCTCACGTGTATTATATTATTTAGTCTGTCAAAACTGTTAATTTAATCAGTTGACTTACCTTTGTAGGCAACAGGCGATAGACTTATTACCATTTTAGCAGCGCTTTTACATCGTAGTATCAGAACTTACCTGAAATAAAAAAAAGAGTTTTTATATTAAGTTGCTATTAATAAATTATTCTCCCCTTTATTAATATACTTTTAATATTTATACACCCTATAAAAAGATAAAGATAACACAACTTTACTCACAAATAAAGTATGTTATTCTGTTAAAAATACTTGATGGTATATTTATGTATTAGTATATATGTGCATAAATGAAAAGAGTGAGTTGGGATGACGACATAAAAGGTTCAATAAATAAGAAAAACTGGAACGACATTAATCCGTAATGATCCTCCCGAATCTGTTTCTAAATCCGCAAAGGGACGTAAATTATATAAACGTCCACCCTTAAATGTTTTTCGATACTTTTCATCCAACTTTTGTGTACTGTAAACGTATTAATTGTGGAACAGTAAAAGAAAAAGTGGCAATGACGACGAGGAGAATATAAAAAGAGGTATTAAAAAGTTGGCGATTCCGTAGTCGGAGCGCCGCGGGCTGCGCCGCCGTATCGACCGCCTGACGCTACGTACCCGAACTCCGGACCCTTGCACAAAAACTTTAACCATTGCTTCTCAATATTAAGTTCAACAATGAATTTCAGGCACTATTCATTATTGTTATAATAATTTTAAATATTAAAATACCTATCTGTAATAAAAAAAGCTTTTTATAATTTATGTTATCTACTTACAATAATAATATGAGGTATGAGATAATGTATTTTTTAAGAAATATAAACTAATAGTGGTAAACTTTTATTTTATTTTTACAACGATTTTTTTTCCACTAGGGATTTATATATAAATTCACGTACACTGTACTATAAAAAACTTATATTCGTCTGATATTTAAAATGTAAACATAATTAGTACTATTATTGTTCTTTTCAAAAATAAATAATTTATCTATATTTAAATATTTCGATTTTCTTAATTTAATTTAAATTAATTCAGATCTTTTATAATTTCATCCGAAGGTCTTCCAAGATTCTTGTCTTTTTAAAATAGCCATTATTAGCGTAGACGTCTGAGAAAGTTTTTCCTTCAGCACTACACACTTTTTTATATTGGAGAAAATTCTCGGAAGCTTGCCATCGTCAGCTTGTCATTTTTAATATACGATACGAAAGCGTGATATTTAACAGATTAAGCCACAACTGACACAAAAATGAGAACTACTTTTCAGCCTTATACATCATCTATACAGAAATAATTAACTACATGTATTAAAATCGGTTCTTTATTAGTGCCGTTTTAGTTTTGTGAAAATAAAAAATGTTATTTCTGAAAAGTTTGTTTATATAAGGTGTGCGGGGTTCCACTCTATATAAAAATCTAATTGACTAAGAATGTCAAACTTGGTTAGCTTAATATAAATTAAAAGAATGTTTATTTTTTAATACCTATAAATATGTTAGTTATTATTCTTAGTTATGTTCAGTGAAGTAGAATTTAAAATGTATTCTTAGTTAAAGAATGTACTTGAATGAAGTAATATAATCTCAGGAGTGGTCAGTGGTTAGCGGTCATTCCATCTAAAGTAGTACACATATTATATTAGTTTATTTAGGTAAACCTCAATTACTTTTCATGTTTATGTATTGAAACATTAAAAAGAAATCGATAAGAAATCCTAAAAAGATAAATTAGCAAAATTAAACGTAAAAAATTATATAATATAAAATTATAGATAAAATATAAAATTATAATTGTGTTGTCAAATATATTTCAAATACAAGCAATGATGAAGAATTTGACACACTTGTTTGTGTTTATTTCTACGTTAGAATCATGAAATATGTATATATGAAACACAACTTGTATGTATGCCATTTACTTAAATTACTGTTCTCGTATTGTCTTGTTGGTAACTTGTTCAAAAATATTTAAATTTATTTAAATTCACTCATTTATTCAAAGTAATGCCCACATAGCGTCTGATTTTCAATGGAGTCAGAGTTGTCTAAAATCGAATTACTTGTTTTATAAAAAAATTTTATATTATAATTGTTTATAATATATTAAACTTACTACTTTATTTTGCGTATTATTAAAATTTATTATTTCAATTTACGTAATCTTTATTTAAATTGCAAAACATTATAAAATAGATTTTTAGTTGATTCAATAATTACAATACACTGTTATAAAATTGAATATAAATATAATATAACTAAAAAACATTGTATGTAAATCAGATGTCGGTCAAACATTCTTTAAGATGCAAGACTAAATGCTAGCTATTCGTTGAGAATCTTTTAGAGAGGGAGAAACGGTCGCGTTCGGCTGCACGATTTAATTGCTTTGGCGCTCTTCCATGACCGTTAAGGCGAAATAGGTGTAGCTGGAAGTGGAAGTGTAGAATGTAGTGGCTAAATATGTAATAGGTAATATTTAGCCTCACTATGTATAAACATATTAATAGTTGGTGTAAACAAATTCTTTAAACATTTTTTTTACATATATACATAGCTTTACGCTTTATCCCTAGCGGGGTAGTCAGAGAGAACGGAGCGCCAAACGCTACGGTCTCTACATACCTCTTTCGCCTCGTCCACTGTCATCAACCTCTTCATATATGCCCTTCGCAGGGTCCTCATGCTTTTTGTAGTAAATAAAATAGTTTTTTTATTAATGTCATTAAGGTACTTTATATTTCTTTATAGTATACATACGAAAAAAAACAAATGGAATTTGCATGTGCAATTCTATATATAGATTTTTTAATTTCACGCTCCAACGTTTTAGCCTAAGTCCTCCATCCTGTTTAAGAGAGTTATGTGTCAACGCTGACACATAACTTGTGTTAAAACTCTCTTTTCTCTTCATTTTAAAACCAACATATGAGATATAAGTAGAGCGTCGTTGTGTAGCAAATAGTAATTATAATTTTGTAGCAATCTATTCACTAACACTAATTCTATTACTTTTTGTACTTCCAGTTATGTCATATCTGTGAATAGAAAACCGTACATGCCTTTATCTAGGACGGACACGTTTTTCCCTTAATCGTATTGTAGTTTGCATGTACGCCTTTTTAAATCAGATATTACTGATCTGAAATTCATAATATCTTTTAACTTCTCTGTATTAAAGCTTCTTTAGGTTTCAAGTCCTGTAACAGGCTCTGTCACTTAAGTTTTATGTCTATAATTTTACAATCAACGTCGTTTGAAAGTTAAGACAAATGTAATACGTCGTTTTTTCATTCTTTAACGGGTATCTAAAAAAAAATCAACTTCACCCTGAATCCCGCATGTTGCTAGGCATAGGGAATTTAGTTTTAAGATACTCTGTTCCCCATTTTCCGTCGAATTCTGGAGGCGTTGCTTGTTGGGTGGAGGCCGCGCTTTACCTGAACACCAGAGCGAAGACATGAATATATAAATTTAAATGAATATTTCATTTACTCGAGTAGGAATCGAACCCACAACAATAGCGTTACAATCATACATTTGAGGCCCTGCGCAACGACTGGTCTCAAATCTAACATGTGTCTATGTAAAACATCTAATATACATATACAATAATTTATTGTTTGATGGATGATGATTAAACCTATGAAATAAATACATATTACATAGGTAGAATAAATACATCCTATCCTATCCTATCCTATATCTTATAAAACAAAGTCGCTTTTTGTGTCTGTCTGAACTTTCTAACTCTTCTTCTTCTAAACTACCCAACGGATTTGGATGCGGTTTTCACCATTAGGTCGAGTATTTCTCAGGGAAGGNAAAACAATTCTTCACGCAGAATCCCGCATGGTGCTAGGCATAGAGTTTATTTTTTCATTAGTTTTAAGACACTGTTCTCCATTTTCCGTCCAATTCTGGAGGCACTGCGTGTTGAGTGGAGGCCGCGCTTTGCCTCGACACCAGAGCGAAGAAATAAAAATATAAATTTAAACAAATATTTCATTTCCTTGAGTAGGAATCGAACCCACAAAAGTCACGTTACAATCACACATTTATGACCGTCCGCAACGACTGGTCTCAAATCTAAAATGTCTATGTAAATAAAACATCTAATATACCTATACAATAATTTATTGTTTGATGGATGATGATTAAACCTTTGAAATAAATAAATATTACATAGGTACAATAAATACATATTATATATTTTAAAAACACTGTAATGCAAATGATATTAGCAACATAATATTGAATTTACGAAAACGTAGTTGACACTATTTCATTCATCAAGTCGTGGTAATATGCTAAATTTCGCCGCGCGCCAAATTTGTGGGCCAGATGGGCACTGTCGTAAATTATGTGTAATCTATGTCCTTGCTTTTTGGATGTACGAGTGTTCGTACATTGTTTACGCTGAGGACAAGCAAGGTATCCTTTTTTAGAATTAAAATTAAATCAGCTTCACGCTATATCCCGCAGCAGGGTAGGCAGAGGGAACCTAGTGTTAAAACACTCCGTTCCTTACTTTCTGCCGAATTTTGGAGGCATTGCTTGTTGAGTGGCAGAACTTTATGAACAATAATTTTAAACCCCTGAAATTTTGGGTTTGAATCAGCTTCATAATATTACAAGGGTTAAACATATGTTACTTATTTATTGTAGTGTTCTCATTGTCAGTGACTCTTATAATTAATTTTAAAATTTAAAATATAGTAATTATTAAGGCCAGAAATTGCTTGGCCTAATCGCTAACTTGCATCTATTTTAATATTTATAATTTACTATTCTTATATAAATACTAGTTGAATCATTTAAATAAAAGCAAAAGATAAGCAGTTTATCTTCCATTAAATCTATCGCAATACTCAAATATAGGTTCTCATTGTCACGACCCCGAGTGGTACAGCCGTATCGACCGCGTTTACGTAATGGTTGCACAAACCAGGGTGGGTCTCTCCATCTGACTGGCTCCCTTGCAACTTTTTGATAGGTTTTTTTTTCGGTTTCCCTAATAAATATTGATAAAGTTAGTCGATTAAATTGATAGGTTTTTTTTAAATAAGTAGCTTTATATGTTAAATGGCGTGTGGCTTGTAGTAAGTTTAGGAAAATTTTTTTATAAGTATTGAAAAACATTTGTACATTTCATTTACGTATAATCCATAATTTAAATTCACACAAGTAAGCATACATGTTCACAATAGCATACATAATATTCTTTTTTTTAGCTTTACGCTGTATCCTACACATAGAAGGGTAGGCAGAGGGAACCTTAGTGTTAAGACACTCCCTTGCCCGTTTTCGGCCGAATTTTGGAGGTATGCGTGTTGAATGAACTCAACACAGAAGAAATGAAAATCTTAAATAGCTGGCTATATTCATTGTGGTGTGTTCATTTATTAAATATAGGATATTTATTTATTCACTATCGCTTTAAAAATACTAATTACCAAGTTAAAAAGTAAGCTTCAGTAGCCAGTAAGCTTGGTAGTTATTTATGCAGGGAAACTTTCTCATTAGACGCTTTTGCTGTGCGACCGCATCAAATAGCCTATTATTTTTCTAGTACTCTCTCGAACTAAGGATAATTGTGTTTTCAACCTTGAATATTAACCTCTTCTTAGTTAGTTTAGCTTACAAAATGTATTTATACGGCTTGCTACGTTATTAAAGTTGTTAAAAAGAGATTTTTAAACTTATTTCAGTATATATTTTTCTTACAATGTTTGTAAAACAAATGTCAATATTTAACTATATTATAGATAATTTAATAGACATAAAAATTGCATCATCTCATGATTTTCTGGATGAAATGACACACCAGTTCTAAAAACAGACCAATTAAAATCATTTAATATCGATTTGATGAAAACTCTTTTCCTTTACGAAGGCTATCAAAAATTGTATTATTTGTTATTCCTATATATTTTTGCTGATTCCATTGGTTGATGTAACGTTTACTGAGTGACAAAGGACAAACTGCGTGTAATTACACTTATTTGTAAGTTAAGTTCAATTTTAAAGGAGAAGGTCTCTACATTTATTTTTCAGTATATTAGGTAGATAAGGCATTTTATTTCTTTGCTGATTTCATAGTACGTGTAATTGAAATTATTATATGGTATAAAGATATATTGTTCTTACGTACGTATTTACTCAAAAAAAACTTACATTCAGAGGCCATGAAATCGCGCTGGTATGAATATTACATGAAGATTTTTTTATTTCAATATGTTTACAGCGTTCAATTCCGCCGCCTAATCATACAAATTACGTCTCTAAAATGGATGGCAATGAGAAAAATGAGTGACATCTCAAGCTTCCTAATATTGGTTGACTTATTTCTTTTATAAAACAAAACACGCTCTTCTCTTTACATAAATATAAAATCAATACAACTGACACAATAAACAACGGACCTTTCTTTATAGCATGTAATGAAAAGCTTCTTATTGGAATCGTTCATAAATCTCAATAAAAAATTGTATACCTCTTTAATGTATTTCCCGTTTACGACTGAGTTGCTATTAACGAAAATAATTTTACGATATAACTTCTTCACGCATTTTTTCCATTGTGTGGTAGGATCCGAATTGATAGAATGTGACGGTTATAACAAAATTTAATTCGTACAAATATTTAAAAAAACCAAAGTGGAATACCAGCAATCCAAACTCGAGAAGAGTACGAAAACGTAAAACAACCAAAGATCATTGCAGATACAACTAAAAACAGAGCAAATTAAAAAAAGAAAAGTACAATATTTCTCTTGCCTTTAAATTTAACAGCGAAATTTCTACAGCTGTACACTTATATAAAACTGTGTGTAAATTGACATTTGCATTTCAGTTTCAAAAGTTTGCGCTCGTAGAAGTTTTTCCTCATTTTACCAATTTACATTTTAAATTTAAATGTATAGGTATTTCTTATCTGAAATATTTGTCGTCACATTTCCTGTACAAATAATTATTTAATACATTATTAATATTATCTATCATCTGTTAGATAACTCAAGATTCAAATATAAGAATATTATTAGTCTTGTTCAAATACACAATCAGCAATCAACCTTAAAAATAAAAGCTCTGTAAGGTCGTTAAAGGAACCTTATTTCTTTATCACGTCTCGTCGTATCCTCGAATCTCGCGACTTTTAATATTATTATTCTCTTCATGCATCTTTGTCATCAAACTTTCTGAAGCAAACTGTAAAGTGGCAAAGATAATCCAACATCATAAATATTTTATTTCTTTGCGGTAAGTGATAAAATTTTATTTAATATTCATTAAAAAGTAATAATAGTGGTGTTGAGAGTAAGCGCGGCGTTGAGTTCCGCCACTCAACACGCAATGCCTCCAAAATTTTGAAGAATATGGGGAACGAAGTGTCTTAACAATAGATTCCCTCTATCCTATATCCTCTCTATATCCTCTCTAACCTATCCTGTTGTGTGCGGGATACAGTAAGAAGGTAAAAAAATATATAATTTGCTCTTGGCTCGTTGGATTAGTCTACTATTTTACATCTGCGCTATACTACTTTTTTGACCTTTGATTGATACTAGTCCACCATAATCTAAAAATTCATCAACTAAAACCACGGTTCGTGAGCACAAAGAAAAAGCTTTTGAATAGAGTTTTCAGATATTGATACGAAAATCTACATATTACAAAAGTTGCTAAGAATTGCAATATATTAATTTTGTAAATCCTTTATTATATTTTATTTTTGACTATATAGTTTTTTCCTGATAAAGTTAGGTACCAGGTACTATTGTTCGATAAGAGATTTCCAAAGACGCTTTATACTTGAACGAATCGAAGCCTGCAACTTAGTTTGCCAGCGCTCTAGTGAAATGTCCTTTTTTTCTTACCTACTCTCCTCAAACTTCAGCCTTCTAAGCCCAGTAGTTTCGGTAGTTCTTTGTTACTATATAGGT
The DNA here is from genome assembly GCA_036379175.1 of Heliconius cydno galanthus. Classification (NCBI taxonomy): domain Eukaryota; kingdom Metazoa; phylum Arthropoda; class Insecta; order Lepidoptera; family Nymphalidae; genus Heliconius; species Heliconius cydno. The sequence goes on from JAKRZM010000421.1 coordinate 74,132, forward strand.
ATGGCACGCTAGAAATGCCATAATTAAAGAACTGAACTGCACTGAACTGTTTCTATATGCATAAAGGTACAGAGTACATATAGAAGATATATCTTCTTACAATTTTTTGGCTGTTTATTCTCACTGTGTAATTTAATTATACGTTATCTAGTTATAAAATTTTATGTAGTAAAATAAAAGTTGAACATATTTTATCCACATTGCCACTTATTCTGTGACAAGCGATCTCATGTTTTTTGGGAGATAGCCAAATAAACGTTTTGCATTGACTCTCTCCCTATCAACAGCTTCACATTTTAAACAGACACCTGTAACATTTAGAGCCAGCATAAATATTCTGCGCACTATCCTATTAATATTAACTGTAGTTGCTTACTTGCTGTTAGTTTGCTTACTTAATAACGACAGAAAATAACTAATAAGCTCTTCCTAACTAAACTAATAATTTCATAACACTCCGTTCCGGAGGGGAAAGAGAAGAATTCTGGAGGTATAGCGTGTTGAGTGACGGAACGCCACGCTATGCCAAAAAATATTTAATTTTTCATTTCCTCGAGTGGGAATCGAACCCATAGCCTGTCGCGCTTACAGTTACAGTTACGCCTGTGCCCCTGCGCCATGACTGGTCTCAATGTTTTTCTTTGTTACAATTTTTCTTTTGTCGGATAAAATTATTTATTCATTCTACTTTATTGTTTTTGGATATGTGAAAAAAATAAAACTAGTCTCTGTTCTTATGTTATGCTTAGAATGTATGAGTACGAGCGATTCAAGTAGAGTAGAGAAAAGATATTCTCTTACTTCACATGCAAAAATACCTTCAAGAAGACACACTCAAGCATATCTGCTTTAATTCTTTAATTTTCATTATAAAGTAAACTTTTTTATATTACACATTTAACAAATGATAAATATATTATTTATTTATATTACATAATTTAATTAAGTAATTACCTATAATTGGTGTTTTTGTATTTTATTTATTATTTTAATTATAAACGTACTATAAAAAAAATACGCATTGGTGCCATCTGTGCCCGTTTCTGGAAACTATGCAGTAATATAACCGGAGGCATGAAATTAACATTGAAGCCTGAATTTCAGACCGCTTTTGCTAGAAGTGTCGCATCGTCTCAATAGATGGCGCTGTACGTATTTATGAAAAATGGTTTATTAGAAAATTGTATAAATGTATTAATAAAATTAAACTTTTACTGAATATTACTATTTTATTATCGAAAGCATTACCCTTAATGCAGCTCTCAGGAAAATCTTTTTTTCAGTAATATAAGTACAATAAAATACCGTATTGCCGAATATACCAGCTGTTTTACAATTAAGCTTACTTTCTAGATCAAAGTTACGGATATATCTAGTCATATTATATAATCTTGTTGTGACTTCCATATTCCGTATAGTATTTCAAGCATTCGTGTAGTTGCTCTAAAGTGACTTTGACCTAATTTTAAACCACGCCGCAAGTATATAATAAAGACGGCTCATAAAGACATGCGTCAAGTAATACGTCACAAAATTATAACATAATTTTTTTTATATCAAAATGATTAGCTGTCAAATGTCGAAATATATTATGGAAAAGTATTTATAAATATAAATACGTACGTATTCTATCTAATTTTCAGTCAAAGCTTAATTATTTTTAAATGAGTATTACAATATTATTTTAGTTCATTTAATTTACTTCCTTCATTCTTCCCTTTACATACGGTTTAAAAAATATATACTTTTATATTCTGAAGTTCATATTTTAATATTAAACATAATATACAATGTTTTTATAGAATGTCTCTGGCGACTTGCCTCATTTTATCATATGATATTTTCGATAAGTTTAATTATAGCGACAAGGAATTTGTGATCATAACCACCTTGGTGACATTTAGTTACGTTTGAAAACCAGAATATATTGACTATTTATATTTCTTATATTTAGAAGTGTACTATTTATTATATAGTTTTTGAAAATATTTTTTTAAGACGACGAGAAAAACGGCATTATAGTGACTGACTATCTCATCAAAAACCTAACCCACTTCTAAATAAGCTTGATTTTTGGTGTCAATGACATTTTCAGTCATCAATCCTTTCAGTTTACAAAATATATCAAGTGTATGCATATACGATAAAATCTGCAAATTGAATATTATTGTTTACACCACGAAGCCAGAGGTCAGGGTAGACATTTTTACCGAATTGTGGAGACATGATTGATACGGAACCCTCTTTGATCGAGTTCAGCTCACATTTGGCTGATTTTTTAAAAGCACACTCACATAACGAACTTCCTTTAATTTTAGATGACGAATCAGACAAACAGACATGACGGAACCCTAAAAAACCTGGTAAAATTATTGTTTATTAATACGGGCACTTCTTAGAATATAACAGAACAAATATAGACCTTGTATAATATATCAAATATTGTAATTTAATCTATTCTGTTTCAGTTAAAGTAAATTGTGGAAAAATGTTCAATATACGGTGAATTTAACCTTATTATCACCAGGGCACCTTGGGTGTGATATACGAAGAGGGCTTAAGCTTCACTGAATAAGCAATATTATCAGAAATTTTGTTAGCAGCAAGTCAAGAAATGTAGAAATATTTTTAAATTTTGCTTCGCATAAAAACAATCTACAACGATGTTGGCTAAAACTGATTCAATCAGTAAAAATAAAATATAGGTGTCTTTTTTATATTTAATCTTATTTCAATTGAAATCCCAATATATATAAAAACATATACTGTTTATAGACCATTATTTATTTATTTTATGTACTCTTTAGGTATTGCGAACAATTTATTATTGTTAATAAAAAAAAGATAAATAAAAAAAATAGAATATTAGAACCAATAGCATCAACCTATCACAGAATGTTCGATTTGGAAGTGAAGAACTATGGGTTTTGATATATTTTTTATATTTTACCGAAATACATATGTACGTCAGTGACTGGAAATAGAAAAGGTAATTAAAATTGGACAGTATTTCTATTAATCGATTACTTTTCGCGTAAAGTAATTCTGTACGTAGATAATTTTCAAAACAATATCTATAACTAGTTGTATACCTATTTATAAACATTGAACAGTTATTTACATATCTTTACAAGACATTTCAAATTGAATATTTCATGAAACAATTTACCTTATGGGAACCGCGAGGGTGAATTAAAGAACCCTCCCCAAAATTTATTTTTCTGACGAATTCCGCCGAACCGATAAACATTTTTGCCTATCTTCTGCAAATATAATTGAAACGCGAACGAAAGTAAATTCAAATTCTATTCTGAATGGTAAATATAAAAATCTGAGAATCAAGGGCGTAAATAAGTGGATTAAGGGAGTAGTAAAGCTTAATGCGATAAAGCACTTGAAATATAATTTTAAAAACAAGAGTCGTCTACTAATCGTTTTTTCAGTTTAGTTTCGTTTTTTTTCGTTTGCTCTTTTTTTATTTTGCTAAAAAATACCTAATAATAATAATAATAATAATAAAGCCTTTTATTCTGAACTGCTTATCCTCTATTACAATTTTAGTTGACAATACAAACTTAAATGAACTAAAATTCTTAAACCTAAATTATAACTAATCAAGTATTTGGTATTTGCTTGTCTTTTGCAGGTCAGTTTGCCAGTCGGCAAAGGCCTCCTCCAACCTTTTCCATTCATATCTGTCCTGAGCTACTCTATTCCACGTTGTACCAGCTACTTGTTTAATATCGTCGTCCCACCTTTTCTGAGGTCGACCTTTCTTCCTTTTCCCCTCTCTAGGGTACCATTGTGTTGTTAGTTTGCTCCATTTGTCTTTCCCTCTAACCATGTGTCCAGTCCACCGCCACTTGAGTCTTTTGATTTTATGTGTGATATCATGTACCTTAGTTTTATTTCTGATCACTTGGGTGTTCAATCTATCAGATTTCTTTACACTTAACATACTTCTTTCCATTGCATGTTGACAGTTTGCGAGTTTTCCTACGTTATTCTGTGTCAAAGTCCAAGTTTGGCTACCGTACATTAGTACTGGTAGTATGCAAGTGTTAAATAATTTACTTTTAATTTGAATGTTAAGTTTTTTATCTTTCATGACCTCTTTAAAACTCCAGTATCGTTTCCAGCCATTAGTAATTCTTCTCTCCACTTCTTTGTTAACAGCATTATTTTGAGTCATTAATTGCCCAAGGTAGATATATTTGTCTGTGTAATCTATTTGTGCTTTTCCTAACTTTATGGGATGTTCCTCTCCGTTTGAAATCACTCGTGTTTTATCAGGGTTTAATCTCAGTCCCACCTTTTCGCTTTCCCTTGCTAATTCATTTATCATACTACAGATTTTTTCTGAGGTATTAGCAAATAATACAATGTCATCTGCGAATCTTAGATGCGAAAAATACCTATATACATAGAATTCATTTGTGGTTATTATAATGTCAAAACTAGAGGTTTGTCACAGTCTAGCCTTGTTTAGTCATTAATAATTATGGTTAACCACTAATTATTTGTTATAATTAGCTAACTGATTAAGATATACCTACTTGTTAAATGAAATACCCTTTATAATACTTTATCTGCTACTATTTTAATATTAATTTACAAAATTTATTAGACTATGGAGTTTATAACATAATCTGCTAATATTTGAAACGCTTATAAACATTATAAACTTTAAATCAAAGCCACAAGTACATATCAACGAGAATCAACGTTTATTAACAAATTATTAACATTTTTCTACGCATACGCATAAAAAATATGCATTTACGTATTTATAAATTTTCTTAGGTTTCATTGTAGTAGGTTGTATAAAATAATGATTGCGGTTGATAGTCCGGATAATCGAATTTCTTATGTATATTTATACAGTAGTGAATATCTTAAATAAAAATACGGTTAATATTACATATTTTCACAAACATTCATAAATACTTTACAACATAATATATCATATGTTATAAAAATTTTAAAATTATATACACGGGTACAACGAAAACTGTTAAACCGATCTTAGATCCGTATTTATAAACCGCTCTCAAATCGTAGATCGATCTTGAGATGGTGTCTAAATTACATATCTATATCTATGACAATAATGCTCAAAGCTACATTATTTACTCAAATTGTGTTATTTATTTTCCAAATAATTCTTATAAAAAAAGACGGTATTACAAATTACAAGGTATTACAAATGTTCTTATTAGAAGTCACTGTAAATATGTATTACCTATAACACGAATGCAATTCAGTAATCAATAAATAATATTTAAGTGAAGCAGTGAAAACCACGGGCGGATATACTAGTATAGTAGTAGGAATAAAATTGATAAAAATATATAACGATTTAAATATTTTGAACAAAAACTTAAGTGAAATATCTCATCAGTCATAATTTGAAAGATGAAATTAAGTAAAGAAATTAATATTCCATAATAAACAAGCACTGAGGAGATAACAAATATCGTTTGATGTGCATAATTAATTACTTTACCCGAGAGAGTGAGTATCGCCTTTGTAGTATAATTGTAGAGAGAGTACGGACACGGCTTTGTTGTGCCATTAATATTTGATTTGTGCACTAGTTCACTTGCAGTAGTTATTGTTGTTTTAAAAGCTGAATTATTCATTTGTTTTTTGTTAGTAAAATCTTCAAATGTTATTTATCTATGTAAAATAGCTATCACGCAGAACAAGTTTTGCTAAGGTAGTATGAGTTTGAGGTCAGTTGGCGCAGCGGCACAAGCGTGTGAGTCGACAGGTAGTGGGTACTATCCCCCTCGAGGAAATAAAATATTTAATATTTTCATTTCTACGCTCTGATAACGAGGCAAAGCGCGTCGTTGAGTTCCGCTACATAACAATGCTTCCAAAATTCAGCGGAAATTAGGCCACGGAAGTGTCTAAACACTAGATTCCCAGGTTCCCTCTACCCAATCTGCTATATGTGGTATATAAAAAAATATAGTTTAGTTTAACCACTATACTAAAATAATATTAAAATAAGACGTAAATCATTTTTATATACTCTTATGTATTACAAAGCTCTTTTTATATCTATAAAATTAAATAGAAGTCCTAATAATAAATCTTATTGTATACCTTAATCGATAGAGATTTCTTTTTAAATGAAGGGGTGCAGTATAAGAGACATATTCAGACCAGGTAAACAGGATGAAATATGAAATATTTTAAATACATATATAGATAGTTGTTATAACATTCGAGCAACAGACCATCGAACATAACAATTGCCAGGATCATCATTTTCTGCAGGTATTCTATGAAGAGAATCAACATGAAGGTCAGTTTTAATTACTATCTTGGGGGTAGTAGTGTCAGTATATTAAATAACTGGATTTTTTTAAATATATGTTATATTGCAACAAAACTCAATAATGTGCTAGTTTTTAGCTTATATTTTAAACAATAACATAATTTCATTTTAATATATTTTATATCCGAAAATGCACGTTTCAATTGAAAAGCAATACAATAAATCATATAAAATACATATAAACAGGATATAATAATATTAACAGTGCCACATTTGGAGAAGATGAAATGGCTTTTAACATTATTTATGATACAAAACCAAAATATAGAAGCACTCGCTATTTACAGAGGAAACGATGTATGGCCAAATGGTAAATAAATAAAGATTTCAAGAGTACTTGGTAAAATGTTATTAGTAACTAAAACTACATTACAACCATCGTGATTTAAATTAGCCGAGAAAAACAGTTTATAGAGTTATGAATTTAAATTTCGCTATGGGAAATTATATTTTTTTACAGACACGTAATTTGGTTTAATTAAACAAATTGGAGTATTAAAATACTCATATAGCCAACAATATATATAAATAAAAAAGTGAAAAAAATTTTTTTAAGTTAAACGGTTTTATATTGCAGATAAATGTACTAAAAGCTAAAAAATAATTTCATGGAAATTATGATTACTAAAATAAAATCGTGGGGACACTTTCTACTTACCACTAGGTGGGTGAAGTCTCATGCCATGTCTTTCGATTGTAGATATTGGACGTGCCCCACGATTTTATTTTAGTAATCATAATTTCCATGAAATTATTTTTTATTTTTTAGTACATTTATCTGCAATATAAAACCGTTTAACTTAAAATTTTTTTTTTACTTTTTTATTTTTAAGTTTTTAGTTTTTATTTCTCCTACTATTCAATTCGTTGAGTGCCTCATTATTGCAAGGTTAATGGAGAATGTTACGATCGACCCCCCAGAGGTCCAATAGAGGAGCAAGGCTATGTACAACAAGATGTGCCTGAATCTTGAGGGGAAAACGCTAACGACATATCATTTTTATCCACCTAGTGCCATACAGTTCTCGGCGCGCTTTTACCTTTTACCTTGGGTGGTGTACCCCTAGCGACGTCTCATTTTTAGGCACCCTATAGCCACACAGTCCTCGACAGGATACCAGATCTTGACTTAGGTGGGAGATTCATATTGTAATTGTGTATAGTATACTGTATTATACTTACCAAGCCCTTTATTTTGATACCCATATTGATGGGATTGAAAACTACATTATCCGCCATTTTGTAGCAGTGGCCATCTTTGATTTTGATTTTGTATAGTGCACTGAATTCTACTTGACAAGCCCTTTCATTTGATACCCATATTGATGGGATCGAAAAAACTAACTTGTCCGCCATCTTGTAGCGGCGGCCATCTTGGATTTTGATTTTGTATAGTCCACTGAATTCTGCTTGACAAGCCCTTTCATTTGATACCCGTATTGATAGGATTGAAAAAAACTAACTTGTCCGCCATCTTATAGTGGCGGCCATCTTGGATTTTGATTTTGTATAGTCCACTGAATTCTACTTGACAAGCCCTTTCATTTGATATCCATATTGATGGGATTGAAAAAAACTAAGTTGTCCGCCATCTTGTAGCGGCGGCCATCTTGGATTCACAATAATATTGAATATGGATAATTGTATTGTCATCAGAATCAAAGGCGTATACCAAATTTCAGATCAATCGGTTAACAGGAAGAGGGTTAAATATCAATTACTAAATTTGACCCAAACAAATATACAAATAAATAAACTAATAAACAAATAAACAAACGGGGTGAGCTAAATAAAACCGTTTAAATAGATAGAGACTGGAAAAAAATAGAGTGATAAATCTTGCACTAACTATAAAGAGGCAGAGGTATCTCCATACAAACAAAAAATACACTTTTTAACTTTTTCACATGGTTTGATAAGCAACAAAATCAATTGTCATATATAAGAAAGGTCTCTTAAAGAAACAACGTAGAGATGTCCATATAGTTTTTTTTGTATGTGTCAAAATTATTATATCTAAGATCTTTTATCGCTTATAAAAGATCTTATAATGTTATAGGTAAGTTCAGCTTCACGCTGTATCCCGCACACAGCAGGGTAGGCAGAGGGAAACAAGTATTAAGACACTCCTTTCCCCACTTTCTGCTGAATTCTGTAGGCTTTGCGTGTTGAGTGGCAAAACTCAACTATAAGTAAATTACCTAAATAAGTTTAATTTTGTAAATCAAATTTAATTTATAACATGGCAATATTAATTATTAAAATTAAACAACATTAAACTAACTAATAACAAATTGGTAAGTAGGTGTTTAAAATTGTAACTTAAAAATCAATGGTCGATAAAGCTTAATACTGTTTTATTAAATCTAACAGTGGGTACTTACTATACGTTGCGATTTTATTGATTTTCTGTCTTCATGGCAAGAGTTATAATACTACATTAATTCAGTTATTAAATTTAGAAAAATATTTCATTTTTATTAAATGTATTAGCTTTGGTTGGAGTTGTAAAATCTATTTTTATATACTTTAATAAAACAATACAAAAAGCATGTTTGTATATGAATTATTTTCGTGAAAAAAATTATTTAGGAAGAGAATGAGAATGTAATAATAGAATATGAATCTCACTTTGAAAAATATTTTTCGTGCGTTTGTACATTTACGTAATGAAAACTACGGGAAAAATTTGCATGGAACTTGTTTTGTTGTATAGCTATTAAGTCTGGGCAGGATATTTATTGGTCTTGAAAACTGGAACACCTGATAAAGAACAAAAATAGTCCAGCTAAACTACGCGAAAAAAGGACATGCCTCGACATCATTTTGAGCCCAGTATCGGATGTCAACCGATGATACGTAGTGGTAATATAAGACCCACCCCATAAAGTTAGGGGGGAGTGCAGTAATATTTGGACCTCCCTTTGTATAATTAGGTTATATTTAAAACATAAAGGCTTAGTAATAATTATTTTATAAATCTATACATATAGGTAAATAAAATTGAAGTATCTGTCTATGAATTAAAAATAACACAAGGTATTTTTCTGTCTGTCTTTCTGTTTGTCCTGTTGTCTGTTTACTAAACTAATTACCAGACTATTGTATAAGTAGATTCACAAGAATTTAGATGCAAAACTTATTGCTGTATATTTTCAACTCAGAATTTCAAAGATATATCAAAATGACGCTACTTTTCAAGAGCGATTCCTCAGATCCAATATATTGACTTGGAGCAAATAACAAACAAAAAATGGTTTCCATGTGTAGAATATCTACTTACAGAGGAATTGTCACCACACAAAAGGCTTTTGTGATATGATCTTATTTGTTTTATCGTATAAATAGTATTTTAGTTGCACGCTGTATCCCGCACATGACAGCATAAGCAGAAGAAACCTGTGGATCTAGTGATCTCTCTCTGCCTTCCCTGCTGTGTACCCTGATGCAGCGTGATTTTTCTTTTAGATATAGTAAACTAACTATATTTAATTTATAACACGTATTCGTACTACGAAAACAAACAAAACAAAATACTAAAACCAAGAACTACGTTGTTTATGCTACCCAAAGTGAATGTCCCATTTGCAAAGTAAATTTAATTTTACTTCTAAATACACAATATAACAGTGAACGCAGCTTAATTACAGCGGTTGGCCTATAAAATCTAATATCATTTTATTATTTAACGACGTCCAAACCTAATGAAGGGTAAATTTATTTAGTTAGTAACGGCGTCGACGTTTAATAGAAACAGCTTGTGCTGCCAAAAATTTAATCCACTCTCCTATAAGCCGTAAGGGTAGCTATCAACTTTTATTGATGTATCGTTATTCTTGCCTTAAAGTATTATATAGAAGTAAATGAGCGTATTTCACGTAAAGAAATGGTTAGTGTTACGTTCTTAAACTGCCAATACTCAATAGAATATAGGGCTTTATGATATATTAATGTTTTACGGCAATTTATGTAAATAACTATTTCTTAATGTGTTCTAAATGACTTTCTCAGATCAAAGTTGATGATGGATGAGGTATAGCGAAAATCTTAACACTAGGCTCCCTCTATCTGCCCGCTATATGCGGGATACAGCGTGAAGCTAGCAACGCCGGACACCTGGACTATAAATAGATTATTTGGATCTCGTCTAACTGCACAGTGACAGTTTCAAATTGACTTACCAAACTTCGGAATGGTAACTTTAACTTCATAAATGAAGGACTGTCATCATTGTGTCTGAGAAATTCAAAATTGACTTTCTCGACTCGTGTATATTACAAACATGACGTAGAATTCTTTATTTTCCTTGTTTCCATATGAGAAAATAATAATTGATTTAATATTTATATACTAAACAAATGATATTTACCATATAGTTTATATTTAAGCTTACTTATTTATAGTTTATACCTGCGCTCCAATACACCTCATGAATATTGGTAATTTTCTATTTGATGTTCTATGTTGTGCGACTATTGCAAATTAAATTTAACAAAGAAATAATTTATTAATGCAAAAAAACCTTTTGAAAAGAATCTATTTTCGAGAGAAAGATCTTTATTTTCATGTGTAAAGGCATTAATGCTTATTTAACACATTGCAATTTTTCATGGAATCCATTTTTAAACTACGTTTTTCGAATACGAGAAGGTTCTATATCTACGGTATCTATATACGTTAACTGTATATATTTTTATTTTATAACTTGGCTGAACTTTATTTATACATATCATAAATTAGCAATGCCCATACAATAAATGAATCCGTAACAATGGATTAATTTTATTGAATGAATCCATCGTCACCTTGTGTCGCTGCGCCGTCGCGTCATGGCACAGGTGTGACTGTAATGCGACGGTTGTGGGTGCAATCCCCACTCGAGGAAGTGAAATATTTATTTACGTTTATATTTCCATTTCTTCGCTCTGGTGTCGAGGCTAAAGCGCGGCATTTAGTTCTGCCACTCATCACGCAATGCCTCCAGAAATCGACAGAAAGTGGGGAACGGAGTGTCTTAACACTAGGTTCCCTCTGCCTACCCTGCTATGTGCGGTATACAGTGTAAAGTTAAAAAAAAGTATTACACGGGAAACGTTAAGTTCCTACTAGAAATTAACAATTTAACCCCACCGGCACTATGATTTAAAATTATTAATTTCAAAGCTACTAGAATTCTATGCTACCGTCTTAAGTACTCAATGGATAAAAGTGAAAGCTTAATCAAATTACTAAGCGTATATTCACTTGATCTTTATTGAATAAATAAAGACTTAACATTTTATTTTTAAACTTATATTTAGAGAGTAAAAGTTTTAAAACGCTTCCATTTCCTTTTCAGTCAAGTATTTGTTCAATATTATTAAATATGCACAGAACAGCCCTCTACGTTCATTAAATAGGCAGTACGGGGTTGACGGGGTGAAGAGCCCCTGTATTTAAATGTCACAATGTCTATCAGGGACAACTGACATAACTCAAAAAGGTATAGTGTCCGTCGTTGTTGCCTGATTAAGGATTTTGATAAAAATACTCCTTCGTGTGCTCTCCATACAAGGTGACATTGGCGAAGTGATTAGTGCTCAACTGGCACAAGTGGAACGTCATAAACAAAGAACAACAACAATTGATAAAAATCTAATTTAGAATTCGGCGGAAAGTGGGGAACAGAGTGTCATAACACTAGGTTCCCTCTGCCTAACTTGTTTTATGCCGGATACAACGTGAAGCAGATTATTATAAATCGTAGAAGAAGAAGATTATTATAAATCGTAAAATTTGTTCACTAATTAAGTATCTCTCTACATATTTTTAGCCAATTTTATCACATTTCACATCTTTAACAATTATAACTAATATTACTTTAACCAATTATATTATACAAATACTATTGAAAAGCGTTGTTACTTTCAATTTTGAAATAAAATTAGCGCGTACCCAAAGAGTATTAAGAAATTCCAATTTTGTCCTTCAAAGTCTGACATTCAATTACGTTAATGGTTTCGAAATAAGTGCTACATTTCCACTCGTAATAATAAAATATTAAAATGTTGAAATATAATCTTTGCATATGTTTTTGATGGCACATATAATATTTTTTTATGATGCAAATCACTATAATGAAAGACTTCTACTTTCTTTCTATTTTTTCCCAATTTTAATCGATTAACGAAGTACAAAATTAGCTGTTCAACTTTTTCATTTACACGTCATGAGTGCCATTAAAATTAGACAAAGAAAACTTAGGCCCGTATTATAAATATGCGGCTAAGGTTTTTCCATATAGATATATAATATATGAATGAAAACGGCATCTCAAGATCAATATCAGACTTGAGAGCGATTTATAAATACGGGCTTTAGTGATACATCACTGTTTTCACTTTTAAGTTCCGCCACTCAACACTGATTAATATAGAACTACTAATTAATTTACAGAAATGCTCCACCTCCTGGAACACACCACTACAGAAGACAAATCTTAGTAAACATCCAAATGTTATTTATATAAACATTTACATCACTTCCGAAGTATCCACTGTTTCTTACTAAATTGATGTTCTCATTAATTTAGCGGATTGTTCTTGAAGTGCTCGTCGCTCAATAACTTTAACTAGAGACAGCTTACGCCATTTAATTAATTAATTATTTAGCTGCCAGTACGTATTTTGATATATTCATGTTTAGGTTTGTGTTAGTGAAACTTGGGAAGAGATTTATAATATAATCAAGTTTATATTCATTATATTTGGGTTCATATGATTATGGTACTACACTCCTTAAATGAGTGATATCTATTTGCTTTATTGTTTATTTTCATTGTCATTTCGTCTCATAATCTTTTTTCGTGCTTTTCGCTGTATTCCGCACACAGTAGGCAAAGAGAAATTCAACATTAAGGAAAGGATCAGTTTTCCCTTAAAGTGAATAGTTTTCATTAGATATTTTATTTGTTTTTTTTTATATCATATAAACAGTATTTTAAATGTACAAATTTATCTTTCTTAAGTGTTCTAATCTTACTTCAAAACATTAACTATTTACTAAACCAATAGTAAATAAATAACCAATGTATTAAACTAAGATTCTTGAAATATATAACGAGAGAGCGGTTCGCTTCTCTTACATACAGCTGTTTCATGCTAAACTTAATAATCGATAGACTCCTCGTTTACTTGAGACAATAAAAACGTCTTTTGTGACACTTTCGACGTTTCTCGAGGTAACATTTAGAAAATGAAAATACTTTAAGCTCAATTACATTTAGATATGCAAAAAATAGATATTGAATTTACCTAAAATATTTTCAAAGCTATTTGCTGTTAATAACAATAATTATATATTATTAAAATATTCATATTATCTTATATAAATACAAACATATTCGTAATTCACATGACCTAAGCGTGGTACGAGCGCCGTTTGATCTATGGACATTGGGCATGTGACATATCTCTGCGTCGGGCATCTGAGGCACTCCAGCATGGTATGAAATGTTTATGATATGAGAAACGTTTGTTAATGGTCACACCTTTAAAATGAGACTGCATAGAAATGGAATATATTTTCTCTTATTTTGTACCGAATTTTACGTTCAATTTAAGCGTATTACTATGAATTCTAAAGGAACGATCAATTTGGAAATGCTTAGATTCGTTTTTAGAGTTCCGTATCTCAAATGGAAAAACGAAACCCTTAAATCATTCAGTAGTCCGTCTGTCCCTCTGTCAAGACTATTTATGTCAATATCGCGCGACGGTATAAAACTGAAATTAATATCAAATATTCAGGTATACGAAGCACAGAAAAAACCAAGCTTCCAAGTCAATACAATCAAATTCGCCGCGTAATCAAAAACTCAATATTTCCCGTACAAAAATTAAGTTATGAAATTTGGCACGAAATGAAAACTTTCACAATACAATTAAATAATCCGAAAATTTATAGGTAGAAATCACCACAAACTTATATGTGTAGTTCATTTCGTACAAAGTGAGTACATACACATAGTTGACCTGATTCTGAAATTGGTACGGAACCCATAGTGGGCGAGTCCGACTCGATATTGATCGGTTTTTTTTTTTATAAAAAATCGTTTACATAATGAGGCCATTGTATCGCAATGGTACAGCGTCTGACTGTATACTGATTGTATAAATTCATTCCTCACTCGAGGGAATTTCACTATTTTCCTACAAATTCTAAAATTTATTCCATTCTTATTTAACCTTTATTTTTTTTAATGTGGAAAATCGATATTCGACTTCTACTTACCCACTAATGAAAAAATTACAATAACAAATAAAAAAAATAGTTTTACTTGCAATAACACTAAAATATACTAAAACATAATAAAAGTAATACAATAGTATTTAAGATATTAGCTTTAAGTACCAAAAGGAATATTAATCGTGCTATGCCACGCAAACCACACTCGTATAACAAAGGTTTAATTACACAATTTCACTCAACATTGCATCTTGTACGCCCGTGCCACACCAATTTACTGCAACGATGGCATGTGAATTATTCATATATGTCTAATTATTATATGTGTTAGAAATAGGTATCATAGTTCGTGTTATTTAATCATTTAGAATAATAAAAACACTTACATCCTATAATCCTACTAAATTTGATTTATTTTAACAATCATTTATTATCATTTTATATTATTTTGCATTAAAATAATGTATAAGTTATACATAATATAGGCTACTATTTATATAAAAATTATATAATTTAATTATAATAACAATTTTAATTATAAAATGTTTGGGAAATTATTTTCCAGGTTCATGCTGTATCCCGTACGCCTAAATTCGAGACATTGCATGTGAAATGTAGAACTGAATACCTCGCTTCGTCCGGAGAGAATGCTGAGGGAGAAGACGAAAATGAAAATAAATCATTCTCCCGAGTAGACATCGAACCCATAACCTGTGGCGTTTACAGTCACATGCTTGATCCTCTGCGCCATGACTGGCCTCAATATAGAACATAAAAATTAAATAATAATAAAACAGGTTGAATCAATATCTTATTAAAAAATAAAATCTAAACAACGCGATCCTTGTTCGGTGTTCTGATATCGCTTTTATTATGGAGCAATAAAAATTAAATTGATACGGTCCCACGCGTAATAAAATAAGTGTAAACAAAATTTTATGACAGTTTTAAGCGTTAGCGTGATTTCATATTCTCGATAGTTTATTACTTTACGTAGCTTATCCCGTTGTAGCAAACATAATAAAATTGCGACGGCCGTCTTAAGATACGTGACTAACGCGATGTTGGATATCGATTTACAATACTTATATTTAATATTAGTTAATAGTCCGTAAGAGTTTGATAGTATAGGGTATGGAGAGTTCATATAGAGAAGAAACTACTTAACATTCCATAGATTCATGGTGCGGGTGACGGGTTCATAGCGGTTAGAGGAGCTCAGAGCTACTGCTCTACTGGGACCTGCGACCCAAGAGAGTAATTGAAGAACATTTTAATTTGATTTTATTTATATAATTATTATTATTTTAATAAGCTATATGACTGTTAACTTTCATATAAATCCAAACAGTAATCTTTACGGGAAATTGGAAAAAAAAGTAAGAGTACGAAAGTAGGATAAGTATTATCATACTTGGACATGTAAGAAAACCTAATATTTATTCGAATCCTTAAGAAATATAGCAAAGGATATTAATGAAGGTCATTATAATTGTGATCCTGGTTGTTAAATAAACGTATAAAATTACAGTATTTATATTTTGCACATCTTATGTTTCAAGTAAAATTCATGCCTCTAAAACGTTGGGGACTATCTAAGTACTATATTTATACAAAGCTTTAATTAGTCTACAGTCTTTACATAGTACAAGCCTAAGTTATATTCTTTCAACGACCTTTTCCACGAGGGACTATTTTCCCCACATGGTATGCCTATGTCACTATATACTATGAGTAGAAAATGAGACAGCTATTCCAGGTTTTACAGTATGTACTCTATTGTAAATCACTACTATATTATTTATACTTGTCAATTCAGTTCACTTCAGTTTTTTGTTTATGGCGTTCTGAGCGTGCCAGTTCAGCACTAATCACTTCGCTAATGTCACGTTGTCAGGAGAGCACGTGAAGGAGATTTTACGGTAAAAAAGAGATAGTCAGGATACCTATCACTCCTTGAAAACAAGCAAAGTACTGTACATGAAGGTACTTTGATTATTATGTAACGACTCGCCTCAGTTGTTCTGACAATATTAATTAGTAGAGTATTCCATGATACTAAAGTACAAAAAATGATTTACTTTTATTTGTGAAAAAGCTTTTTCAACGCGTTCCTTGCTAAAAGTGTTAAATTTTTTTATGGAACTGCCTAATGGCATAAAGAATCGAACCCTTATCCACCTGTATAATACGTATTGGCGGCTCCTCGTGGTCCCGCGCTTTGTAGGAACGTATAAAGCATATATGCGGTCGCATTTGGTCAAGATTATATTTCAAATAGGTATAGGGTTTTTTTGGTTCAGTAACATGGAATATCGCAATTTAGCTTGTGAATAAGCACAAATAACAGCATTAACTCACAAAATGTCTAATATTTACCAATATTAAAAAAATCTTATTTTAGCTTTATTTCGTAACAGAAATGGTATGGTTCCGAGAACGAACAGTCCCTAACCAAAGATCAAAGAATAAAAAATAAGCTCCCATAAACATATTGTTTGACATTTATTTCTTCATAGGCGCACCAAATAAATTTTGGACATAATTTAAATTGTTAATTGTTTTATACATTATTCTGTTACAATTTGCTTAGAGCGGATAAAGATTATAAAAAACGTCAATATTGTTATAAGGCTAACGTAATCGTAACGAGATTTCGTTACTGCTTACACTTTGGTTTCATGGCAAAATAAATCTTGGAACATCCGACGTTACAAAATCTTTAACGAGTGTTATATCTTGTTAGTTAAACTGTAGATACTATCGAAGAAAACTATAAAATCAATCGAGTCTTATATTAGCTACGGTTAAGTATTAAGTTACAATATATTGACGTAAAATGTAGTAAAAAATGAGAAACAGAGAATAGAGAATAGAGCATAGTGTAAAAATATAATAAAAAGTTAAAAGTTTAAAATAAAAAAGAATATCTTATATTAACTTTAAATGATCCAATGTGTTGTTATTATTAGAAAGTGGTTTAAAAAAAGATGCTATGAATATTAATATCTATTTTTATTTTTAATACTGTATAATATAAATATATACAAGTACCTACCGTGTGTTTTATTTATGGACGTCAAATGCAACTGACAGACTACCGAGCCTATGACAAACGAATTATCCGCCAATGAAACGACACCGACCACAAACTAGTCTTGTTGATTGATTGTTTTTGAGTGAATATTTGATTTTTGTTTGTACAGTAAACAACTTGTATTTCATAATTTAATTGAATGCTTCAGACGCTATCGCGGCGTAGCGGCTGTGCGGAGTGTTTGAACACTAATTCCACTACCACCATCACATACCTACTATATTGTATATTTTTTTAAATTTAATTGTACATTACTTTAAAGTAAAATTAAATATAATTTAAAATTAACAAAAAAAGTAATGATTTTAAGTAACAATTTGTTTTAAGCATGTCGATAAACATCGTCAAAGAAAAATCATTTGGGAATTAATTTTTTTTTTTCAGTTTCACACTGTATCCCACATGTAGCAGGGTAGGTAGAGGGAGTCTAGTGTGAAGACACTCCGCTCCCCACTTTCCGCCGACTTCTGGAGACATTGCGTGTTAAATGGCGGAACTCAACGCCGCGTTTTGCCTCGAACCCACAACCTGTCACAAGCTAGTGCCTTTGTGCCACGATTAGCCTCATATGAATTTTCCTTGACGTTAAATATGTTAAAATTACTCCATTTAAAACATTTTAACATTTATAACAACGTTGTATAACAAAGTGCGCCCACCCACGCAACGTCACTATATTAGCAGTGAATAGAATGTGGAAATGCAGTATGTGTGACTAAAGCTCTCACTGTTTATGCTAAAACATATAATAACGAAAAAAAATTACAATTTTTATAAAATAATTCTTTTGAAAATTTAAAAAAATTGTAGAATTTGAATTGAAAAAAAATTAAAAATTGTAAAATTTGAATTGATAAATTTAGGAAAAGACGAAGGTAGATAGGCCACAGCCATAAAATGATTATTATACATATTACATGCTATGAACAAAAATAGAACATGTCATTAATCGATCGTATATTACCACATATTTAATACGTTTTCGAACAGCGTTGACCTTGCTGGTGATTTTATCCTTACTAAATATATACGTCGCGAGGTGAATCAAACTTTAATGGAACTAGATACTATTAATACGCAAGGAAAATATACGTCGTCGGGAAATATACGTGGGTTCGATCCCCACTAAGAAAAGAAGAAGAAGAAGTGAAATATTTATTTACGTTTATATTTCCATTTCTTCGCTCTGGTGTCCAGGCAAAAGCGCAGCGTTGAGTTCTGCCCCTCAACATGCAATGCCTCCAGAATTCAGCAGAAAGTGGAGAACATAGTTTCTTAACACTAGGTTCCCTCTGCCTACCCTGCTGTGTGCGGGATACAGCGTGAAGCTGAAAATATACGTAACGTGTAAGTAGAAATGGCGAACTTAAATTAATTACTACATAGAAGATCAGAATGNCCCCCACTTTCCGCCACCACAACGCCGCAACGCCGCGTATTGACGCGATTCAAAAATGCGTATTGCGCGTTCGACGCCAGAACAAAAAAATGAAAATATTTAATTTCCTTTGAGTGGGGATCGAACCCACAACCTGTCGTATTTTCAGTCACACGCTTGTGCCCTTGTACCACAACTAGCCTCATAGGAATATTATTTGACTTGAATAAAAATTACTCCATTTAAAACATTTTAACATTTATAACAACGTTGTATAACAAAGTGCGCCCACCCACGCAACGTCGCTATATTAGCAGTGAATAGAATGTGGAAATGCAGTATGCGTGACTAAAGCTCTCACTGTTTACGCTAAAACATATAATAACGAAAAAAAAATACAATTTTTATAAAATAATTCTTTTGAAAATTTTAAAAATTGTAGAATTTGAATTGAAAAAAATTTAAAAATTGTAGAATTTGAATTGATAAATTTAGGAAAAGACGAAGGTAGATAAGCCACAGCCATCAAATTATTATTATTCTTACTTATTACATGCTATGAAGAAAAATAGAACATGTCATTAATCGATCGTATATTACCACATATTTAATACGTTTTCGAACAGCATTGACCTTGTTGTTGATTTTATCCTTACTAAATATATACGTCGCGAGGTGAATCAAACTTTAATGGAACTAGATACTATTAATACGCAAGGAAAATATACGTCGTCGGGAAATATACGTGGGTTCGATCCCCACTAAGAAAAGAAGAAGAAGAAGTGAAATATTTATTTACGTTTATATTTCCATTTCTTCGCTCTGGTGTCCAGGCAAAAGCGCAGCGTTGAGTTCTGCCCCTCAACATGCAATGCCTCCAGAATTCAGCAGAAAGTGGAGAACATAGTTTCTTAACACTAGGTTCCCTCTGCCTACCCTGCTGTGTGCGGGATACAGCGTGAAGCTGAAAATATACGTAACGTGTAAGTAGAAATGGCGAACTTAAATTAATTACTACATAGAAGAAAAGAATGTTTCGCACAAGTAACTTATGCGTTAAACAATTGACCATTCCCATATATGTATATAAAGCAATATTTATATATCTTGTTAAAAACATATATAAAACATATATGTTTTCCTAAAATCAACCGATAAGACTTGAATTTGAATTCGTCATCAATCGAAAAACGAATCAATTTACTGCTACGAAAAATCCAGGAATAAAAAATAGAGATGTGACGCTGCCAGTATCATTTTCTAAGTTTCTGTAGCTTAATACTTGTGTGTGGATTATACTTTGGGTCTGTGTTTAATCTTTTATTTCGTTTAGATTTCCTTTTTTGACTGGACTATGAAAGAATACTGTAAATGTCACAGGTTGGGCGTTCGATTTCCACTTGACGAAGAAAAATATTTAATATTTTCATTGCTTCGCTCCGGTAACGAGGTGAAACGTGTCACTGTATTCCACCACTCAACAGACAATGCCTTTTGGACTCAGATGAAAGTGGGGAACGGAATTGTCTCAATGGGAACGGAGTCTTAACTAGGTTATTTCTACCTTTCCTACTAAGTGCAGGATACAGGATGACATTAAAAAAATGAAAGAATAGCTGATGATAATTACATGTTATTTCAAACTAAATAAAGTATAACTAATATTATAGATACTTATTACACCTGTAATTTATTCACTTTCACGAAATGGAAATTCGACTATTTACAATTGTATTAATAGTAACAGGAAGTCCAGTTCACTCTCAAATATATACCAAGACTGCGTCACACGTATATTGACCAACATTTTAACGACATGGTTGCTAAAATAGTACGGATTAGTGCCTCGTAAATCTGTCTCGCAGGGATACGGAGAGTCTACCACACATTAATTCTTATACCAACTTACCTACTTTTCCTTAGTATCTCAATTAACTAGTATTTACCAGGACCGCTGGTCATTATGAACACCCGTATCGGTCATTAAATGTTACGTAACCCTCATCAAGTGTACTGCTTTAGGTCGTCTGCAATGAGCAGCATTAGGTTTTAGTATACAAGTTTTGTTAAACTATTAACGAATACGGTTAATCAAAAAAACAATGAATTATCATTGTTATAAACTATAGTTAGCATTTCCTAAAAGTAAGGAAATAAAGAAAAATAATTACTATATAGTATACAAGAAATTCGGCAGAAAGTGGGGAACGGAGTGTCTTAACACTAAGTTTTCTCTGCCCAGCACAGCGTGAAGCTAATATATAGCAGTATGTTGTAGTCCTTAGGTACATAATTCAACTATTTATAGCATTACATTAATATGTTTTATATGAAAACTAGCGACCCTCTTGCGGCTTCGCCCGCTTTTACTACTGGATTATTCATATAATGTATGTTTGCAAAGCACTTAAGATAATGTGAAAATTAATTAAACCCTAATGCAACC
>JAKRZM010000421.1:96472-201687 GCA_036379175.1 Heliconius cydno galanthus
TAATTTTTAACAAAAACAAAAACCGACTTCTAACAACGAACTAAAAAGTGAAAAATAATTATATAAAGATTTTATAATTTTGAAGTCGGTGTCAAACTAATGCTACAACACCTTTACTACAATATCTAATTACTAAGCCTGTTTGTTTTACTTTTCACTTTTTAGTTCGTTGTTAGAAGTCGGTTTTTGTTTTTGTTAAAAATTAATTTATTCATTTGAAAATTATTACTTTTAGGTATCTTCAATTACAAATATATATTCTAATAAATTAAAAACATATAATTATATTTAAAATAAGCAAAAATAAAAATTCAAATAGTTCAAGCATTTCCATAATATGAGTTTAAAATACTTGTTTAAGTTGTATAGTACCTACTGCGGCGTAACGCGTGTTTACAGCTCGCGCCAGCCATCTGACGGCGCGAACATAAATCCCTATTTATTCAAAACAATCTATTTCTAAAATCATCATACGTTTTCAACACGTATCATTTGCGGTTAACTAGTATATAGTACGAATGCTGCGTATTTAAGACGTAGAGAATGCTTAAATATATTTTTAATAGATTAGTTTCTATAGTATTCCTTTTAATCAGTAGATTTATTTTTTATGAATAGGCAAAGGGAACCTAATGTTAATAATAATTGTTTTTCCACTTTCCGGTCAATTTTCAACTTAACGGAACTTTGTCCACCGGTGCACGGTATGGAGAAATGAAAATAATAATTTAATAAATATATTCTTACTTCTTTCAAAAAAAAATTATTAAAAATCAGCTTCACCCTGTATCCCCGCACACAGCAGGGTAGGCAGAGGGAGTGTTAATACACTCCACGCCCCACTTTCCGCCAAATCCAACCTACAACCAGTCGCTTTTAAAGTCATACTTTATACCCACGCACGTGGCCTAAAAAAAATAATTTCATTTTTATATAATAACACTAACATGTCGATAAAATCTTTTTAGTTTTACAATTGATGGATATATAATTGTATATGACATTACAATATATACAAATAGTGCAATGTTAGTAAGACGTAATTTAGAGCAGTGTCAATTGACATTGTATCTTTTGTTTTTACTCTTGAACTTTCTTTAAAGTCCTTTGATTACAGCTTTTATAAACCACCTACGTGCTTTCTCCGTGCTACGTGACATTGGTAAGAGGAACTTACTCTCTAAAAGTTATTAACAAAGGAACGGAAGAACGGAACTAAAAATTATAATTTTATAATATTATTAATTGCAGCATTATTTAATACTTGTTATTTAATGTTGTGTTTTAAATATAGCAATGATAGAATACTATCATGCGCTTGTAGAGTTGTGTCTGTTGTACGTTTGATAACCATTCTGGGAAATGGATATTGGTATTTTAAGTTATTTTATTTAATTATGATCTTCTTAGGCATTCGCGGCGTTAGACTTCGCCAAAAACAACAAAAATTAAAAAGATCAACTTAACACTAGAATCACGCTGACCTGAAGGTACGCAGTTACGTAAAGTGAAAATAAATATTAGATAGGTATGTATGGTGTACTGATTTATCGCAAAATATCTCAAATAATTGTGATTTTTTAATGAATCTTTAGGCAGTTTTATATAAAGTTTAATGGTAGGTACTAAACAACAATTTCATTTATATTTTATACGATAAAATTGAAAGCTTCAAATTGCATGAATAATTAATTAAAAACATTCACTATGGAAAGGAAAGAAGATACAATAACAGTTTCATTTTAGAATGATAGAACACCGAAAAGAATATAACTGTGCAATCTTTTCATAGTGAACAAAACGTATTATGAAGGTTTGAGTTGCGATCAATAGTGTATCCCGCTAAGTGTAACTAAGGAGGGAAAATGGAAAATGGAGAATGAACATTCTGTTCATACAAATTAAATTTACTTAAAGTGTAAGGTATTTTTAATAGAAAATAATAAAAGTTAATATGCCGTACAGCATCACGTTTACTTTACGTTAACAAATTTCAACACCGCTTCTCACTTTCCGTTAAATCTAGGGCAATGAAAGCAGTATAGTGTTTTCCGATGCAGTGCTTCCCATTCGATTTAATCTTACATTTGGTTTTTATGTTTCTTGACTTGAACGAGATTTCTTTTTAACAAAAGCCAAGCTGTATCATCAATATTTGTGGCTTCTGAATTAATTTTAGAAAGAAAATTCAACTTTTACGAGGCCATCGTGGCGCTGAGGCATATGCGTGCTGTTGTAAACAATACGGTTTAGAATTCGATTCTTTCTCGGGGATTATTGATATATTTAATATATTAATTTCTTTGCTCTGTCAACGAGACCAAGCACGGGGTTAAGTTGCGCCACAAGTTTCAAGATTCGCCGGAAAGTGTTGAACGGAAGTTTCTTAATTAGGAAAGAATGTTTTAACAATAGATTCCCAGATTTCCAATGCCAACATGCTATATAAAACGAAAATAATACCAAATGAATCAGAAGGTAATACCAAAGAAATTTCTGAGATTTATAAAAACATCTATCTTATATCTATCTTCTTCCTAAAAAGAAATAAAAACACCCCCATATTTCATATAAACTATAGAGCACATTATTGTTAAACATAACGGATCGCCTCCATAATGTACAGCATATACCTTTCGATCCAATGATTTTTATAAATCCATCACATCCAACCGCCGTCGATTAATCATCACAGGTAGGTAGGTACCCTACCTGTATACCCTGTGAATGTAATACCTGCACACTTTTGTACGAACATTCTCTGAATAACTGCTACCTCAGATACGAGCGTCGCTATAATAAATACTCGTGTGTGTGTTTGATTCGCAAATGTATCATTACATACGAATCTACATACATATAAATATTGTATATGTCCTTTATATTGGTAGAAAGAATCTTTTCAGAGCCATCTGAATTTTTTTTGTGGATCGTATCGAGTAAATTGAATTTACGAATATGTTATAGGTACGTTAGCATTCGCCATTTTCGTTGCTTTTAAAAGTTTTAATTTTTATTAACTGTAAGTTCTTGTTGAAGAATAATATAAATAAAATAAACCATCCTTGTCTATATAAATGTCACTGTCAATACTATTAGATTTTTTTTTTATTTAAAGATACCTCTTTAGTGTGTTCTCCATTCAACGTGACATTGGCGAAGTGATTTTGTGCTCAACTGGCACGCTCGGAACGCCATAATAAAAAGAACAGAACAGAATATAGTCATTTTCTATAATAGCAGATAAAATCAATTTAAAAATCAGCTTCACGCTATTTTCCGCACAAAGCAGGGTAGACAGGTGACTTATTGTTAAGACACTGTGTTCCCCATTTTCAAATTGATTTACCAGAAAAAAAAAATTACCAGTACTTAAGCTTTTACAGTAACTTTATTACACACTAACCACACACAAGGTAATTATTCGTATACACGTAGGTATAATACAAATTCAAGTTTGCCTGAGTTTAACTTTAACCGTGTAAGGCTATTTAACTATAATGACGCAACGGTGTTTATTCGTCGTCAGCTGGATGAACAGCTTACTTTGCTTAACAAAATAATATGACACAGAAGCCAGCTCGTCACACTTCCGTTAATACCTGAGTGCTTTAGTTATTAAAACTTTATAACAATGCTGCTTAACCCGTGACTAACTTTTGTTCTTTAGCATTTTGAATTAATTTTATATTTTTACGTAAATCCTGTTGGGGGTTGAAAATAACAGTGTTTAGTGTTATATTTTAAATTATTTAGATCAACATTTCCTGCATCATTTTATTGAAGAAATCAGCGTCGAGTGAGCATTATATAGGCGAAGATCGTGCTCCGTGCCGTGCCATTGGAGAGGCTTATGTTCGAGGAGAGGCTGTTGATGGTGATGATTTAGTTTCAGGCTGTATCCCGCTCATAGCAGGATAGACAGAGGGAACATGAGAATCTAGTGTTAAGACGCACTTCACATTAAAACACTTCCTTTTTCCACTTTTCGCCGCACTTTTAGCTTAACCAGAGCCTTATATATTTATAATATGAAGAACTGGCAAAAAAGGGCAAGAAATCCCTAAGCTTAAAAACCGCAGGCCAAAAAGAAAATTTACGACAATCCATTACGACTTAACATAATAATACTAGCGGTCTCCGTTATTTGAATCATTAAAGTATATTTTCATATTTTATATATTAAAATAAAACATAATTCAGGGTCAATTTACGTAGTATAAGAGACGAGTATCATTCTTTCATCACATTTGGGATCGTGGTAACTAAAAATAAATTTTAAGAGCGTGGGCGATACGGAGCAGGTAAAATCAGAGATGAGATTCTTTATCATAGCCTAACGCAACACTTTCAAATAAATATAAGCGATGACACGTATTACCTGAGTATTCTCGTATATAACATATATGCACATATATAATATCACATACTAACTTTTACATATTTTTTATTTATTATTTTTTATTTACTATAATATTTTGACAAATATCTACGTACGTGCAGTACTTAAAATAATAATACTTTATACTTGAAATTGAAGAAGGAAGAAAACGTTAAATTTTACCTTTATGAGATAATACTGAAAACTCCATTTTTAAGTCCTACAATTAGCTAGTCAGTTTAATTATTACAGATACATCAAAGACTATAATGTGGATTTGTATATGTTGAAATTAAAATCATAATAATATTACCCATCCACTCTGTATTATTTATAAAATTATATTAAAAAAATATAGTGAATATAATTATAAAGAATATTTTTTAAGATCACTTTTACTAGATACCATCTTACTTTAGTAGATCATTATCTATCAATCTTAGATAGTAACCATTGGTTTAGAATTGAATAGAAATTGAAACTTAGGTATATAAGGAAACATAAAATATTTAGCTAGCGCATATACCCGATATAACGTATGTCGCGTAGCACTACCAGACGTAGCGAACGAACGGGAGAAACGCGAGCGTAAAGAAATCTAAGACATTATTTAATGAAAATTGTAAATAAAACCTTATACGACCTTATAACTTTCACCCGCACGAAGTTAGGTAAGATCGCTAATTTCATACAGAAAAAGATCAATAGAACACGACAAAGCTTTACCAGCGTTAATTATGAAAGTCTAAATATAAGCTAGAAGTCGTTATAATAATAACTTTGCGGATGTAGTAATGGGGCGTACTCTATCTTGGCAGTTCAATTACATTTTATTAATTGCTTTCATTTGATATCTTCAATGGAATACAAAGCAGGTGTCTCTAATCAATAACAATGAGACGTTATATTTATATCTGTTGAGTTTTGGATTTCAAAATTAATAAATTTACTTGCAATGCCTTATATATCATTAATTTTTATACTGTTCATAAAAGTGCACGATCGCTGTGGAAAATGTACTATGAACTAAATAATTTATAAGATATAGACTTCGAAGAGTATTAGCTAAATCGAAATAATAAGGCATATATCTTCTATAGAGTTGACTTCAAATAGAAGACATTTATTACTTTACGCATAGTACACTAGCATTGTGTCAAAATATAATATAAGCAATACATAATTTCAAAATGAAAATAAAGAAATGCGTACACGCGATGGTAGTGACTTTTATCCTACCTCGATGTTTGTTTTTCCTAGTGACCTGATAGTGATCACTATGACATTCGTAATATTTCCAAAAATGGATGATTTTTATAAAGTAAAATAAAAATACAAGGACACATAGAATTAATGTTATCCAACTATAAGGCTTGCCTGCAACCCGGGCTTCAAGTTAATTAATTATTTTATGCTACCAATATACAGTATGGTAATAGTGAAGAAATAAACAATTAAATTTAAAATTTCTTACAACTTACCGGACATTAGCAAGAGTGTGCCGACGACTCTTAAGGTACCTCCCATGGTACTTCTGCAGTTCACCAATGCTGCCTTGCTCCGCCTGCATCCTGCCGTGTGTGGGCGCGGACGCCTCGTCACCGGATTGCCCGGACTGCCCGGCTGGCGATACGCTGACGGCACCGGAGCCACGCTTGCGTGCTTTATTAGATTTTCTCGCCGCCGCCGATATGCATATTTTTACCGACGACGGGCTGCCAAAACTACGTTTTTTGCCTGAGCTCCTAGATGACGTATATGCGGTGTCTGTACTGCTTCTTGTGCTCTTGTAAGAAGGAGTAAGAGTCGCGTCTGTCGCGTCTTCTAAGGGCCAGTCGGAGTCGTCCTCCTCCTCGATGCCCGGTAGTGGCGATTGTTGGCCAAGTGGACGGGGGGAACTTATTACGGTCTCCGGAACAACTGTAAACAAGCGTCATAAGTAGAGTAAATACATATATAATGTTTCTTTGTTGCACTATATCCAAGTAGTGTAAGGATTTAGAAATTTAAACTCATATTATTCCTTTAAGAAGACTATAGTTTTGTTAACTTATAATCTTGTGATTGCTCAACAAATTCAAATTACTTGTCTAGAATAGAAACGATTAAAATTATGAATTCAACCCTCGTTGTTTTGGTTACGAAATGGGACGAAGCTTAATGGATAATTTACACTTTCTGAAAATCACCAATGCTTGGATTTAGTTAATAAGTATAAACTCAACCAATAGAACTCTCAAATATTATATTTATACATAAATACTAGGATAAAAAGCGGCGTGTAGGTTAAGAAAAAAATAAAATTGATATCTGTAAATTTAGATTTCTATATTTCTAATCGGAAGAGTGCATGTGAGGGTAAGTCGTGGCCTATTCAGCTAACCTAATCGCTCGAGAAATGAGAATGGAGTATGGATTGTGCGGTAACTGTGAACAGTTCTACTAAAAGCCATTTCACGATGACAATACAGTTTTCATTGTTACGTATAAGATGTTTAATAATATATACTGTCTTATATGTATATATTGTTTGTTATATTGTTAATATATTTGGTAAAGTTCTACGTTTGAAATTAAATATTTATACAAATTATAATGGATAAATGAATGAATAAGAAATGGATAATTTCATCTATACTATAACAGCAAACAAGGCTCATAACGTCTCAAGAACCACGAACTTCCCTTAAGTAACTTTTTTTAGCTTCACGCTGTTTACTGCTTTTTTTTAGTCTCACACATAGCAGGGTAGACAGACGGAACCTAGTGGTAAGACACTCCGTTTCTTTAAATAACTACCACCTAGGCCCCACATTTGCGCGTTAAGACGACACTGATTGCTTTACTAGGCCCTCGAGGTGGTATCAAGACGCTGTCTTTTGTCATTCAATATATTATATTTTTTATTTAACCCAAATACATATTTATATAAGATATTTATTGCAAATATTTAAATCGTTACTCTACTTCGCGGTAGGTAAGCAGGAATACGAATACCTATATAACTAGCCGGTGATCTACATTTACTTCTGACGGTTTCCATTTTTGCCTCATTTAGTCAGCAAATCGTTTTTCCAGATTTGCTGTTAAAGAGTATAATATTATTTATTTGTTACTTGATGTGCAAATACTGAACAGATGAAGTGGAAACCGAAATCAAATCACGATCGAATTCAATTTTTAATCCCGTTTTGTGTGCATATGTTTATTTTTGTTTCTTTTTTTTTCAGCTTGACGCTGTATTCCACGCATAGCTCTTAACACTTCCCTGGTTCCTTTTGCCTACCCTGCTGCCGACCGTTCCAATTAAGACACTTGCGTATCCGCGAAATTAATAGAATTACGTTAATTGTCAATGAAAAATCTTAATTTACCTGTAGAAATAGATAACAAAAATACTTTTATGAACATTTTAAAAGTAAATTCTACAACAAATAAATACATAATATTTATTAAGAATGATAACATTTATTACTGTGACTCATTTTATCTTATATTTGTTAATAGTTCTTAATCTATGCTTGTTGAATTCGTTAGCATGTTATTTAGAAATATTTTGTTATTTTACCTTTCACGCTGCATATAATACGGCAGGCAGAGAGAACCTAGTGTCAAGATACTCCGCTCTGCGCTATTTACCAGAAATGAACATAATTAACTCCTCCGAGAGGTAATCGAATCTACAACCATCGTATTTTCAGTTAGAAGCTGTCCCTCTGCGCCATTATTATGCCTCGAATTAATTTAACTAAGCCTCCTCACAATTATGTCACATGTCGGTTTAATTACATAATATTGACGATGATGTGACAGGAACTTCTATCGAGACGAAAAATATTATTTTTTGTTATAGAGACGAAAAATATGTTTTATTTTTTTAATATAAAAAAATATGGATAGGTATATAAAACAAGAAGTGCGTTTCGGATAAAGTATATACCTATTTCAAAAATTATGAACGCATTGAATTAGGCGTAGATAAGCGATACTGTTACTGGAGGTGTAAAAATTAAGTTAGTTAGTGTCTAAATAGTGATAAGCTGATAATTTTATTATTGTCATCTTGTTTACAAGCACTAGTCCACTTTTTAAATAACTCAAATACCTGTTTAAAAGTCAAAGAAGATAAAACAAAATAAGGATATTTTTTTATATCTTCTAAAACCATCTCTAGGATTCACATCTTATAAATGAATAAAAATAAATATATATGCACGAGTAGTCTCACTAAAGGCTGGTAACGTCACGTAAGAGGGATTACTTTAAATAAAGTGGAACAAGCTAGCTCAGCCTCTGTCAATTAGCTTTCTAATCTTTCTTTCTGGCAAAGATAACGGAGATTACACGAACCCTAAACAGATAAATGAAGTTATAGCCTAAGATCCCAGGGCCCCCAGACCTACGTCATTCCAGTAAAGCTGAAATTTTATAGTTACTAGAAACTAGTATAATGTAGTTTGCCTAAATTTTAAATAACCTTTAGGACGCCTGGAGGAAGTAAAGGCCCACGTAAAGGGTCTGACAATAATAAATATACATTTTTTACATTATTCTTAAAAGTATATTGAAATACGAGCGTTTTTACTTTAATGTTCCCTACGTTATTATATAACTTTAGATTGCACTTCCTCTGAAAGGGCCCCACTTTCAAGTTAGTAATAATATTCAAAATTTCAGCTCTGCTCAAATCACGTCGCAGTGGGGGCCCTGGGATCTCAGTCTATTCTACAAAGAGTATCAATTAAGTATAAAGTAATTATGAAAAGTGAAATTTACCTAAAAATATGTCAAATATTACATTTCGTTTCTTTCATTCTCTAGACTTAATTGAAAAATGTGAAAGTACTGTTTCGGATCTAATACAAAACACAATTATTCAATAAAATTTATTTAGGTCTGACTCCGCCCGCGGCTTATTCGACTCGAACCCTAAAATTGACTGAAGAGAAAAAAAAACCATTTTAACGTAAATTGTTAACATTAAATGACATAACCTAATAAATGTTTGTAAGATTATGAAACATGAAATTTTATCTAAATCATTTGAGTTAGTTCTTTTTTATTTTAAGTTTTTATTAATTCCATTCCAGTCATTATTATTGAAACATGTTAAATATTTTTAATACGGCAATAATAAATTTGTGTAGAATAAAGATAAAGTTAACACTCTGTTCCATCGAATGAATCAAATTTCGAGGTATTGCGTGTTGAGTGGTAGAATTCATCGCCAGGCGTTTGCCTTGGCAACTGCCAGAACGAAGAAATGAAAATATTAAGAAATAATAATTCATTCTCTCGAGTGGGATCGAACCCACGACCATCGGGTTACAGTCACACCCTTGTGCCCCTGCGCCACGACGGCCTCTCAAACATTCTTTGTCTCTCCTGATAATTTATTTAATAGGTAAGTTTACACTCTCAGCCGATGATATCATACTTGTATACCTATCATATCCATATCCAAATTTTCATTTTTCTTCAATAAATATTCACACCTTAAATTTACTATTGTATATTTTAGCGTATTTCATGTTAGCACTTGAGACACCAAAATTTACATAATTTTCTTTCAGATAGCTTACAGTAAAAATGTTAAATTTCCTAAGCTATTAATAAACATACTCGTACTTATCATAAAACTTGGTGCATCGCTCGTGGTTGTATTTAACCCATAATGAGTCTCATGGTACTAACCGCTGTGCTGTAATTAACTTCAGACCTTGTCTAGCATTATTGAAGCTAGCTATCATATTCAACGTGATGTTCGTAGGCTACTCGCAAGGGCATAAGCGTGCGACTATAAACGCGACAGGTTGAGGGTTCGATTCCCACTCGAGGAAATGAAATATGTAATATTTTTATTTCCTCGCTTTGGTAACGTTGTTGTGTGCGGCGTTGAGTTCCACCACTCATCTCGCAATGCCTCCAGTATTGGGGGAAAATGGGGAACCCTCTGCTGTATGCGGTGATTTTTTTTGAGTATATTTCTCTTATAAATATAGATTAAATGAAATGAAATAAAGATTAATTTTGTATTTTTTTACACTTTCGAATTTCAAAAATCATAAGTGGGTTTAGCCGGTTTACACTCTAAGCCGAAAGTATGATAAAAGATTTCTGTTTTTATTAGATATCGGCAAAAAAATAAAAACAATTTAAAACAAACTACAAAAATATCTTTTTAAACCAATTTCGCCATCGCCAGTGCTACTGCTAGAAAATAACAAATTATATAAGTACAGACAAAAAAATAATTAATTAATGCGAAGTAGAGCAACTTGAAGCCTATTAGAATATTAATTTAAGCAAAATTCTTTGGTTTTCTAACGTACATTGTTAGAATTCCACTGTCAAAGTATTTAAACCTATATGGTTCACTGGCGTAATCTACGAAATAGCTGAAACGCTCTCGGCTTTTAGCAAAGTGGATTCTTGTCGTGTAGGCCAGCTATAGTTGCTATCCTTCCGTAAAAACTGTTTTAAAGAGATTTTGGGCAAAATAAGACTGAAATCGCATATTTCTTTTTGAATGGCATACATGAGTGAATAGATGAGACGACAACAAGCCATAAGTGAGCGAAAGCTAAAGAAGTAATATTATTAGTTTATTTTTTATTAGTTTTCTCTATAAATTATGGTACATATAGCAAAAAACGACAGTTGCATAAAGGCAAAATATCCAAATGAAATTACTAATTACAAGTAACATGGCAAATAGTGGTAAGGCTAATACTACATCTATAATAGGAATTATAGATATCGACA
The DNA here is from genome assembly GCA_036379175.1 of Heliconius cydno galanthus. Taxonomy (NCBI): domain Eukaryota; kingdom Metazoa; phylum Arthropoda; class Insecta; order Lepidoptera; family Nymphalidae; genus Heliconius; species Heliconius cydno. The sequence goes on from JAKRZM010000421.1 coordinate 107,619, forward strand.
AATCCCAATGTGATTTTAGTAAGAGCATTTAAATAGTATTTTGACATTACAGTAAATTAATAATACAGAGATATTAGAGCATTTCCATGTGAATTGAACGTAATACAGTGACCGCTGTTTCGACAAGGATCGATTCACCGTAAGTCAATATTTGAATACGCCACTCCCGCCTCCCATGCATCACTTAGTGGTCAAATTGCGAAATTATTTGGTTTTTTCTTCAGCATCGATCATTTATATAACGTCTATTATTGATATTTCAAATATCTAACCCATTCTTTTTTAAATATGAATATTTTATTAATATTTTGCTGTTACAGATTAAATATATAATACAACATGTTAAAAGCTTATTATCTATATTATGACATGTTCAAAGTAATTTGAAAACAAATTGAAAAGCTTCCTATATTATTAAATAAATGTAAACACCCATAAACCGATATTTTCAGATCATTGAAATACGAGGAAACTAAACAGATACTATTTATAAGTGGTAGTATAATATATACAAGTATGAGGATTTATCAGATATTTTTTTAGAATAAAAATATCGATAAAGAAACTGTGATTAAAGCACTAATTAAGCTTATTCAATAAATACAAGCAACACTTCAGTATAAGGATTAAGGATTAAATAGAAACTTGGGCAAAAGCTCTTTGGGAATTTGATTTGCCAAACTTTGTAAATAAACATCGAGCTTACCAATAGTGGTGGAGCGAACTTTAACATTTTGAAGTATCTTAATATATTGTCAGCTGAACGTTTTGTACATAGTTCTTCTAAATTTGTGTTTAATTATATTAATTACTATTCCTTAACTTTCTTCTTTTATAACACATATATTTTAAACTATATTCCATCTATATCGTTTATACTAAACATACTATATCTTTTATACTAGTATTCCAAATCACTACAATAAACTAAAACGAAACTAAAATATTTATCAATTCATATTTCATCGTACTGTATTACAAGAAATCTCATAAAATATTTTTCTGTCACATAAAAATTATTGACATATTAAAAAACTAGATATATTTTATCAGACAGATTATATTTAAATAAAAAATATTATTTTTAGTCATATCTAACTAACTGTAACTGGACAAAATATTTAACTTCAATAATTAAATTAGTCCATAATATATTTGATCTAGTCAAACAATTTTGGAGTTGACATAATTATTCAATTACCGATTGCGGTTGGATTTTGTAATAGAATATCGTCAACCGAGAGGTGCTCTTAATGTGATGAACTTTTAATTATCATTACAATTTTATATTTGGCCTCACAAATTAATATATAATTTTCTGCCCTAACAGTAAGTTCCTAGGCCTATCCTGCTGTGAGCAGGATACTGCGTGAAGATGATTTATTTTTTCATATCACTTTCTGTCATAACGAGGCAAAGCGCGTCCTTGAACTTGGCCACTTAACACGCAATGCCTGCAGAATTCGACAGAGAGTGAAGAATGTCTTAATTACATTAAGACACTTCCGTCTCAATCTTAACATTAAGTTCCCAGGTTCCTTATGGGCACCGTGCTTTGTGCGAGATACAGCGTGAAGCTAAGAAAAGATAAGATCTTTTTTCATTTTCTCTCCATTGAATCTATGATTAAAAACTTGTGACCATTTTGCTATCAATAAAAAGGTTTTCATTCAAGAAATCTTTACGTAGCTTTTGCACGATCCATAACTCTTGATCCAATAAGGTTATTAAATTTTTATGTAAGGTTACTCATAGTTCTGATTTAAAAATATATCTTATGGGGCAGAATTACGGCTTTTTTAATGTTATCTTTGAAGTGAATATCCAAGAGATATAGAATTTTCCTTCATTTTATCCATACCCAGAATGTAATAGTCCCTTTTTTGTTTACAAAACCGTATCCTTACCTAAATTAAATGAAATGACTGTCTGCCAAGACCATGTGTCTTGAGATTTTATGAATATATCAAGCTGAAATCAATATCAAAAATTCAGGTCTACGGTCTTTTAGAGCATAGAAAAAAACAAACTTCTAAGTCAACGCAATCAAATGATAACATACTTTATTCATCGTTTTTGTTGCATTTTGCACAAAATTCGCCAAGTAATCAAAATCTATCGGGTACTTCCCGCGGGTCTACATAAATGAAATTTGGTACGGTGTAAAAAATTACAATACAAATAAAGTAAATATTTCATAAAACAGACATTACAAACTCATTTACACGTTACACGTTAGTTCACTATCATTATGAAATTTGGCAAAAAGTGAGAACTTATAGTACAAACACAGAAAAAAATCCGAAAAATAGATATTTATATTACCGATAAAAAATATTACAAACATAAAGGCAAGGCAAGTTTAAGTTTGTCAACTTTTATTATATTATAGTTAAACTTCATCTCTTCTCACTAAAGTGATAAATCTCTTCATAAAGTAATAAATCTCTTCCTATCTATGAACTACCGAGCCCGACACACGTACTGCACGGTAAGCATAATATAAATATGATTTCTTATTGTTTAGTTAGTTAGTAACATTTTACAATTAAAAGATAGGTACACACAAAATTTCATTCAAATTCATTCAAAATGTCACAATTTACGTCTTGCATATATTTTTAATGAAATAAGCTCATCTTATTATTGTTTACTGCTAGCTTTAGGTGTTTAGATCTCAACGTGTGTGATAGGGTCGCTCGGGTCATCTATACAATAGATTTCGCACCAACCGTCTTAAAGACAACCATCTATCAAACAGGCGGGCCTGATAGCTTTACGTTCAGGACAAAAGCTTCAGATTTATGCTTTCATTTTACCTACTTTAAACGCACATAAAGGTAACAAATACATGGAAATATAATAAACCAGTTTCCAGTACTTACGTTTATTTGAAAAACTATACTAGTTTGCGGTATCTCTTATATAAAGAAACCACTTGATAAATTGAATGCATTCTCGTAATCTAAAGCTAACGCTAACATTAAGCACTGATAACATTGAAGCAAATAAATCAATGTTGTTTAAAAAGATCTGCAGTAGCTTGTAGCTACGGTTGATTTCAATCTATTTAATTTAATTTAAAAGTCCTTTAACTCTATACTTAGTCAGGCCATATATTTTTTTATAGGGAACTTACTGTTTAGACACTTCGTTCCCTATTTTCCGCCGAATTCTGAAGGCATTGCGCATTGAGTGACGGAACTCAACCCCGTGCTTTGTCTACTGTTACATATAAAAATAATCAAATATTACTTGTTAATTTGGTATCTGTAATTTTTGTACGATAATTCATTGTATTTTCTTATATTAGTGAAAATATATTGTAAAATATTTTGTGATATTAAAATGGATTGCGTTAATAAATAGAACCGAATGGCTGTAATTCCATTACATAAAGTAGGTATATGTGAAGCCAAATACAATTTGTAAAATCCTCCATTTGCTTGATATTAGTCAAATGTTTGTCTACCAGGCCATTGATAGGTACAATGAAACCTCCTCTGTTTGTGACAGAAAAACGTCTGGCCGTCCACGTAGTGTTCGTATGAAAAAGACAATAAAAACAATCAAAGCAGCAAAGGAAAGAATTGGACGAAATCCTGTCTGCAATCAAAAGATTTTATCTATTGAGATGAAGATAATACGTAGAACCATGTCGAATATTTTAAACGATGAGTTAGGACTTGCAGTCTATAAGAGACGCACTGAGTTGAGTGATCATTTAAAAAAGAATAGGGTGGTAAAATCAAAACAAACTACTTAAGCGGTACGCAAAGGGAGGTCACAGAAAAAAAATGTTTGCGGATGAGAAAATTTTTACAATTGAGCAATAATTTTACAAACAAAATGGCCGAATGAATGAATATTTATGCTGAAAGCTCTATAGAAGCCCCAATTAGTCAACAGAGTACAGCATGGGTATTATCTAATTTTAGTGATGATTTGATGCAGTGTTAGCTATGAAGAACTGACTGAGCCATATTTTTGTGTAGATAATAGATATCGAAACATCGGCACAGTTATATCAAGGTGCCATTCTTTAGAAAATAAGAGAAGAAGGAAGAAGGTAATTGAATCCCTTAGTAACACCATGTGTAATATCCAAGAATAGTTCTTTCAGCAAGACTCGGCGACGCGTCCTAGATCCCGATCCACCCATTCTTGGATAGAAACGAACGTGCCAGGCTTCATCAAAGCTGAAGACTCACCGTCATCTAGTTCTTAACTTAATCCACTGGATTATAATTTCCTGCAGTCCTTAAAACAATCCATACGATAGGCTGTGAAGAATTTTTCCATAGAAATAGTGCGTAACTGGCCTCAACGTTTCAAGGATTGTTTTGCAGCCAATGCAGACCACTTTGAATGAGCTATATATTTTTAATGGTTTTATATTAATGTATTTAACTAACACACTGTAATAGTAATAAAGGTTACGTACCATTTAAAAAAGGGGCTTTTCCTTTGTAATAATAATTATGGCAAGACTAAGTACATTTTTAAATGTAGCTAAAATACCTTAACTTAAACTTAACCATTGAGGAATTGAATTCATAATCAAACACATAAAACAAAGAGCAATCACGTTCCTCCTTATTAGCTGTTAGCCTGTGACTTTCCCGAGCGCTAGTTACGACTAATATTTGCCATTGTATTATAATTATTCAAATTGACTCTGCTTCATATACTCGTATATGAAGTGTTTCATACGATATTGAACACATTGGTAATTTGTATGAAATTTTTACTTTTACTTTACTCATTTCAAGCATCTAACGGAAATTATATTACACAAAACACGTGAATTTGATTATATATTATATTTGCATATGAAAAAATATGTTTTACCATAATATAAAAAGAAAACTTACCGTATTCTTGGTGGGAGAGTTCAGGGCTGCCTTCTCTCAGCGCATAGTCGGCGTCGTCGGGCGCCGCCGCGCGCGCCCCGCACCAGGGCACGCAGCAACGGAACACCCCCCCTCCGACCACTTTGGAGCCGTGTGCGCCCCACAAGCACAGCACGCGCACAGACAAACACTCACGAGTAATTTTATGATCACCATTCGCGGTCTACATCACTAGTTACATTCACGTAAACAGTCCCATCACTATTTCTGATTTGGCACGTTATATTATAGCATTAGTTTATATTATGTAAGTATAGATCAGTCTTCGGATTTAGTGGAGATACATGTACTGATAGTGATATGTCAGTCTGGTTATAATATGAACAGTTTTCATTGTAAAATGCTGTTTTGTTTTGGGACAAAAGTAAAAGTAAGAATTAAAAAATGTCACTCATTAATATTAAAAACTGTTGTATTATAAATATTTTGTTAAAAGAAAATTATTTGTGTAACATTTTATAAATGAATGAATAAAAAAGAATAATTACTATCGATGTACCCATCACTACGTATAATAACGGTAATACTATAGTTTGAACGATTAAAGTAACTCCAGTAAGTACAAAATAATGAAACGAGAAGTACTCGCAATGAAACATAAAACATTAACCTGATCGCTCAATTAAAGTCCACGAAACATTCATAAAACGTTATATCATTAGAATTAACGGAGATAAATGGACGTAACCTTAGCACCTAAATTAAAACCGAGAAGCTGAAGTAATTTTTTTTTCATTTACTTTCGTGCCATACATTTTATATGTTCGTGCATCTTTTGCCGCAAGTAAGTGGCAAGTAGAGAGGGCCCAGTGACAGTGACGTAGTGTCACTTCATTCTGCATTCCTTTCACGTTTTACTAATTCTCCACATCAGACAATGGTACCCAAAATCTTATAATTATTTTGCCCACGCAATTTTTGTCTTTTCCGGAAACCGAACCTACGAGTACTCTACCTATGGGTAGTCTTAAAAAATATGATTTTCTTAAACACTTTCGATTTAAATCGATTAAATTATTGTGTATTTGCAGTACGATCATTTATATTTACCTATACCTACGTCATTCGGTGCTCAAATACATATATTTACTTGCAATGAATATTTCATGCAATCGATTCCTTCCTTACACATTACGTGAATCAAAATGCAACGTCATAGTGACGAAAAGATGGTCTCCAAGTTCTTGTTGGCGATGCCCTAGTTAGAGCCGTGGGTATTCTTTGCAGAATTATTAATGCCGGGAGTAGTTGCCCTCCAAAGGCATCAAATATTAGTTAGTATAAGGGGATATAAAAAGCTAAAATTTTTTTTACTATCGTTTATTATCATGTTGAATACTTGTTTTCTAATTAAATACAGTAAGTAGGATGCACGTATGTATTTCAAATGATAAAAATATTGTTTCCAATATATCGTTACATGAAATTTAATATTAATTATGTATGAATATAATTAAGTAAATAAAATTAAAAGTTATTGAACTTTTGACCAATATTCTAGATACCTACTTGAAATATTGTAGGTAGGAATTTAAAAATAACTCTATTAATATTTAGTTAGGTACTATCGGTATATTTAGTGTCTCATAAGATTTATATTTATACTTCGAAGCTCGTATTCATATTATTTTAGGAATTCTCTTCTTGGTAAATTTAACTCATTGGTGAAGTTAATAGTGATACACCGAGATTTTGAATTAGATTTGTGACGATATTACATATGCAAAAAACAACGATATTCTCGTTCTACCCGATAAAATGCTGTTAATATATAAAAGTGAAAACTTCCTTAAATAAAAGGTTATATATATATATATAGGAAAATTGCTTCACATAGACAGACATACTGACATACTGTAATGACAGTAGCTATAAATAGCTTGTTTGATGTTTAGTATTTTCCACTGTAATACAATAATAAAGGCACAATAATAAATGTATGTATATTATAATATCAAAAGCAAAAATTACATTGACATGAAAAAGACAATGTTATATGTGAGTACTGTGTAAATCATATAACTGTGAATATAAAATGAACGTAAAAAATAAGATCAGAGACAGAAGTTTTAATAATTTTATTGTAACGCACATATGCACGTCTTGATATCATATGTTTCATTTTTTTTTACTCGTGCTATTAAATTTTACTATGTTTTTTTATTATGATTTTATTTTACGTAGCTACAAGCATTTCTACTATTCGATTGTCCCTAGTTAACTTTTAGGATTTTTCTATTTTTCTTAAAAATCGCGACCCTCTCGACAATAAAATTTCGAACTTTAACCTTCGTATTGTGTTGTTAATATGAAACATACTCTAGTCTTTTCACGCAATAAGCAATATACATTAAGCCAATTGGACAACCAAATACGCGCTAAATTATGATCAAACCCGACCTTGATAATAGCTGACTATATATATATATCTACAATAGGCGATGAAATATACTCTAATGCCATTTTATTCAGTTATTGCGAGTGCCATGTATGGAGGAGCTATGATCGAGCCATACAATCAATTACTCCTCATTGAGCGGCCGCTGCTACAATTGCCAGTCGTTTTTGTGACCATTGCTAACAACCTAATGGTATAGACGTTCTCAATACGGTCTATGAGCCTCTGACGTCAGCTACGTACACTATCTAAGTGTGGATGGATTTGTATACGATTATTACTAGTTCAATGTTTTCATATTTAATTTTAGTGATAATAACTTTAAATTGATACGTCGAGTTGTATTTATTGGTCTTTTTATTGTTTTTTACTTTTAAAAAATAAATAAATTGTGAATTATACTAATAATAGTTACTTTCAGCCTTTTTATATCCATCAAGAAACGATTAGTAATTGCAAAAAATAAACAGATTGTTATGTTAAAACAATCTATCGATTGTCATAATATTTCAGTAGCCCATCATTCTGTGTAAAATTATAGTAACATGTTTTCAACACCTCCATACGATTCTTGTCTTAGAAGTCTTAAATTTGCTGTCAACTGTGGTTTTTCTACGTGAAGGATGATAGCAATGTTTACAAACATTCAACAAGTTGTCGATATTAAATCACATAAATCATACAGGTTACAGCACTCTTACGCTATTATAATCGAGTAATAATCACTTAATGCGGTAAATCGCAACCTATTACCAAAAGTGCTCGTATATACAAATTCGCACAGCGCAAAATGCCAGGTAAAGATCGTGCCCTAAACAACCTTGACATATTTTTATTTGTGTATATTATATTAGTTCATTTATAACGCCTAACATAACTTCACGCGATGTAGTGTTAATGAGTGTTTCTACCGCGTGATTATCAGATTAAACTGTTATCTCGTTTCGTAATGATGGTCGCGTCATGCAAAATAATTCATAAAGCTGAGCACACTCGGCCCATTAGTAAACCGATAGCACGGTTACGCTACAATCACTGGCGAACACGAAAGTGGAGAGGCATCACTAAAAAATCATATACTCAGCAAATATGGCACAAACAATGCTCTACTGGCACACTGCACTCCGCGTCGGCCGAGCGTGTGGAGCGCGGAGTCCCACGGTGCATCTCACGTGGTGGCGGGACGCGGGGTCGGCGGTGACAGCGGGCCCGGCGTCGCGACGGCCGGCAGACCGCGACTGGGGCCGTGGAGCGCGCCGCGCCGCAGCCTCGGGCGCGCGAGCAGGACGCCCATAGCGCACGGCGCCGCGCGCCACCCGCGATTCTAGCCCTTGAACCCGAGATCTTAATTCCGATTTAGCGTGCTCTCGTGGAGGCTCTTACGGTGTAATTCGGCCGCCAAAGGGTTTTCACCCCGCGACCGTGCGCTTCCATGAGCGGAGGTTCGTAGATAGAGATGCTGTGTGGCCTTTCGTATAGGCCGTTTTGATGTTATATCACTATCGAGCGTGTCTTTGACTTGTTGTTTTGGCCGTGAACGAATATTACGTGCATTTATTGCGAATTGCGACCTTACTTTGTCATGTTATTTGGCTTAGGATTGAGTACTTCATTTTTAAAAAATATAATCAACTCTAATTTTCAAGTAAGTACTTAACTATCATAAATTTCTTCATTTTACTCATATTAAGTTTTAACTAGTATTCAAAATATATTAAAATACTAGTATTTTACATTTCGTAACAGTTTACATATGATAATTTAGAATAGGTACTTTTTTTTATATATATTTGGTCTATACTGCAAACATAAATAATTTATTGGCGGACTTTTGTAATTATATTTCATTTTATTTATATGAAATTAATGAAAAATTGCATTTTCCTTATTCTGCTTGAGATAAACGAATAATCAGTTTCTCGTAAGTATGTTAATCGAACAGCTAGTTCTACTAGTACTAGCAAGTAAGTCATCATCATCAAAACGAATCTTCCGACATCATCACGAGGTACATATCCAAGCGTGGCACTTATCGTAGCGTCAATTTGTAAGCCAAATCGATCACTATTTATATCTGAAAACGCGTAAGCGGGCATCTGTTCCAATACTACTTTTTAGAGTTGCATAACATGTCTATTATAGTCAAATACAGTGTATAGTAAACAACTTCAAGATGACACATACATACATTGCATTTTACGTGGAGATTGCACAATCATATAAGCGAGTCGACTTCCTCACAGGCAGCCACATATTGCTTGCATTTCTTCATGGACAGAGAACTCTCTACGCGAGACACTCTTTACTCTACTAGAAGTTAAGATATACATAGAATTATATATCTTACCCTGTTTATTTAATTACTTGTTTTCATAATTACCTACTAAAACTAAGTACCATCTCAAGCAGCAAAGGAAAAAGAAACTTAACGCTGCACAGAAAAGATAAGTTACTTTTTACTCTCCCAAAACATAAGATACTCAATTGCAAGTAATCACTGAAGACTCCCGTATGCTACAAAAGAAAGGAAGATGCACTCGGTACAAACGTATAAGGTGTCATAAAAAATAAAAAGCTCTTTGTACCTAAAAATCTTTAATTTCGTTTTATATTAATAATTTTCTGTTGTCAAATTAATAATTGATTAGTAATCAATAAATAGAAGTATAATTAATTATTACTTTCATTTCATCGAGTGTGAATCGAACCCACTACCTGTCGTGTTTACAGCCACCGGTTGTGCCCTGCGCCACTTGCCTTATAAAAAAATGAGGATTATTACCCAGTATAGAGGATATGTACTTAATTAATTCTAAAGATTATAAAAGCTCTCCAAATATAAATGGACGTATCTGTTATTTAATTAGGTCTTTTAATTAGAAATATTTTGTTAATTTCAACTGGCTTTTATACTTATTAAAAAAATTGCTTTACTTATATTTATCGAAGAAAATGCTTTCATTATTTTTTCTTTTTTTTTCCTTTCACTATTATTTATTTTGCATATAGCAAGGTAGGAAGAGGGTATCTAGTTTCAAGACATTCCGTTTCCCATTTTCTGCCGAATTTTTAAGACATTGCCCACGATGCCCTTAATTACAAGTTTCATTTCTTTCATTATAATACTTATAGATAATATCAAATAACATTTAATTATAAATTTGTAATTCAGATCAAGTTGACCTCAGCCATCATTAAAAATTTAAATGATTTATATAAAATTTATTGAGCTTAACGCTATGCTCCCTCTTGAATATTGCCAGAGAGAATATTAGAGCGTAGCATTTAGTCTTACTTTAAGAAGTGGCTTTTCTTAAGCTTCTNAGGCATTATAATTTTTAAGGCATTATAATTTTTAAGGCATTGACCACGATGCCCTTAATAACAAGTTTCATTTCTTTCATTATAATACTTATAGATAATATCAAATAACATTTAATTATAAATTAGTAATTCAGATCAAGTTGACCTCAGCCATCATTAAAAATTTAAATGATTTATATAAAATTTATTGAGCTTAACGCTATGCTCCCTCTTGAATATTGCCAGAGAGAATATTAGAGCGCAGCATTTAGTCTTACTTTAAGAAGTGGCTTTTCTTAAGCTTCTTACTATCATTTTATTATTTTATATACAGTAAAATTGAAATTGTAATTAGAACCTTTTGTCGACAGTGCAGCAAGAGATGCCCCAAAAGCTCTCATATTGATCAGAAACGTGTTTGTATTTATTCAAGTGGGGTTAAGTTCCTTGTGGAAATAGATGAACCATAGGACCATGTCATCTCAATCTCATTTTTATTATTTGTCCTGTTTATTGTGATAGCTAATATTTTTCGAACATATTTTATTTTATGGAAAACTATACATATAAAAACATATAGTTACTCACTTATATGTGAATAACTATATATTTTTAATCGTATTATATATAAGTACATTTTACTTTGATTGGCATTCTAGTATAGCGCCGTTTACCGGTCAGTGATCTCTGTTTAAGCCAGCCAATTGATTTTCCGAGTTAAAGATCCCTCCACACTTGGGGCAAATGAAAACTTCCATTGTACTTTAGATACTAATATATGCATAAGTAATTCTTAAGTACAATATTTTATTTAGGTTTCCAGAAGGCTAGTCGTGGCTCACAAGGACCGACAAGCTGTGGGTTCGATTCCCAATCGAGATTTAACATTTAACATTTTCATTTCTTCGCCGACTCTCGACACTGGATCTCAAGGCAAAACGCGGCGTTAAGTTCCGCCACTCAACACGCAAAGCCTTTAGAATTCTTTGATTGAAGATGAAAAAAAAACATTTGATGAACAAACAAAATTTGGTCTTATAGTTTATATCATTTTATGCAATTAAAACTTTGGAATTAAGACAATAGTAGTCGAGGTTTGAAATTTAGCGCGTGTTTCATTTACAATTATAGCGTTGTTTAGATTACAGTCTTAACTACAGTCAGAACTTAAGTTCGTTAGGAAATTTAGGCATAAGTTTTGAACTTCGTGACTATAGGTTGTTGCATTGATTGTAAGAAACAAGAATTAAAAGTTTAAATTAATTTATACGAAACATACAATTATCATAAACTTACATTTCTTAATTAAATTATGTAGCATACTTTTTAGGGTTTCGTATCTCAAAAGGAAAAACGAAACCCTTATAGAGTTTTAGGGTTACTTAGTTGTCCATCGGTCTGTCCGACTGTGAAGATCATTTATGTCGACATCGCGTGGAGTATCAAGCTAAAGTTATATCAAATTTTCATGTATACGGTCCATTGTAGCAAAGAAAAATTGAAACTTCTAAGTCATCGCAATCAAAAGATATGAGCATTTACGCTTAGTTTTTACTGTATTTTGTATGAAACTCAGGTACCTACCTATAGGGGGGAAGGTTCATTGCATACAAAATGAGTGCATATATTGGAAACTTAAATTTCTAAACTTTTATAAGCTGTACTTCTCGTTTAATTATAATCTTACGGTATGGTACGGTACGGTACGAAAGGTGAGCGAGTTCAACTCGCACCTGATCGTTTTTTTTAATGAAGAAATACAAATTTTACTTGTTACAGAAAAAAAACAGAAATGTCAAATTTATTTACTGTTATATGCGAATAATATAACTCACTGCGATATCATTAATGTTGTAGCTGCAAGTTACATCACAGAGCTACTGTACCTACAGTTGGCATACATGGCACTGTAACGTACTTCGTTGCCAAACCTCTTGATATAAATAAGGTCAACGTCCGTCGTTTTTACTATTTGCTGACCTAAAAATATTCATAGTAGTCGATAATGAATGTAAATTTAAATGTTATAAACATAATTTAGGCCTTCGTATAATATACGTACTCCCAAGTCATAAATAAGTGCATTTTCAGATAGCGCATGCCCCAGAAACGTTATTGCCAATACATTTAGTTCTTTAAATCAAAAAAATGATATTATACGGAACTTCTTGAACTTGAACCACTAGATTGACTATTTTGACTTAATTTAATAAATGTAACCCAAAGTGTTTTCACATTTAAAATATTTTACATCATCAATATTTTATAGAGGTCGTAGTCGCACAGTGGCATAATGTGTGACTGTAAATTCGAAGGTAGTGGATTCCATTCCCGCTCATGGGAATTAATTATTTAATATTTCCATTTTTTCGCCCTTGTAACAAGACAAAGCAAGATAACATCCGATGTCTCGAAGGTTCGACAGAGAGCGGAGAATGGAGAGTCTTTACACTTGATTGCATTTGCCTACCTTGCTATATGGGGGATATAGCGTGAAGCTAATAATAATATTTATACGTATTACTATCGTTTGAACTTTTCAAGCGTTCAATATCCATTACATTTTCAAGGTTGTTCTTAAATAATTACAATTGCAAATAAAAATAAAACAACAATATGCTTTTCTCATTAGCATTAGAATTAAATTCGTTAATTAGCTGTGGCGCTCTTTGTCAATGACGGGAAACACTAGTGACAAGTGTGAAACACCAGTTTTCATCAAACCACATATAAACGACAGGTCTAACAAATTGACTTTTTCAATTTAAGCACCGCGCTACCGTGAAACTATCGGCACACGTTTCAAAGCACTTTGCTTTTCAGACTTTTATATACCATTATAGTATACATAGCTTCTCATATATATGAACTCCTCATATATATAATTTTCAATACATTATTTACGTTGTTTTAAAAGTTAATATACATCATTATAGATATAGCAAAGGCCAATCGTAACCCAGGGGCACATGAGTGTGACTGTAAACACAACAGGTTATGGGGTCGATTCTTACTCGATAAAGTAAAGTAGGTATTTAATATTTTCATGTCCTCGCTCTAATAACGAGACAAATAGCGGCGTTGAGTTCTCCACTTAATACGCAATGCCTCCAGAATTCAGCGGAAAGTAGGGAATGTATCTCAGTGGGAACGGAGTGTCTTAAAATTAGGTTCCCAGATTCCTTGTGCCTACACTGCTGTGTGCGTGAAGCTAAAAAAATAATAATATTTACAACGCCATGACACCGTTAAATATATATAAAAAAATTGAACAGTGAAATTTATTCGATTTCAAACTACTAATAATATTTATTATTATTTAATTTTTTGCCTAAAATACTATATAATTGCTTAAATATCATAATATTAGAGCTTAAAACTGAAATATAGTGAAGTTTTAACGCTAAACCTGACAGATGAGAAGAGCGGTAATATATCACGTCATCGATAAATCATCCTAAAGACGATTGGTAATTATTTAAGCGGCTGTCAGTCCTCACTCCTCAGTGCTGTTTATGTAAAATTTCATGGTAGGAGAAACTCAGACAATGTTTATTTTGGCGTTCGCGTGTGCTAAATGACTGTCACACCTGTGCATCCTGACACAGTATATACTCGTAAATAATAGCTGCGTACGTTTTATACCGTGACAGTTTATTTTTGTAAATATTTCATTATATTTTTAACGACTGGTATAAAGAAAAAAAGATACAAGGTAGGTTGTGAATAATAGTTTATTTTTCTGCTGTTGCTACTATATTTATATTGATATTAGTAAAAAATATTTCGATTGTATTGTTAACCTTGATAATTTAAATGTTTAATATTTTGTATTTAATATCTATAAATATTAAACACAACTATCTTAAATAACAAATATTAAATCACTAAATAGACTTTATAATGAAAATTGAAGAGATAATCTCCTTATTATAATAGCAATATAAAGTAGCAATGAATTGAGGCTGTCTTAACGCAGCGTCTGACTGTTACGAGACGCGGTTGTGAGTTTGATTCCCATCTGGGGAAATTAATTGATTCATTTCTTCGCACTGGTAACAAAACAGAGCGCACGTGAAACACACGATTTCCAAAAAATGAAGCGGAAATTGGGGACCGCAATGTCGTAACACTAGGTTCCCTCTGCCTACGCTGCTATGTGCAGCGAATACCTTGAAGCTAACATAATGAATAATAACCTACAGAATACTTAGGAATGAAAGAAAATATTATTATTAATTTGTATGAAAAGAAACAACTCAAGTACCGAAAGCTATATCAACTTTGACATTATTTCATTGTCTCCAAATGGGAAATAAATTTAATACATCAATTTAACTTCAGCTAAAGGAATTTTCATCTCTCCAAAACAAAATATTTTAATTTTTAATAACTTTCTTAGTCCTACACAAATTGCAAGATAAATAGGTTATTATAAATAGGTTATAGGTTATTATACACCTTCATATATATTTGAACCAAAAGCTGCCCAAAGCCAAAAAATCCACTTTCACAATATTTACTACGACTGAAAAAATGAGCATAAGGCTAAAAAGAATTTGCTAACAGTTTAGTACTTACTGATTGAAAAATATCAACTGATTTGATGATGACTTTTATTATAGAACAGAATAAACTGATTATTATTAGCTATACATTTTTTTTATTATATTCCCTTGTCGTCTGTCATTTACATGTAAACTTTTATGAACCACACCCGCAATGTTCGTTTCGCTTCGTCATCAGCCTAACTATCACATAATTATGTAACTGGCATAGCTAATTTTTTTATTAGTTTAAACTAACTAAAACTAACGTGTTAAGGTTCAAAGTTTTATTAACAAACACAAATAAGCATTTGACTTTCAATTTATTTTGGACTAGGTATTATAAACAAAAATATTAAGTTAATTTTACTTTGACTGCTTATACAAACTTTATATTAAAAATATATTCAATATACAAAATAAATTACTCTTGTAGTTTTGCTTTAAATAACTTTTGTTTGTTGGATTATTGCTCACAGCTATACACGGAAATCAAACGGCCAGGAATCTTCAAATCTAAAAGACTATATAAGAACTAAAATAAAAATATAATTATATTTCACTTACCGAAAAATGAAACAGAGATATAGATTAAAGTGTTAAAACAATTTTTTTGTTTTTTTTTTATCTTGACTTTATTTCACCGTTGTTGATTTACCTGTAATAAAAATAAAGAAAATGAATTCAGAGAAACACGTCACTGTTATAAAATGTGTACGCCATCGAATAAAAGCTATAGTTGTAAGAATTTTCTCCAAAGATTTCACCAAGATTCCCCCAATGAATCATGAATTTGCCAATTAATGCTTTTGTTTAAAAACAATAAAAAAGTTGTGGTTGTTATTTGTTAAATCTTTACAATGCTTATTACTTCAAAGAATCTGAACAAATAAATTTCCTATTATAAGCAGCCTTCGTTGTATAAAAAGCCTTTCTGCAACGTTTCAAGTACCTATCTAGTATCTACATATACTATATTGTTCACTGGATCACTACATCTATACATAAAATAAAATTGAAACTGATCGCTGTCTGTACGTTGCAAATATATAAGAAAATCTATTATTGGGGGCATTTAACAATGTAATAGAGCTTTGTGCAGATAAGTTTGCTGACTATATGATAGAAGTCTGATATTTGTTCTTTTAGAGGCCAGTCCGGGCGCAAGAGCACAAAGTGTGACCAGAAAACCGACTGGTTGTGGGTTCAATCCCACTCGAGGAGATGAAATATTTATTTAAATGTATATTTCCATTTCTTCACTCTGATGTCGAAGCAACTAAATAAGTAAATAAATAATTATGTAGATCAAGTGGGCGAAGCCGCAAGCTGGTCGCTAGATATTTTTTGTGTTGTAATAGTTCAATTTCAACGACCTACAAGTAGATTTTTTATTGAAACCCGTACACAAATATAATCTATGCAAAATAATATTTTAAGAGGATTCACGTACCTTTTAGAATATTTGTTATTTTTATAGTAGCTATACCATTCGAATTGATTGAATGCATTTTAAATAAACTATTTCCATTCACTCTATCCCTGGTAAGCTTCACGAGCAATCCATATCCAAAACAAAAATCTAAGTAAATATTTTAAAATGTTTTCAAATTGATTCAGTTTCAATGCTATATATAATTGCTATATAAATATGTATATATGTTTTGTGGACATTCATAGCTCAATATCAAGATTATAATTAATTCTAACTCGTATGAAGCAGTATCCGCATAACCACATATTCTACTATATATTACAATGCTTTAGGGTAATTCGGTAATCGACGTGTTAATCATATTACAGCCAATTAATTTTGTTAATATTAATGAATGTTTTTAGTTATTGACTTGGAATTGTCTTTCGTGGTGATCCAAATTTATATACAATCCAAATATATATACAATCTAAGAGAAGAATATATTCGGATTAATATAAACAATAAAATAAATGATACACGATGTATATCTAACTTTCACAAAAACGACCTTAATCTAATTTACACTTGCTTAAATCCTTTTCCAACTTGAAAGTCGTTGTCGGACATATAAATAAATCTAAATGATTATTCAGTCTACCCTAATACGCTATATTTGAGGGTCGAAAATTTGTTTTTGATCTTTGAAGCAGTATATTTCATGTATGTCATATTTAATAATATTTTAAATATTTATTGAAATACGATTTCATTAACAGGACTTTACTTTTTAGCAAACTAGAACTTTGCTTGTACCCTTTTATGACATTACTAGCGGACGCGCGCAGCTTCGCTTGCGTATTTAAGGGTGAATTCTAATAACCCATGAAACATGTGTTCAATGAAATATTTTTAAGAGTCTAAATTTCAAATTTTATAAAAATCGGTGGCGATTTAAAGATTTTTCCATACAAACTTTCAACCCCTTATTTGCACCCTTAGGGGGTGAATTCTAGAAAACCATGAAACATATGTTCAATTAAATATTTTTAAGAGTCTAAATATCAAATTTTATAAAAATCGGTGGCGATTTAAGAATTTTCCCATACAAACTTTCAACCCCTTATTTGCACCCTTAGGGGGTGAATTCTAGAAAACCATGAAACATGTGTTTAATTATATACGTTTAAGAGTCTGAATTTCAAATTTTATAAAAATTGGTGACGATTTAAAAAAAACCTATACAAACTTTCAACCCCTTATTTGCACCCTTAGGGGGAGAATTCTAGAAAACGATGAAACACGTGTTCAATTAAATACTTTTAAAAATCTAAATTTCAAATTTTATAAAAATCGGTGCCGATTTAAATTTTTTTCCATACAAACTTTGAACCCCTATTTCACCCCTTTAGGGTTAAAATTTTTCAAAATCCCTTCTTAGTGGATGTCCAGATTACGAAAGTAAACTTTTGTCCAAATTTAATGTTTCTACCATCAGCGGTTAAGGCTGTGCGTGCATCTTACCTCAGTCAGTGAGGACAAGTCCTTTTATATATATAGATTTTCATCTTCTGGCATATCTAGTGTATTAAGTTAAGGATGGACAGTTTATACTCTACGTAACAAGGCAGATCCTATCCTAACCTATCCTACGTAGAGTATAAACTGTCCATCCTTATCAAAATCAAAACAAAAAATGAAACCTACAATATATAGGTTCAACCAAATGGAAAGTCTGTCTTTATGCAATTTAAATCTACCTACGAGTAATACATGTCGGTGTCTATTCTGAGTTTTCCTAATGTAAAAGCTCATAACTGCCAATTACCAATACACTGAGAATTGCTTAATAAGACATGGTGCATGCACGTATCGTCTATAATAGTAGGCAGCATTCATCAGACACATACCAGTACAACTTAATTATCGATAGGAAGTGGCATTTCACGTTACAACCAACTTGATTGCGGAACGTCTGCCTACTTGCAAATTATTAATTATTAAAATAATTTAATTTTTAATCAAGAATATACTTTTTAGAGATTTATTGATTATGTTTTTATAAATTAGTTTAATTTTAAGGCCACATCTATTAAATATATTAAATATATGTGAAAACTTTTCTATGGACAATTTTTTTAAGACTTCAAACTGAAGTAAAGTGAGTTGTTGGGAGAAAAATAACCATAATTTAAATAAACATTATAAAATAAACATTATATTTTTCTAAGACGACATTTCTGTTTAAAAACAAAAATGTGTTATCTATTGATATCGATATCGATCTGTTCAATGCAATTCAAAATTAATCGCTCACCAAGTAAATATTTAAATGTGACCGGGGCTCGTTTCTATTACTACTTTTTACTTCTAAAACTAAAAACTTAAAGCTGCTTCTGTTTTTAATACAAAAAATAGTACCAAATACACTGACAATCTAACAAAAAAACATTAATAAAATGACCATGTACAGAATCAAAAGTTCAAATTGAAAAGTACGACTGAATTACATATTTCATTTCATGTAATTTTGTTCGGACGAGAAGATTAAATGAATTAAAGGAAAACGAGATGACGGAATCAAAGGCTCGCCGGGCGTTAATTTACCCCAGCCGCGATTTCGAAAATTATATCAGAACCTACTAACAGCTGCTCCTGACTATAAATAAATAAAAAGCTACTTACATAAAGCTATGTCCAATGACGTAATATTTCGCTATAAATTTTTATATTACGATTTTTTATAACTATTTTGCAATTTTTACATAACCATATGTTTTGCTTAGGCTTATTGTTTGTATAAAAATATAAATAATAAGTATATCATGATCAAATTACGTAAGATCTAATAAATAGACGACGAAAAGATTTTTTATAAAAGAATTTTTATTTATTTCGTATCCAGGAGTAACCCAAAGATTCAACATTAAAAAGAAATAAGAATAATTCATATATTAAAATCATAACCTTTGCATGCAAATAGGATGTCTAGAATAATTTTATTTCGTTCCTTTTTAAATTACTGAATTTAAGTTATTTACTGAAACCATTTCAAACACAAGTGGCCAGTCGTAGCGTATTGTGAGTGTCTTAACACTAGGTTCTCCCTGCTGTGACCGTGAATCTAATTTCAAACACAGGATATTTTCTATAAAAAACCTTTACTTAGTGTACATTTAATTCAGTGTTGGACTATACATATTACTGTTTGAAGAGATTCAGAATTGTCAAAATATTTAAATGAGAAAAAAAAATTATTGACAAATATAAACAATATTATGTCACATATTCGTAAAACATGTTGTTTTAGATTTTTACGAGTATATAACAAAAAAATATATAACGAACATACGCAACATGTCCCACACCAACTGTTAGCGATACATAAAGATGTTATCCAAGAAAATGTGTGAACGCGACGTGAACACATTCGTCTGACCTTCTCAAAAGAAAATCTGTTTACCCAATCAAAGCGATAAAGCGAGGGAGCTCTAAAAAGTGGCTCATCCGTCTTAATTATTCATGGCAGAGATATCGATCCCCAGCCAACGCCAACCGACGTCTGTGAAGCGCGATCTCATACAAACTTGTATTCGCATAGGAACTTCGTTTACTTGTGGCTAACCGTAAAAGCAGCTTTTCATTTTCCCCCGCATAACAAGGCAGAGAAAGCCTAGTGTTGAAACACCGCGGTCCCCCCCTTTTTCAGCATGGATTTGAGACATTGCGTATTGAGTAACGGAACTTAATGGCGTACTTAGTCATGCAGGAGCGAAGGAAACGAAAATAAATGCCTCGAGTGTTCTGAGACGATGTCCCAAACCACTACGGCCGTTGTTAAATATTTGACCGTAACGTATTTATATATATTTATATGTTAAGCATCTCAATACGGCTAATAATATTATTAACTGCTAATAAACAGTGAAAATGTTATAAAAGTAGCGACATTATATGCTATATTTTCTATTTTTAGGGTTCCTAGTTCGACTCATTTCACATTTATGTTTTTAAGGAATCAAATTTCATACCATGGACTACATATATATTTTAAGTTAATATATGTGATTCAGTAATTATACTAACTTAAAATATATGTGTAGCGGCTTGTGCATGGCTTAAAACGGAACGCGCACATACAATTATAATATAAATAAATGGTTAAACTTATCCTATAAGCAGTACGCGTAAGAAAATTCTGAATGTTATAATATTAAATTACATAAATAAAATTTATGAGAATATAATTATATAAGAAAACCCTTAGCAAAACACGAAGGAACACTAATATATTAAATTTATTTGCCTACACTGTAAAAAGTAGGTAATTGTTCCAGAGTACAATAGATTGAGGACGAAACAAAAGGTAGAACGAGAAAAACGAAGAACATTAAAGCTAGAAAGATATAATCGGGAAATAGTTATACAGTAAAGTACCTCGAGGTATTAACGGCACGTATTTTTTCTCACAGCTGTCATCATAAAACGATATTATATGATTCTGACACTGATCCTCCATTTTGTGATCAGTCTTTATGTCAATATTTATATACGAGTATCTTACTTAGTCCTTATACGTACATATCTTACGGTAAATAATAATAATTTTATCTACTTTCTTCTTTCATTTATTTTTAGAATGTTGTGTGTTGGGAAACTTTATGAGTCTTATGGAATATCATCGGCTGCTACCCGTAATAGATAGCTTATGAAGCAGGATTATATATGATAACTATTACGTCATAACATTATTCGAGTGTATTTCAGCTTCACGCTGTATCCCGCAGGGTAGGCAAACTACTCCGTTCCCTTTAAGACACTGTCGTTTGAGTTGCGGAACTCAACGCCGCACTTTGCCTCGTTACCAGAGCAATGAAAATATTCAACATTTCGCGGCACCGTTGCGTTTACAGTAGCAAGAATTATCGACGACCCAAATTATTTTTTAATGACGATTGGGGCTTCATCTGAATCCCTTTTAGTGATGTCAGTACGAACGAGCAAATTTTAAAATATATTGACCTCTTCTCTAAAAAATAAATATTTATTTAACGTTTTACAAGGTTTCTAAAATTATAATGAAAATTTGTATTTCGTAATTCTAAAGGCAAAACAATTAAAGATTTAAAACCTATTTAGTATGATCTAAAATTAATTGGTAAAGCTAAACATATAAATAAAATTTGTTGTGTCACATTGGTGCCTTTTTTCATCCATCTTATTTTACACTCGTATGTCACATATGTCTTTCAATCTAATAAATCATTCCGCGCGTACCTGCGACCTACAAATGTACTATTATATTATGTTTATTATACGCGTAGGCTCGCTAGAGCCTCCCTGATCTTAGCTGTGCATTACATTTTATTGTGAAACATTACTATATTTCCCTTACAATTATTTATTTATTGTTTTAAAAAGTAGGTCTAGTATTGTTTTAAGAGGTAAACCTCGGTTGACCTTAGAAAACAGTAACAAAGATACTGGAGGAAGGTCACGTCAAGGTATGAAAAGGTTGATGACAGTGGACGAGGCGAAAGAGGTATGTAGAGACCGTAGCGTTTGGCGCTCTGTTCTCTCTGACTACGCCGCTAGGGATAAAGCGTGAAGTTAAGTTAAGAAGTAGGTGCCGGAATATTTAATATTGAAGATTTTCAGAATGTCTTACTATATTAAGACTGTTTAATAATGCCTTGTCTCGTCTTATCTTGTTTATTTGCCTTGTTATTATCTGGTTAACAAAGCTGATTGTAAAATTTCTATTTTAACCGACTGTACCAACATGGAGAGGCAAATATTCACTAATTATTATTCACTAAAGCACAACGAATAAATCGAGAAATTTCTTCTCTAAAAAAGGCTTAGAAGAATGTAAGCCGGCTTTGTACAATGTTTCTAGGAACAGTCGTATTATTAGTACTTGTCTTGTGAGCGCCCAATATCGATTGGACGCCCGAAGGTACACTGCATAATTTATGGGTTAAAATTATAACTAGTGGTTTACTCCGACGCTTCTCTACTCAGTTACTTTATTTTTAACGTTTTTATTAGATCAAATAATTAATGGAACTCTTCAGATGTTGCTAGTATACCACTGTAGCCCTTGTATCACTTGGTGTAAAAAATCGTGCTTCTTTCAGCTTTTTATGAAAATGTACCGGAGAAAATTCAAGTCTACTCATATTAGAGTTGTCAAAGTACAATTTTCTGAATACTTAACTTGACTTGGTTCTCACCAACAGCCGTCTAAACATTTGCTTTTATCTTATATGATTTTTTTTATTTAACCTAATAATAATTAATCGATTTAATTATGTCATACACTATGAATAAAACTACTTCGTTTAACTATATCTATTGCATTTGCATTTGTATAGGTACCAACTCATTTTCATTAACATAACGAGTATAATCGTGTAGTCTACATTCATCCGTTTTAAACAGAAATTAGGCTGTGGTTTTGTAAATAAATAAATGAATATATCCATTAGCATCGAATTTACATGAATAATGTTCAACCGACAACGTAAATTGCCTGAAAATTAGTTTCATGAACAAATATAACTTTCAGAACCAATCGCTTCTAAACACTTGATACAAAAATATTGTTTTTATGTTATTCTAAAACATAAATCAATATAATAAAAAGACTTTTTATCAATAAAGTCGTTTTACCAGGTTTCATTCAAACTTTCCAAAGCAATGAAGAACATTAAGGAAGTTTACATCCCGTAATAATTTCAGAAGATTTGACCTACTAAATTTTTCAGCGCAACCTTTGCTAGCACTCACTTTCCATTAAGCTAAATATTATATATCCGTAAATTCATATAAAAAACGTTTTATGGACTGAAATTATTACCGTAAAAATTTAGCCAAATACAAATAAAAAATTCTGTATATTTCTATTCTGTTCTTTAGAATTATTAAAAAAATATATTTCTATTTACTTCTATCTATCATAACGTTGTGAGTCATGCAAAGCTTATATATAAGCAAGATATCTTCATATATTTCTGTTTATAATACTCCCATAAAACTGAAACATTACATGTGTTGTTCAACTTTTTATTATTAAAACTGTTTACATTGCTGGCTTATCTATTATATTATGTAAATGTACGTATTTAAGACAAATAAATTACGTGTAAGAGAAAATTCGTTATATATCTTTAAGTTTAAAAGTACACAGTATCAATAAATTTTAAGTCGTTATATATAAAATTTATTGAAGTATACATAAAATTCTTCTAAATATAACATTTGTGACTTGTCACGTTTCACAAACATAGGCAACCATTGGCTTTTTCATGTTATTTTTATATCTATGCTTTTTCAACACAAATTATTCCGCATTTTGCAGTGTATATATTTTATACAGAAATATTACATGTTCCATACTCTCTTCGTATCTGCTACCTAATGTCAAATTACATCTCTGGCACGGAGAGCGTAGTATGTGGGATAGGTAAGCGTGCCGTTGCGCCGCGGCGCCGCCCGTATCGACCGCCGCCGCCTGTTGAATGCCGACAACCCCCCCCCCCCCCACACCCCCTCGACGTCACCCCAAGACCTTCCCCACCCCAGTATTCACGTGCTTAAAATAGGAGCGTGCAATGTCGATATTCGAAACATTAGCTTACTACTAAGCAACTTTGTCAACTTGCCCATTTAGTTTTGTTAGATCAACGCTATGGATTTTCCAAATTAATGGTTAATGATTGTCGATTTAGCGGAATTTCTGTGTAGAAATATTTTTTTCTATATCAGCATAACTTTTTATTATATTAGATTGTTAAACGACTAAATGTAAAACGACCAGACAGTATTATTTCATCGATTATATTATTTTATTTTGTATCTTAAAATTTGTTAATATTTGATTAGGATAGTTGTATATCTATACTATTAGTAAGTAATATAACATTACATGTTTTTATTGTCTTTAGTGTCTAAGATATATAGCCATTATGGAGCAGGGGCAGAAGCGTGTGAGTGTGAACGCAACGGTTGTGAATAACTAGGTTACTACGCGGCGTTAAGTTCCGCGATTAACCATGCAATACTACGGAAAGTCGGTGGAAAATGTCTTAATGGGAACGGTGCATCTTAACGCTGGGTTCCCTCTACCTACCCTGCTATGTGAGGAATACAGTGTAAAAAAGATACAATCAAAATACTATTATTAGGTACATTAGGTAAGAAATGTGTAGAATAGATAAATATTTAAAAAAAAAACACATTACCTACTACTTCTTTAAATATATTTTTTAATTGCATCACTACCATTACTCGTCCACGAAACGAATTAAATAAACATCCATTAACCGGCCGGTATTGATCGTTTAAGTCATTTAAACGCTCGTTAAATTATAATGTTTTTGTTTTTACTGGCGTAAGTATTCAGGCAATAAAAGAAATTAACTTCGTAAATCTATCGATTGCCTTAAATATATATATATTATGATAAAATCAACTTCACGCGTGTATCCCGCGCATAGCAGAGGGAACCTAGCAAGAGAACCTAGTGTTAAGACAATCCGTTTCCCATTTATCGTCGAATTCTGTAGCATTGCGTATTTACTAAATGATTAAATAAAATAAAGAATGAATATTATGTTAGCTGTGAACTTATAAATATTATTTACAGCATTAAAATTGATTTATTTTAAAATTTATTTGTAGAAAGACTGTAAGCTAACTGATGTGATCCCCTTTTGATAGATAAATTATTTTCATTTCCTCACTCTGTAAGATAAAGCACGGCGTTGAACTCCGCCACTGAGCACGGAGTATCTCAAAATCTAGCTGTAAGTGGACAGTAGAGTTCCTTAAGTAACTCTCTTCTTCTTTAAGTTGGTTAAAAATAAATATTGCAAGAACACATCGCGTGGAATTAGTAGATAAGGTGTTTAAGAATTAAAATTTTGCAGCAAAACTCAGACTGTGATAATTTTCATGATGCTGTGAATAATTAAGCGGTTAGTTAAAGCTCTCCTGTGGCTTTTATACTTAAAGGCTATAATTTACGGACAATTACCACATTGTAAAATGTTACATAACACAATAATTTAAGTACTACAATAGTATTATGTAAGTACGTATAAACATATATATACATTTATTTATTTTCTAATAATATAATAAGTATATATGTAAATATACTATTTATTTTTTACTTGCTAACTAAATACTGTTATAAACCTAATTGTTTGATTATTTTTATATCTCTTGTTTTCGTATAAAAATTACGATGAATGAATTAATATGGTACTGTATTAATAAAATTAATATTGTAATAGTTTTCAGGGCTACAGGGTTCATTTTATTTTGACAATGTAAACGTAAAGATAAGAATCATAAGATATCTTCGTGAAAATAGTGGAAATAAAAGGAATTATCAGCAAAAACATAGGGGTGTTTTTATCGTAAATTGAAGATTATTAAAGACCCTCATCACAGTAACGACCCGCCAGCCTTCGTTCATGAAGCAAACGAAAGATAGAATTTTTCCTTTCCTCTGTCGAACTATTAACTCTTTGAGAGTGATTAATGATTGTCCAAGAAATACAGGTTGGTATTGTGCGTTAATAGAAACTCCTTTTTGACAAGAAGGTAAATAATGAACGTCGAACTCTTTACACTGAAATCTGAACTCGGTATATCTTAATTGATAAATGGTCGCTTTGTCGATTATAATTAATATTTCTTTAATAATATTTTATTGACACCGTATGGAGACAACCTGATATGGTGTTTTTATTAAGCTGATAAATGAATACTAAATATTATAAATTCTAATAAAAACAAGCACATCACCATAGTTACAATAAATAAGGCCTCAAAATTAATGTCTAGTTTTAATAAACCCTAATATATAATTGTATTTTACAAAACTAATATGAAAAATTGAAAACATAATATAGAAGGTATTTACTTTACTTAAATAGGTATTATTGTTTATTCTGAATCTTTTCATTCTTTTATACTGCTAACTAAAAATAATATTAAATAATAAGATAACATACGAAACACAAAACCAATGGCTTAGTTATGCTATCTGTTGGTAGAAAGCTTTAGGTAAAGTTTAGAAAACAAAGTATTGAACCATTCATCACTAAGCTTTTTCCCAGTGCTGCCATCTTTTTGCATT
Source organism: Heliconius cydno galanthus (assembly GCA_036379175.1). Taxonomy (NCBI): domain Eukaryota; kingdom Metazoa; phylum Arthropoda; class Insecta; order Lepidoptera; family Nymphalidae; genus Heliconius; species Heliconius cydno. The sequence continues at coordinate 134,347 of JAKRZM010000421.1, forward strand.
TTTCATAATCTCGTCAAAGGTAAAGTTAGCAACACACACTGAGATGTTTTATTTCGTAACAAGATGGCGCTGATGCTGAAAATTATAGTGAGAAAAATATTTATGATAATATTATGATTAAAGTTGTATAAAATAATATTATGATTAAAGATATTTTCATAAAAAAATTGAAAATCCATTCAAATTAAAATCAAATATCTATTGTCGAACAATTATTTCATGCTTAATTTATATACCCTTATATTTAATTATTATATACCCAGGCAATTCATAATTTTATAATATAAAACGTCTTATATCAGTTCCGAAAAAAATCTAAATTAGCTTCCACTGAATTCTGAATGCATTCTGAATGCTAAGTGGCGCAACAATTATCAGTTAAGTACTTATTACAAAAAATTCTGCAATGTGACGGCGGCTATCTAGAATTAGATTTTTTCTTCATATTGTGATATATTCTGTAAGTATAATAATATGGTGTATATATTACGATACTTGTAGTAGTAGGTCGGTACACAAAGATGTAATTGTTGCGGCCATATTATACATACAGCGACACTGCACAATTGCAATGGAAATGGGTCAAGTTTGTTTTGGGAAAGGAAAATAAATAAAATAGTTTTTAGTTATAACTTAAACTTAATTGAATATCAAAACGATGGCTAGGTATAGGGTATACTGTAACAGCAAAACTTCGTTAAATATAATAATGTAAAACATTTAAGGAAATTAAAAAGATGAAATAACTCAATATGCATTTTAATAATGATTATAAGAAATACTTACAAAATGTCCAAGTCATGGAATGGAATGAATTGAGTTTGACTAATGAAGTATCTACTTATGTTCGATTATGACTACAACTTCTTTGTTATTTTATTGATTTTTTTTAACTTTGGCTTTCCTTTCAGCAAAATATACTTATTTAAGACCTAATTAATAAACTTAAATAAGATGTTAAGGTCCAGATAAGAGGCACTAGCGTACTATATACATATTGACATACATGGTAAGCACAAAAGAAAAGTCAACTTGGCATGCTTCTTAATCGCCATTATAAGATAATACAAGTAAAAAAAGTAAAATATATTTATGTAAGTATGTTGTACATGTTATGCTTTTATTTTTTACAAGTAATTCTCCGAATATGTGCGCTTTAACCTATTATCATGTCAAAATGCATTTACCTGTTTCCTACAGGTATTTCAAGTTATTTAACTTTATTGGCTTTTAATTTTTGAAACTACAACGAGCACCAAGATAAAAAAGATGGACCTCCAGACTCGAAATTTTTATTACCATACCTAAATTCATCCCTTTCTGTCCAGTTAGTAAACTACTCGTGATATAACCTTTTTACAAAGTAAGACCTTGTTAATAACAGAAAAATATCAGAAAATTTGATGCACTATTTTCCTAGATACTTCATTACAGCGAAAACACATTGGAAACATGTCTTCGGTCTGACTTAAAATAAATGCTTTCAGTTAGTCTTAGTAGTCCTAGAAATATTATAATTATATAAAATAATATAAAGTCATTCACAACTTTGTTTAAACTATACACACGTACATACATACATAAATGCATACCTTTTCGAATGTCTATATTTATCCATTTATATTTAGCTAAGAAGTTAGAAATTGTTTTACTATTTGACGAAAAGATCAACTAATTATTTTATTGATATTTGTCTTCCTACTAATAATATTCATTAACACTTCAATCAGCCTTACCATTTCATATAAACTCGGAACTAATCAACAAACTTTGCCACAAATCTCGAGAATTCTGGAATGATAAAATAAATAAGATAAGCTCTTATGAGAAATAAGGGGTAGTAAAGAGGAAAATAGGGCTAGAATACTAAATTCTTGATAAATTTAATAAAACAACCGACGTCTAATAAGTAGTCATAACATTATTTGTGTACCGTCGTGGCTCAGCGGCACAAGGATGTGACTGTAACACGACGGTTGTAGGTTCGATCCCCGATCGAGGAAGGGAAATATTTATTTACGTTTATATTTCCATTTCTTCGCTCTGGTGTCGAGGCAAAGCGCTGCGTTGAGTTCTGCCCCTCAACACGCAATGCCTCCAGAATTCGGCGGAAAGTGGGGAACGGAGTATCTTAACACTAAGCTCACTATGCCTACCCTGCTGTGTGCGGGATACAGCGTGAAGCTGATTTTGATTTTATATTAAAACTACTCAAGAGTTTTGATGTCAATAAATCTAAGAAAAGTATTAATTTATATAGATAACTACATAAACAAACTATTTTTAATTATATTCACTTGAAACGAGTCATTCGTAACAGCATAATAGCATATTAAATTTCAACTTATATATAATTATTTAAGAATATTCCAATATTTCCAAAATATGTCACAACCATATTTCTGTCCAGTGCTCCAGTTCTGGGAACATACAGAAACTATTAGTAATAACTTCTGTACCGTTTCCCATAAATTTACATGCCAGATGCCAATTTCACAATTAATTTTCACAAATTGGTATTACGTTGTTAATATTCTATTTTTTGTTGGTTTTCTCATTAATATTTTATGAAATGAATTGGGACAGGTAATAAATAGCGTAATAAGTAGATAATAAATACAAAGATAATTAACGCAATCCGCACGTATACTAGTAATATTAAATTTAATGTTAATCAGTTTTTGGGATTTAATGATTGTCAATTATTAAGAAAAAGACAGATTTTATACGTTTGCAACAGATGTTTTCTAGAGAATATGTTTAGCCTCACGCTGTATCCTGCACATAGCAGGATAGCCAGAGGGAACCTGGTAACAGTGGTAACCTTGTGTTAAGACATTCCGTTCTCATTAAGTCACTTCCATTATTTATTTTTCACCGAACCCTTGAGACATTGGCATTTGGCGCAAAATTATAATAATGTGTACCTACCTAAACAACAGCTTCATACAATAATTTCTATAAAACATTTAACTTAAATATACACACATTCATAAAAAAGTAATTTATAACTACATGTAGAGAAAAATAAGTACACCATAAACTTTTTCAGTATATTATAAAGTATAGCACATTATAAGATGAATTTATATGACCTCTGGTTCTCACGCTGCCATACGGACCGTCGTCGTCGGTATTTTTTATGACTTAGCATTACAGACTAATCCGCACGCCTCCGCTCTATAAAGTAAATTAAGCAACCTTAATGCTGAGACATGAAAATACGAAAGTAGTCGTAGTGGCATGTGCCTAGACTGCTATCGCGAGACAGACCTGAGACCTGAGAGACCCGAGAGAGTGAACTGTGCGTCACGCACAAGAATTCAATTCAATTCAATAGATAAAAAATTAACCTGGCTCTATAAGATGTTCTCGGCACTTTGTATTACAACCATACTTAGACTAATGAACAAAATTTTAAAAGAATAAGATCAATTAACATTATTTTTATTTAAAATTATATTTTCATTTTCCGCTCTGGTGCCGAGGCAAAGCGCGGCGTTGAAACCCGCCACTCAACACTAAATTCTCCTAGAGTAACAACCTAGTCTTAACAATAGATTCCCTCCGCCTACCCTACTGTGTGAAGCTGATAAAAAAAATCTATATTATAGCCAACTTTGATCTAGAAATCGAATTTCTAAGTTAACAGAAAATGTGTAAATATACGAAATATAAATAAGTTGAATAGAAATGTGAGAAGACGAAACCTTAATGCATTTTCCTTCATTCGTCCCCGAAACCAAATAAACAGTTCTTAATTTCTACTGAATCAAGTCGTTCTTTTTCACTTACAATTATCCTTATTTATTTAAAAATCGACGTTTTGATTTGACAATGACATCATATTTCGTGAATATAAATACATTTACAAAGTAATTGTAGTAGCAAGCGTTTATTTTTTCTTACAAGCTTATTGTAAAACTCATTCCAAAATAAATAAATATTATTATTATTAAATGAAACAAATGTGTAACCATTCTTAGAATAACAGCTGTTTTACACATTTTTATTTATAAGAGTGCTAAAATAATGAGTTTTTCTTTCGCACACTATTCCTGTTGACGCAAGCTCGTAAATAAAAAACGTCATTGATTTATGTAAAGATCTTTATATAAATAAATCTTTTTTTAACCGACTTTCAAAAAAATTAAGTTTTTAATTATTCGAAAACATGTGAATCGATTTGGATAATTCTTTTTTGTTTGAAAGGGTATACCTCACAGGTGGTACGTGGTGGTCCTTGACATGGTCACCATGTCAAGATCTGATAATAATCTTGGAGAAATCGAGGGAATTCTTAAAATTTTATAGGCACACTTAAAAGGATTTGGGTATTGTATGTATTGATCATCTAGACTGACATCTGACATCTCTAGATCTATAATGATGCTGATATTAAATAACATAATCAATTTCTTCATAACAATTAGTAAAAATATTTTACAATAAAAACATTAATATATTTTTACTGTAAAATATGTTTACTATGCCATAATGCCATAATTGGCAGGATCAAAAAATATTACGATAGACTATAGCAATGAAGAAATGAAAAAACGGCAAACTTAACTAAGCTCTCAGAGCGTCTCGACCAAGATAAAATGAATTTTAATTACTTCATTGATTAACAAGCTGAATCACAAAAATAATTGGCTGTTCACTTGCAAAGTTTTTTTTTAGTAAGCTTTTATAAAAATATCGGCGAATATCTAAAGAAACTCGTTTAATATAATTGAACCTGCATCCTCAGTTTGGGTAGAACTTATACAGTAAAAGTATTCTACAAATATATTCGATATTTAAGTATTCTACATTCGCTTCCTTCATCGTAACCTATAATTTGTACTTTGTGAAAAATATTGGTTATTATTTGTATAGTTTATAATAAATTTAAAAATTTTAATCACTTTAAAGTACTTTTGCAAGCAACTAAAAGAAAAAATATTATAATAATAGCATCACCTACATAATGCGCGCGTCAGCTCGCGTCACTCAAATGCTTATTACGACTGAGAACGAGGCGGGAAACAGGGACGCGCTAAATAAGATATGCATAATAAAAAATCACTTACCAATTGTTATCACGTGACCTCGATTTGAAATAAAAAAATATAAGATAAAAATATTTTATAACTTTTTTTACCACTTTTGTTTAACAGAAATCGAGGTATATCCTACTAAACTTACTTAGTCCTACTAATATTATAAATATGAAAGTTTATGAGGATGCATGTTTGTTCCACTTTCGAAATGTGTTATTTTTGCGTAAAAGTGGAATAAGCATCCATCATCACAGACTTTAAAGTTTTAATATTAGCGAGATTAATCATTTAGTAGAATGATAATAATTAGTCGGAGGAAAATTGTGACCGACCGAAGGTTTGGTTACGAATAGTTTCGGCCAAAAATAGTGGCTTCGGCCATAGTTTTTTAGACATTATTTGTCTTTAAAACTTACAAGCCAACGCCAGCTTACCAGTGATATGAGTAACCATTATAAGAAATATCCAATTATATTTCTTTCACAATACACATTTTATAGTATTTATGGAATTCTTATTTTTTTTAATCTATAGTGATGCAGACACACAAGCATCCTAGAAAAGCAAGCATCCTGAAATCCTAGTAATGTATATTATAAATGTGAAATTTTGTGAGAATTAATTTTATCAATACACCAAGCGGGCGAAGCCGTGGACAGAGGCTACTATATACATATATAGGTATACATCGTGGGACTATATCTAAGTAATTATCCCTAAATTATTCGTGTTTCATTGTCTCAGTATATCAAGAAATATAAAAAAAAAATGTCTAAGTGGATAAAGTGCTGGATGAGCTTGTCACGGCGGAAGCCAACCGGAGAATTGAAATAAATTGTTTTTATAAACATCACAGCGTCATATTTTTCCTTGCGACGATAAAATTAAACAAGAAAATATTTAATAAATTAAATTAGTATTAAAAGATTTTAAGTCTTACGTATTATTATTATTTTTACTCTCTTTATATATTTTGTTGCAATAAGAAATATGGATAATAAATTTCTAGAATAAAAGAATCCTTTCTCGAAGGTATATAAAATACAAAATTTTTTACAACAGAAACCAATGTGAGAAAACGTAAACCTAGCTTACCCCGCGTAGTTTCCACATGCACAACACAAAATTCACAAACCTATGTCTATGGTTATTAAACCTATGTCAGTGACACTCGCGCCACCAACACAAATCCAACGACGTATCATTTATCAAAATCGGTTCCCTGGTTTAACAGTTACAAGGGAACAATGGAACGGACATAAAATATATATAGTACATATATACATACGCGCTAAAAACATAACCCTCTTTTGGAACTCAACGCCGCGCTTTTGCCTCGACGCCAAAGTGAAAAAATGAAAATATTAAATATTTCATTGTCTTGATTGGAAATCGAACCCACAGCCAGTTATACTCTTGTGCCCCAGTGCCACGATTAGCATCTAAAAGTTAAAATTTCATCGTTTATATAATTTATTTATTTAAAAGTACTTGGTCAGCTATCATTAAGGCTTAAAATGAACAATGGATGGCACGAAATAACAGAATGTGAATATACATCGACTGCAACATCCATTCTATGTAGCCTTAATGACTGTACTAGTTCATGAGCTGAGGTATAATCGTTAGTTTTACATATTTAGAGCAATGGCGCAGGAAAATTATGGAATATGAATTGTTTAACTTTTAAGTATATATATTCAATAAGGAAATTGAAATATTTACGTACATAGATTAAATAGTTTTAGATACCTCGGATTTTTTTAATAAAAATATAATACAAAGAATTTGAAAATAGTATAAATATTTTAATGCTAAAATATGTGGATTGGCAGGAAGAATCTGGTGATTTACTCCATTGTCGGTTTTCTATTCATTTAAGACTATGTTTTAGGTTTTCGCCGTTAAACGCAGCATCTCTGAAACCTCCGACCATCAGGTTTATAGGTAGTTACTTTCCAGATGTCTATATTTAATCTATAAGGTAAATTAAATTAAGCTGACCTGCGATACGACTGAGGTGCTACTGGCCAACTGCGTCTTGATCGTAGCACGAGTCCAATTCTAGGCATTGAGCCTTGAGTGTTGCCCATCTGCGGTGCAGAAGTGCGCTTCCGACTCCACCCGCGACGTCCACTGCTAGCACCCCAAAGATGGGATGTACTGTTTTCTGTAAAAAAATAGAAATTATATCACTTTTTTCAGCTTCACGGTGAATCCCGCATGTAGTAGGGTAGGCCGAGGGGTAAGACTTGCCACATTGCACTTGCCAGTTCTAAAGACATTGCGTGTTGCGCGGTGGAACTCAACGCCGCACTTTGCGTCGACACCAGAGCGAAACAATGAATATGTTAAATATTTCTGATTGCATTTTCTGAAATCAGAGTGGAAATCGAACCCACAACCTGTCAAATGTCAAAGCAATTATTCGTGACATTTTCGCAATCGTTGTTGATTGGATGGAAATAAGATTTATAATAATGTCAGTACATTACGCAACTTATTTTAAAAAACCTGAATAACAAATTATTAACATTTACCAATCTCACTAGACGCTAGACTCATCTAGTATACCTATAATTTCATTCATAATAAAATTTTCACGAAAAGTTTAGAAGAGTATATACTGACTATTTGTATATATTTACAATTTGCAAATAGGATTATCTTAATGTAATTAGGGATATGAAGAGGAACTTAAAAATTTACTATGCAAATATTTAAAATCCAGGATTAACCGACTTAGTGTTTCTAAGTTATTCAAAATTATAGTTTTTGACGAGAATAGTAAGAAAACTTAATAAACTATTTTAAAACCAATTACAAATATGCATTATTTAATAATAACCGATTTAAAATAATATTTTACACGGCACATGGAACAGCGTCTGACTATAAATGGCGGTGTTTGTAGGTTTGATTTCACTCAGACAAATATTTAAACTTAAATTATTTTATTAATTTCCACCACGTCCCAAAAATTGGACGGAAAGTGGGCAACGGAGTGTTTTAACAATAGGCACCGCACGTTGAAATCTAAAGCTGCACGCTGCAGTCATTATCATTTCTGCTGGACTTGTAAAAAACAACAAAGAAGAGTTTCTACTATTATATGACGGCATTTTACTGTTATATTTGACATACAAATATTGTATAATTGATCGAAGATTATAACTAAACCAATTAAATATAATTAGGAACATAACATTTTTTAAACTCCATAATTAAAAAACTGAACTTAAAATTTCATCCTCTTTATTATTTATTTAGACTTAAGAAAATTCACCGAACATTTATAAGAGCGAATGTAAATCTGATCATATTAATCAAGGAGCCTTTAGGACAGCCTGTGAACAAAACAGAATTTAAAATAAGCTTTAAGCCGATTATACTAACATACTCGAGCGAGCGCTTGCAACGTTACCTACGTTACCTATAAAATAAAGTAATAAATATTACTCTATGTGCATAGGTCGACTTAATAAAAAATAAACTTAAAATATATATACATGTTGGCGGGCTTGATTACTAGAGAGTGACAGCTGTCAAACATGTGACGTTGCCGGTCACTCTGAAGCAGCAGCAATCACTAACGCGATATAACACCGCCATTCACGTTTAAATTAAATACTAGACTGAAAAACAAGATGGTGAAGTGTTACGTGTTTTGGGATTGATAAAGTGAAAAGCAAAATCACTGTACTATTATATCATGTTAAATTATAATCGTGCTTGGATTTATATTAGAAGTTCGTTTTTATTCTCCACCGAATACCCACGTCGACAATACTATTAACATGGAAACGAATAATAAAGCGCATAGTGATTTCCCTTTATATACATTTTCATTTCATTTCATTTCCATTTGTTGAAAAACTATATAAATAAATTGAATTTTTTTTGTTGAATTGTTTAATGTAATGGTTTGAAAGAACTTAAGAATAAACTGTTTTTTTGATTACGAAATAAGACGTGTTGAATATTAAAAATATAATATGATTATATTCAAAATTAAATGAAGTTGGTATCACTTTCGTAACAATATTAAACTTTAATGTACCGATAAGTTAAATTGTGTCAATGAAAACACAAACTCATTTTCAATCTTTTGAACCCATTGTGGCAAGCTTTTATCGCCTTTTTACATGTAAATTGCGTTACTTTGACAAAGCAGTATTACCATTATATTTAACATATATAAGAATCCAATAGACATTATTCTAATTTTTCAAGTTTTTATCATAAATAGAAAATTTAATAATGGTTTGAAATCATTGAGCAACTTAATCGGGCATTCAATCGAGAATAACGCTGAAAAGTCTTAATAGTACCACAGTTCTTAGTATAATCAATGTACGTACATATAAAAAAGATTAGAAAAATATTTTAATATATATTAAACCCGATCTCCAGCTAGTAAAAATAATATGATGTAAGTTATATTTTTAAAACGTCTAGTCTCACTTAGAACAAATTCAGAGATATTTTTTTTTGTATATAAGTACCTCTAAACAGTTGTTAAGTATATACTTATTTTTTTCTCATACAATAGAGTAGGCAGATGAAACCTATTGTTAAGACATTCGGTTTTCCATTTTCCGCCGAACTTTCTAGACATATGTGTGGCTAAATTACAGGCTGCGCTTTGTCTCGTTACCCTAGCTGTTAGTACTGATTATTTTATTTTAAATGTATTCATATAATCAATTACTACAATATCTAGCTAAGAAAGAAAGGGTAATACAATATAAAACAGTTACTTTATTTTGTATTTTTGGTGTTTTCTTTCAAAGGCTCTTTGTTATTCAAGTTACTAATATACAAAAGAAGATGTCACCTATAAAAATATACTAAAAATTTAGATTGAGTAGAAGGTGTCCGTGAAATATTTCTTCATGATTTTTTTTTAAATATTTACAACTTAAACATTTGCTTGAGGCCGTCGTGGTGCAAGGCACAAGGATGTGACAGTAAACGTGACGGTTGTGGGTTCGATTCCCACACGGGAGAATCAATTATTATTTATTAATATTTTCACTTATTCACACTGTTAACAAAGTGAAACGCAGCCTTGAGTTCCGCCACTCAACACAAATGCCTCTATAAAATCGGCGGAAAGTGTCCCCACTTTCTTTTTACAGAGTGTCTTAACACTAGGTACCCTCTGCGTATTATATACGGGATACCGCGTGAAGCTGAGTCTTAGATTTATGTTTTAGGACTACCGATAAAAAAAATGGTGCTGAACTCCGCCACTCAACACACAAGGTGTAAAATAAAATAAAGAATGCAGTGTTTTAACTGGATTGCACTTGAGACTTGCATGTACTATTTGAAAATAAATATAGTAGATATAGGAAAAATATAAGTTAAATACTTATAAACAAATGTTTATATATTTAATGTTTTACCTAATATATCATTTATATAACTTTATCAATAAATATATTTTTTACCTTTGCGTTTTATATATTAATGGAGATTGGCAAATCATTTAAATTATTCTAAGTATATATAGCACAGTCAACGCCATAGTTTGTTTCAAACAAGCTTGGGAAAGCTCCTATATTTTTAATTTAAAGTTCCCCAGTCAGAGAGAACTACAGCTATTGCGTATAGAATGATATAATTTTACCTGCGCCTCAGTCATATTAATTTTTATTTATAATTTTAAAAAGTACAAAATATTGTATTTAATTTTAGGCTTATGTTTAAACTATTCCATATAATAACAAAATATATAATACTAAAATGCGACGATTTGACTTCAAAAAAATATATATTTCTTAACTTTATATTACAAATTTCTATTATAATATACGATTTATTGTTATAGAGGCGAATTTAGAAATAAAAATAATAAAATATGGTAGTCCACATTTGACTTGCCAACTGAGAAATTATGTTATTTTTCCAACCTTCTCTATAATATTTTCACAGCTGATAAAGCAAGTATTCTTTCAACATCATATAAAATAATTATATACATATGTATAATGCTCACTTAGTGTAACAAATTATCTGTTCTACACTTACGCATGTTATAGTATGATTGATGCGGCCCCTGCTCGGAGCAGGCGCGCCGCCCGCGGGCGCTCAGCAGCACCTCGCGACGAGGGCGCTCCTGCACTTCGTTCTCTCTCGAACCCCCACTCTCCACCACGCAACCGCCACCCTCATCCCGGCCCTCTTCCAGAACACACGCGGACATCACTGCTTTTACCTTTTACGTTACACACACTTGGACAAGCGAGTCAATAAATTACTATTTAATTCGTTATCGACCACTTTATTACCGAATATAAATGTCACAATTTAATATATACACATGCTGTGGACCGCTCTCCGCGTTTATTTTAGCGTCCCATAAACCTGAAACAAATAGATGTGTTTTATAAAATATTCTTAGCCAAAACGTCGACAATTACTCTCTAGCTAGTAGGTGTACCTACTTATTTACAATTTTTTCTAATTTCTGTTCATATTATTTGTTTTTGTGAATATTAAGAAAAAAACTGATTAAGTGCGAGCCTACCGAGGCTTCCTTACCAATTCCAAAATTGTAGGTCAACGGGAAGTATTACTTATAAAAGTTGAAAAACTTAAGTTTTTGGGCATGTGCAGCAGAACTACAGACATAACTTTGCAATGATTTTTTTCTATGAAATATCTATAAATTTTCACTTTTCAGATTTTTTTATTTATTTGTATTATCAATTCTCACTTCGTGCCAAATTTCATAACTGTAGGTCCATGGGAAGTAACAGGTCTTGATTATGCGTCGAAATTCATATAAAATGCACCTAAGTGATGCATATTCTCGTATGTTATGATTGCGTTGACTTTGAAGCTTTATTATTTCGTGCTTCAAGGCGCCGTAGATCTTAATATTTGGTATTAATTTCAGTTCATCATGACATCTATAGTTTATCATCTAACGTTAGGTTATCAAAAGTAGACTGTAAAACTAAACGTTTTCAATTTAAAGACAAACAATCTACCAGAGAAAAGTTTAATTAATTTAATCAGAGCCAGAAATATACTATCTTGTTATCTTCTTCGCCGCTTGGCGTTATATTTTGTACGTAACTAAGTCTTAAGGAAAAATTTCGTCAAATATTATTGTCATATTATTTTGTGAAAGTAAGGGTTTATTGTTATACCTATCTATTTATATATCACATTAATAGATAAGACTTACATAATTAAATATATTTGTTGTTTTTACGTAAAAAAAATCGGAAAAATCGGAATCCGCAATGAGTGAGAGAGAAAATCTCAGATGGTTTGCTCAAGGCACTGAGTAAAGAATTAATGGCAAAAAAGACTAATGAAGCAAGAGTGGTAAGAGGTGCACTGCAGGCCGCGGTTAACCTTCGAAAGTTCAGCATAGGTACATACATATTCAAGGGAGATCTCGTGAAAAGCATGAGGATCCCCTGGACGTGTATGATAAGATTGAAGGCAGTGGACGAGGCGAAAAAGGTATGCAGAGATAGTAGAGAGATGCCGTAGCGTTTGGTACACTTCCTTCTATACTGTTTTTTTTATTACTATACACAAACGAAAGTCACTTTATGATATATTATAAGCACATAAATATTTACTATGGCAATATTGACTTGACCGAACTAGTTAAATATTTTCACACCTTCCCTGGACACAATATCGATCGCCATAACAGCGTTGGCTCAAACTCCATTACTTTAATAAAATAATCCGGGAGCAACGGAACTCCACATTAAACATGTCAATCGACATAAACTCTGACCGTTTTCAAAAAGTGTCCAAGTGTAGAAGTTTAAGCTTTTCAATTTAATGATATATTTCAATAAAATATATAAAGATCGAATTAAATTATTTATTATAATTATACACGTTATATGAAAAGCATTATCTATTTTAAAAGAAGACGTTTTATTTATTGCGATCCTATAACTATGTAAGGTTTGTATTTACAGAATCTACGAGTATAAATAAATTCGCTACAACGGGTACAATTACTTAAGTGGAGTTAAGGACTAGTAATATGAGAGTTCTCAGTATCCAGCTGTTATTATTTCCGAGCAAATGAATTTCCCATTTCACACCCTACATCCGTATTTCTCTAACTACCTTCCTAGAAATGAAACTAAATAGGCGGCAAGTTAGATGTTTACATCACTTCATGCGTATTCAATAATTTTTAAGAAGCAAATTAGAGAGAGAAGTCACGGTTAGAAAAAAGTTACTTTGACAATATGGACTGGACTATGTATTAATCTTTTTTATTATGTTTAATTACTATATACTATAACAATTTTACACATCAAATTCTCAATTTTTCACTTCAAATATTATAATTTAAAGATATAATTGTTTTATAATTATTTTACACAAAAATTTGACCGTTTTAAATGTCAAATTTCGTTACATTTCAAGTTCATAATTTAACACCTTAATTTTGTACTTCTTAAAAAAATAATGAAAAACCTATAGATAGAAAGAAAATAAAAACCACCGTAACAGTGTTCGGACTAAGTTTGACAGCACGCCATAGATGTGGGATCAGTTGTAAATGTATGGGCTGTTTACTTTTATTACAGGTATTTATTCGGTTTCAATAAAAATATTTCTGCTATTATCCAATGTCTGTAAATATCTTGCCTTTATTTCATTGTGTGGTAGAGTTAGGTTCCACATATTACCGGAGCAAAAATTTTATTCCATTGTAAGGTTAAGATTCAATATCAAATTTATTTTATTAAACACTAAAACACGCTCGACCATACGTTGGAAAGATTTTATAAAACTTTGTTGAAAGCTCATATTAAATTCATGATATTGAATTTTGCGGAAATACTATTATTGTGTGTGTTATACATATATACATATTTTGATAATACTTATTTTCTTACACTTTACAGAAGAAATAACTTGATTAGAATAGATAATCACTTCATCATTCCCTTGTATATTTACGATTTTATAAAAAACTCTAGTTTTATTACCGCTCGCGGCTTCGTCCACTAGAACTACACAATTATTTATTTACTAATCTAAATTACTTTCATACTCTAGAAACATTGTCATTTTAAAGATTATATTCGTGCATTGAAAACTAAAGTTTCAGCCAATCCAATAATTAAATTATTTTGTAGCACGTTTGTCGAAATACTTTATATTGATATAATGTACGGTTTAAGTAGGTGCGGGAGGTATAACAGTTAATTCTCTTTATAGTTTTCTAAAAGATCTCGGCCTGTCTAGCCGCGGGCGGCCGCTAATTACTAGATATTACCAGAATAGGTGTATATTACTAAGTATTACGTGTTACTAACACCTGATAAAATTAATGTTAACATATAAAATTATTATCTGTGATNATTATTCTTCACTAGCATCAAAAAAAGAATAAATGCTGTCTTCGTACGTTTTCTTAAGTCAAAATATTCTCAATGGATACCACGTAACAAAACCTCAAAAAATATTACGCATCAGTAATTAAGATATATGAACAGATTTCTTTTATATAAAAGATTGTTAAAGATAACTATAGGAACTTTTATACTAAATATGCAATTGTTTCCTAATCTTTATTTTCTTACACTTTACAGAAGAAAAAACTTGATTAGAATAGATAATCACTTCATCATTCCCTTGTATATTTACGACTTTATAAAAAACTCTAGTTAGTCTACCCGCTCGCGGCTTCGTCCACTAGAACTACACAATTATTTATTTACTAATCTAAATTACTTTCATACTCTAAAAACATTGTCATTTTAAAGATTATATTCGTGCATTGAAAACTAAAGTTTCAGCCAATCCAATAATTAAATTATTTTGTAGCACGTTTGTCGAAAAACTTTATATTGATATAATGTACGGTTTAATTAGGTGCGGGAGGTATAACAGTTAATTCTCTTTATAGTTTTCTAAAAGATCTCGGCCTATCTAGCCGCGGGCGGCCGCTAATTACTAGATATTACCAGAATAGGTATATATTACTAAGTATTACGTGTTACTAACATCTGATAAAATTAATGTTAACATATAAAATTATTATCTGTGATTCGAAACAATACAGCAATAAAATTTACAAACAAGGGTAGAAATGCAGATGTACGAGTAAGTGCAGGTACGGGGGCACCGACCGTCTCGACGCGCGTCGCTCGATACTACGACCCACTTCCGAAATTACCGCTAGAATTCGACCGGAACATTACTTTTCCCTTCCTACAGCCTACTATTGATCAACTTAAATATGACAAAAATATTTTATTTTTATTTATTCAGTGGTTCAGTCTGTTTTATTTATTTTGTTATTCGCAATTTTATTATTTCACTGAAGGAACTAATATCGTGAAGAATCGATCCCGCTTTCACAGTCCTCAAGAACCCATTGAAGAAGATATTTTATAAAATCTTTAAAAAATACAGTGTGAAGATGAAAATATGACGTAAAAATATTTTTAAAAAATTATTCTACAGAATTTAAGAAATACACTGTTTTTTGTGGAAAGTGTAGCGATATGCGATTGTAAGGAATATCTTTTGTAATTGATACAATGCTTTACTTACTTTTGTAACTGATATACTTAAATTAACTATATTTTATTGTTAGAATACACAATAAAGTTAATTAAATTAAATGACCTACTTACTGTACAAAAAGTTGCCTAATATATTTTGGATGTATAATATTTTTGTAGGGCTCACTACAATAGATAACATATTAAGTTGAATCCTCAAGCACCTCTTCACAAATTTATTTGGTAAAATTTATATGTGAATATTTTTTTTCTCTAATTTGATTTCTCCGGACTCAAGGTTAATTTAATTAAGAACAGTCCCTCGGTTTATCCTTAAATTTATTAAGATAAAAAATTTGAAAGAGATTTTTGTATCAAACTATTTTATAATTAGGAACAATATATTACTTTTTACCCATAATAAGCAAAAAAAAAAAGGCTATATAGATAGCTTTTATTAATATAATAAATTGACGGACACGTATTGAGAAAAAATCATACTACTCGTGTTTATTCAAACAATGTAAAAGGTTTAATATTACTTACAAATCAATGTAACATATTGATATTCTATCCAATTCTATGAAAATAAACGAAAACTTACCATAAAACGGTTGTTATATATTTCTGAAACATGGACTACTGTAAAGTTACTGGAAAACAAAAAGTTTTACATACGTATATAATACTTTTGAAATTACTTTTTAAGTTTTTGTATCTATTAAAGTGGTTCCTAGAGAAACTTACTCTCACATATTTATTTAAACAAAGAACACCTTTTTATTATAAAAAGATATTATATTCGTAATTAAATCAGCTTCACGCTGTATCCCGCACACAGCAGAGTATGCAAAGGGAACCTAGTGTTAAGACACTCCGTTTCCCACTTTCCGCCGGATTCTGGAGGCATTGCGTGTTGAGTGGCGGAACTCAATGCCGTGCCTGGCCTCGACACCATTAAAAGATTAAGAAAAGTTGGCTCGCCTATCGAGACTACCGTAAAATCCTTAAGATTGTAGGTTAACGGGAAATACAACTTATAAAAGTTGACAAATTTAAGTTTGCAGGAACTCATTTTATAAGAAATGAACTACAAACAGAAGTCCAATTGTTTTCTTCTATTAAATACGTATAAATTTTCACTGTTCAATTTTTTCCTTTAGTTGTAATGTAAGTTTTCACTTCGTGCCAAATTTCATAACTAGAGTGCGACAGGAAGTACCCCAAAGGTGTTGAATACGTAGCGAATACAAAATGCAGCAGAATCGATGCATAAATGCTCGTACATTTTGATTGCGTTGATCTAGAAGCTTGATTTTTTTTGTTCTTCAAGATACTATAGATTTGAATATTTGATATTAATTTCACTTTACCTAATACTTCCACGCAATCTCGAGACAGGCGGACAACAAAGAGATCCCAGAGATCCCATGAGTTCCGTTTTTACCTTTTGAGGTACGGAACCCCTAAAAGGACATAAAATTGACTTAGTGGTGGAATTGCAACGTACTCGTATATGTATAAATAACCGGCGGGGCCCACTGCAGTTAGAAACATATTACATATTTGACATTAAATGTCCAAAATGGTTAACTATAATCCAACTAGGTACCTACTTACCTATATCTATTTCATATAAAAAACCTAAATTGTTTTCCGTTCTATAATCGCAAGAACATCAGATATTACCTCGACATACCATTCTGACATTAATAATAATTGCATTATAAATATATAATCTTTTTATCCAATTGTATGCTTGATGTATTAAATTACAAATATACCTAATATGTATTATAATCATACTAATATTACTAAGTTGGTGCAAAGATTTGTGCTCCCTATGCAAAATACAATCATATGCAACAGTGATGCATATATTGTATTTGATATATGCAATATGCAATATATGCATCAGTCTGACACTTTTTGCCACCGGTCCGCAAGTTTCCGGAAATGCTATATCGAGAGCAAGAGGCTGTAGTCGGATGGAGCACAATCTGGACTGTAAGGGGGGTGCAGCAGAACTTCCACATCATCTATAACGTCTAAGCCATTTTGCCCCAGTCCGCTGTGCTTTTGCGCTTTCTCCTTCAATATCACAAATTGCACCGGCAGCATCTCCTATGGTCAACCTTTTTTTCCAATAGTGATCCAGCAACACCTAAATTTTAAGTTGCGTAATCTCATAATCAGTTTCAGACATCGCGCAAGCAAAAAATAATGCAAAAAAAAGAAACAAAACACGAAAAATTTAAATTTCAATTTATTTCAAATGTAGAGTCAACATTAGAAAAGGATTTTGTTTAATTATCTTTGACATTAAAAAAAATCACATTAGATACTCCTTTAAACACACTGCAAAAAAATTATTGTGTCGTTAAACCGGGCGAATCCCCGTGCATAGTATTAGTATGCTATGAATGGATCCACATTATTTGAATTTTATAAATAATACTATTTCTCATGGAAAATATATATTACCATTGACGGAACATTAAATATTACATGAATATAGCTTTAAGTAGAGTTAAGTACTGCAATATTAAATTTCCTGGACAATTTTACATAAAAGTTGTCAATGGTATTAAACAAAGGCTTTAACATTTTCTTTTAAGCATTATTTCAATAAGTGTCAAATTCAGTTAAGTACTCTCGCTCCATTTGTTATTTTTCTAATAATAAATACTAATTTAAATTTTATGTGTTGAAAATAACAAATGATTACCTGTTATGTCAATTCAAATGAAGCATAAAATAAAAATATTTTAGAAGAGTCAGTTGAAACGTCAGACGAAAAATTTCCTTCCCTTCCCGTAAATAAGAATAAATCAAATTACATCTAATATTATTAGATATTCCGACAATTTTATTTTCACACCTTACGTATCTCACGGGGCAGACATAAAGAATCTAGTAACAAATACCTAATTTAATTCCCTTCTTTTCGTCTATCCAATGATTTAATTATTATTAATATCCAATTTAACGAAATTTGCTACAAATAAGTGTAATATGAAACAAATTTAAATACTAGTATAGATTTACTGATATTTTCTATTAATTTAATTCATCTATCATTTATCAATAATAGAGTAAATATAATCCTATATTCGAATAGTGTAATATTGGCATTGTGAAGTCTATTAGCTCTCTCAACGTAATAGCCAAAGAGGACAACCATCGACCTAACATTCGGCGAAATTAATTACTCTGTTCAAACCTCTCACCCAAGCTTGAATCTGTGTGAAGATCTCACATCAATACGTTTATATACACTTATGTTCTTTAAATACCACTATATTTTTATATAAGCAACTGTGTTAAACTTGTTTTATCTTTTTTGTTAGGATGGTAAATTTGTTGACATTCATTGAATTAATATCGTGAGAATTTGAACCTGACTTCTACTTTCGCAGTCACGAATTATTAATGCATTGTAAATGTGTACTTATTGCAAGAAAAAATCAAATCAGGGAGAATAGTTTAAATAATGTTAAATAGTTAATTATCCTTAACTGTTACTTAAAATGAATAACTGTGAAAGGAAATAAAATCATTTTTGAATACCTAAAGAACGATACCCCACTTGACATAGTAAGCCGATTTTTTCTTTATTTTGACATTCGGTGGCTTCGGTTGGTCGCTGTGGGTGAATTTCGACTATTTTCAAGTCGCATAGAAACAAATATACATACTACGTACCTTTCCAAAAAAAAAATATAATTCTTCAAGCTTCAAAAAGTAATAAAATTTTTATCATAATAATAATATATTTTTTGTTTATTATTATAATCATTTCTACAAATTGACAACTTCATAGTGCTATTTAATGTACTTAGCTTTAAAGCAATAAATTGGGGAATGGGAGTGTCTTAATGGGAACTTAGTGTCTCAACACTAGGATCTCAGGTTCCCTCTGCCTACTCTGCTATGTGCGGTATATAGCGTGAAGCTAAAACAAATATGACTTTACTAACAAAAATGATTAATCATTGATCGATAGCAACTGAGATAATTTGAAATACTATGCTACAATCTAAATTCTAATAAATTGTCAAACATATGATACGCCTTTGAAAGCGGAGAATTTCCATTGTTACATAATAATTTCTGTATATCCTCGGCATAATATCGGACCTTAATATCGAAAGCGGATTAGTAGTTAAGCGCTAGTTGATACATTTACAAATGCAAATATCAATTGTAAATAAACATATAATATAAAATAACATAGTTTATATTTACAATTCGTTAAAATAACTATTTATTTACACGTCACACTATATACAACATGAAAAATCGTACTACAAGTGTTCATCTTCATATAGTTTCTCTAAATGTTAGATTTGACTATTAAGGTTATTCTTTAATACTGGTCGAGTATATACGGTTCTATTATATTTATTATTTTATTATATTTTGTATATTAAAAAATAGGAGCCGCGAACAATACAAACTCTTCATACAAACTCAATATTTCTCTTAGAGAAAACAATGCCAATATTTCCACGAAGAACAAAAAGCTTTGCGGATTTTTATTGATATTAATATTTCAATATTTTTTACGGAGGTAACAGTTATTTATGCAAAAGACCTATATATAAATTATTCTATTTTTTATTTAAAATCTGATAACTCTACAGACATATATAGTCATGTAGTGTAGTATATCATATAGTCCGTAACCGTAACTTTTTTCCATATCATTTTTTAACATTTTGTAAAATTTAAAATATTTACAGTAAGACAAGACTAAACGATGATTGTAGTTTTTTTACATGTCGTTTTAAAAATCCATATATAAATAATTACGTATACATATTTGTTAATTATAACAATTTAAACCTAGTCTTAAAGGAAGTGTGGGACTTGGTACTAGAATGAGGTAAAATAAAATATAAGCCATTACTACATTCATATATTTAAATTTCATATTTTCAAGCGTTTTTGGCGTTCACTGCAAATATATTCGCTCATAAATGTAAATAATGTAACATGCCCTGCGTTACAGATTGTAGAGTGTCAAAAAGTCTGGAGCGCGAGTAGAACGTGTTTATTTAAACGACATATTTGAAGTTTTTATTTTTAAAAATAACATTTTTAGAAAGTATTCGCGCATTTATTCTAATGAGACATCTATCCCGGCTTTATCCTGTAGATAAGTGTATTCATAATGATTAATTTTACATATTTAAACTACCAAAACGCAGTTTATGTAATATACGTTTATTTAATGTTTGAATATGCATAACTAAATATTAATTCTGTAAAACATTTATAGCAACATATGTGGCAGGTAGCTTACATGTTCACATACTACGTATTAATCTCTCAATGCACTGAAAGAGCAACCTCCAGACTGCGCAGGAAATTACCTCAAAAAATATATATATAATGAACTTGTGACATTCATACATTGAGGTGAGTCGTGCTCATGGCGCAGGGACACAAGCGTATGTTAGGAAATAAAATATTTTCATTTTGTTCGCTCTAGTGTCGAGGCAAAGCGCGGCGTTGAATTCCGCCACTCAACACGCAAAGCCTCCAGTATTGGGCGAAAAGTGGGAAGCGAAGTGTCTTAATCCTCCCTCTGCCTACTCTGCTACATGCCAGATACAAACGTCATCTGTAGGCTGTCTGCTATTGACCTCGCAATTATTCTTTCGTGGAAGTTGTAATTGAGATATTGAATAACTATATGTGTACTTTAGTAAATTAATTAAGCCCGTTTGAAGCTCATTCCTTGTCACGCAAGACATAAATTACTTAAAGTTAATTAAATCAACGTGAAACTTGGAAGTTTAATAAAGGTTATAAGAAGACATACTTCACCTGATAAATTTAAAATCATGTAAGTATACATATCAATTTATATTTAATAAAATTGAAGCACATCTTTGTGCAATTTATACATGAGTACTATTTATTATTTATACGATTTTCAGCGTTGCTTTCATTAAAAGTGATTATAATTAAAAAAAATCCTTACGATTCTATCTAGAAATGTATGAATATTTTTTTTACGCTGTATCCTGCACATAGCAGGGTAGGCATAGAAAACTTAGGAACTTAGTGTTAAAACAATCCGTTCCGAGTAGGAAGGCTTTTTTAATCATAGCTATGACAAAATAATATACGTAGTTTAAGATTTCTAATAATTTTTGGATAAAATGTGTACGTACAATACGAAATAGATAAAACAAAATTACACTTTTTGTATAAATTTCTTATTATCTACTTTATTATAATCGGACTAAGTTAAAGATAAAATGCGAAATTAAAAATAATATTATAATCTTACGGACTATGACAGCACTCACACGTATAGCCGTAGCTTGAGTCTAGCTATAGGTACTTAATACAGATCTAAATACTCTCTAGTGGTATTATGTGTAGATTGAACTTTAATAGAATGTGGTTGTGGTTTATCTTAGACGTTGAATGTTCTTAATAATGTTCTTTCTCTTTAGTGAGATCAAAGAATTATTATTTTTATATAAATAAAGACTCATTATACCACTGTAGAAATATATATTTCTATATTCTGAAATTTCATAACTCAAATATTCATAAATTAAAAAGTAAAATGTTAAACAATGCGTCGTTCTGGTTCAAAGCTAAAATCAAGACTTTCTCCAGAAAAAATCTCTAGATACACCCATGTTACTGATTCTGTGTTCATTCGGGAAAAAAATAAACTCTAATTTCTACGTACAGTCTTAATTATATTTGCAAATTAGTGTACTCCTAGCTTGTACTGGACTATTAAATTGATATGTGATTTAGTGCCTGGTGGTAAATAATAGCAAAGTGAATTTTACAGCTTTGAAATGGTTCGTATAAAATGCACATAGCGTGTTTTCAGCTTATTACTTGGCTGGACATGCTGGCGCGTGTCTGAACGTCTTATGGTCAAGGATCTAATGAGAATAATATTTTCTGTCATTCTCATACGTTCCATGTAAGCTTTTCTAAATACAACGATCACTTTGATTATTATTATTATACTAGTATATAGTATGTATGTAGGCTACCGTCTAATATTATGCTTATAATATTCTTATTGTAAACTTTTAATTTATTTATATTGATTAGTTTATCCACAAAAAAAATATATATATAATTTATAGGTAAATAATATGTATATATACTCGTAGAACGCTAAAGATCGTGCAAACTGGAGTAGGTTGAGTAGGAAGGCAGACCCTGGTAATAGCCGGGATTAATGCCAGGAAGAAGAAGAAGAAGACTCGTAGGAACCTTCGTATAAAAATCAATTTTAATAACAATTGTTTACCATAAACTGAAATGTAACTAATAGAAGATAATATTTATGTACTATAACACATTTTTTTTATTTCTTATCGTATAACAGTTTAATATAGTACTAGATACTTTTAGATCACTATATAAATAAGTACTAATCTTTATTTAATTATATTCTTATTAAAATAACACCATCATCTATTTTTAAAACAGAAGAGCATCTTTTGTGTAAAGTAGATGATCTATATTTATTCTCTTTCAAAGGATTTAATTAAAACTATAAAAAAGTTATTTAAAACGATGCAAAAGTTAATATAAGAAAGGCTAGTTATATAATTGGCATAGATATAAAATACTAACTTAAAAACTAGTGCTAATAGATGTTAAGATACAAATTATTACAAAAATATTAAATTATTAATTAACAAGTAAATAATGAACAAAAGAATGTGAAATATTACTTTATTCTTATTTAAAAATATATATTCATATATAGAGAGACCATTTCCATTTATTTAATAAAAAAAATATATGTATATGTAGAAGCGAAATCAAATTAAACTCCATAGCTAATGTGATAACATTTTGTAGTATTATGTGGAAAAGCTTTTCAATTTTTACAAAGAGCGAACCTTATATCAAAAATTAGTCGCAAACAAGATACTATTATATTTGATGTAATTTCTTTCTGTATGTATAGAAAACCTAAAATCGAAACTGTCACAATGGACTTAGTTCGTCGATTGTACGCCCCTGAGCCTTTGTACATCGCCATCTCTATACATCAATGGCCCAATTACATTCTGGACTATCAATTTCTACAGACCTTGTGTCACGATTTGAATTATAATAAGAGATGACGGATGAGGGTTTGGTGGGACCTCATTCTGTAACATAATTACCTGATCTGTGTTAGGATTTCCTTTATGACACGGGTTTATAGAGGCTTTTTAGATTCCTCTTAGACTATTTATTTACATCAATATTTCAGAGCATAGGAAGCACAGGATGAAATACGGGTTGAAAGTTTGTATGGAAAAAAAATTAAATCGGCACCGATTTTTATGGAATTTTAAATTCACACTCTTAAAAATATTTCATTGAACACGTGTTTCGTGGTTTAATTTAATTCATCCCCTAGGGGTGCAAATAAGGGGTTGAAAGTTCGAATGTCTCTAAATCGCCACTGATTTTTATAAGATTTTAAATTGAGACTCTTTAAAATATTTCATTTAACATGTGTTTCATGATTTATAAGAATTTACCCCTAAGGGTGCAAAAAAGCAGGCGAAGCGGCGCGCGTCCGCTAGTAATATTATAATCGAGGCCGTCGTATCAGTGGCACAAGTGTGTGACAGTAAACTGACGGTTGTGGGTTCGATTCTCTCTAGGAGGAATGGATTATTTAATATTTTCGTTTCCTCACTCTAATCGTGAGGAATAATTTTATAATTTTGGAGTGGGTGCCATGTAAAACAAACAGGCTTAGCAATTTGCAATTGCAGAAATTTTATGAGATTCACATAATATAACAAAAAATATATATACTTAAATATAATTATATTTGAACGTAAGCTACCACATAAACAGTAAATATAGAGGCACCTATATTTATTAAATATTATTAGTAGACTTACATAGACACGACGCAAAGAGTAATAAAAACTAAGCATAGTAAGTTAGCCCATAGCACAGTAATTGCAATTAGCAGAAGTTTTCAGCCGTTATCTTTTATTACAGTTAGCTGAAAGTGGATTAGACATTAATGCTAGTTTTGATTTCATTCGGAAATAATATTATTTTTTCTATGAATCTTATTATTTTTTAGAAGATTTGGAGGGATTTAGTTACACACTCTTTTCGTTTCTACATATAATCAGAATTTTTTTTGAGTACAACGTAGTATTTTTTGTTTTCATTAAATTATTTACAATGAGTCGTACATATTGACTTTAAACATATTCGTTTAAAATCGTAAAATATAAGACTTAAATGAAATATTAGTTTATAAAAATTATATGCTTCTATCAGCTACCTTCAAGTTTCAACATTAGGGCCTCGTTACCAAAAAGAGATATTGAACAGAATTTATTAAGACGAATCTAACGAGCTCAAACTTAATGGATTTACGGTTTGCCAGTAGGCGCTTAAAGCTTCTAACAGCCAGATTCCACACGGATTCCAGCCAGATTCCGTCGTCAGACTTTGTCAATCCGAAAGCAGTCGATGCGAAGCAACACATAACAAATACAGTTGAATTATTTTAACTTCATCTATGTGTTTTACTTTATGGGTTAAGATGAGAGATGCTAGTAATAAATTACTCTATTATGTATTCATTGAAACAGTTTATTTATGCTAATGCGAACTATGATTCATAATTATAAACTTTATTTTTCTTTCTAAATATATACGGACAGTTTTATTTAATAATATAATTAATTATATGCATATTTTATCTTCAAATATCATTGCTCAACAATTTTTTCGGCACGTTTATCTTGCAAATAGATATTGAATGTTGAGTGGAAGTCTCGCCACGCTTTGTCTTGTTACTAGAGCGAGGAATTGAAAATAATTAATCCAAGCAGGCGTCAACCCACACCGTAGCGCTAATAGTCGAGCGCTATGCCACTGCGCCGTGACGACCTTAATAGACATCTTTATAAATATATCCATACCTATATTATAAATTCGAAAGTAACTCTGTCTGCCTGTCTGTCTGTCTTTTACGCGATCAGGGCCAAACCGCAAATTTAATTGTGATAAAATACTCATATAGAGATGCTTGAGGGTCTCGGGATGAACATAGGATACTTTTTTTCTCATATTTGTAATATTTTCGATATATATCAATATATTAAAATAGTTATTAATTTGACATGCAATTTATTCCGCCATGTTTATAACAACCGCCGTGCTAAGCAACGATTTGGAAAGATTGTTGTTAGAAAACGTCACCCAAAATGAGCTTGCTTAACGCATCTGAAACCTGAAAATAATTTCATAAATATATTTAATAAATATTCGTATAGTTCAAGCGGGCGTAGCCGCGTTCGGGTCCACTAGTTATATTATAAATTGATACGAGAGAAATTTCAATAAACAACACATTACCTCATGAAGGTAGGTGTTGCCAGCTGCGCCACAACGTCGTTGGACAATAAATAGTCCCTCTATATATTTTCTACAAATAAAAGCTAACGTATTTAGAACACGTACTGAAAAAAGTTTACCTATAAATATATGTTTGTTATATTATATTAATTTACGTAGAAATTAACAATTAATTGAGGCGTTAAGGCTCTCTATCTATGTTCACTCATGATAATGATAATAGTTGCTAAAATTGAGATAAAACACCGTTTCTATCTTATCTTTGTGCAACTAGGAATTAGGTAATGTCAACAATGTTTTTGGACTAAGCATATTATAATTACAAATATTATTTCATTTTAACTTTTATTTATTTTGCTAACATATTAATAAAAAAATATATATTAATTTGAAATATAGCCCTCTCTATAAGTTTTTGTTTTTCAGCTTCACGCTGTATTCTGCGTGTAGCTGGGTAGGCGTAGGGAGCCTGGTGTTAAGACACTCCGCTCCCCACTTTCCGCCAATTTATGAAGGCATTGTGTGTTGAGTGGCAAAACTCAACGCCGCGCTTTGCCTCGACACCAGAGCGAAGAAATG
Organism: Heliconius cydno galanthus; assembly: GCA_036379175.1. Classification (NCBI taxonomy): domain Eukaryota; kingdom Metazoa; phylum Arthropoda; class Insecta; order Lepidoptera; family Nymphalidae; genus Heliconius; species Heliconius cydno. The sequence goes on from JAKRZM010000421.1 coordinate 160,871, forward strand.
AAAATATTAAATGTTTATTTTCCTCGAGTGGGCATCGAATCCACAACCTGTCGTGTTTACAATCACACGTGTGTGCTCCTACGCCACGACTGGGCTAATGGCCTTATTATTTAAGTCTTATTTTTGTGTTTAAATGACAACATAATAAACACAACTAAATTGAGAAATTAAGAGTATACATATATATTTTGTACTCCAGCAGAATATAGAAAACGCGAGCCAGATTCTCTTTATAATACCGAATACGCCGCAAATCAATTATGGGATGCGTAATTACATATAGATGAATCTTTACCAATATATGACTTACCAATAAACTGGAAGTTGTTATCTCAGCACAATATTTATATTTATAAGGACTTTTTACTGTTGACGCAGTAGAACAACGTTTAACAGATAACGCGATGATTGTGAGTTCAATCCTTATTAGGCTAATAATAATAGTTATTTTAATTTCCCTGCTCGTAATATTAAAGTGTTCTCTATCCTTTGAACTCTCTTTCTCTTTCCTTTATAAACTAAAATGACATCATTGTAGTTTATTATCTTCATTTGTTTTTTCTTTTTATTAAATTAATATAAATTTCTTTTTTTAATTTCTTCAATACAGTATCTAATTTCAATTAATCTACTAAGTAAATTATTATGATATTGAACTCAGATCAAATAATGGTTGAAGATCGACAAGTGTCAATGAGTTGTCAGACCATTGTTCTCGTGGAAAATTGAATTTTCAGTTATAAAGACGTCAACGGAAATAGATTTCCAGGAGATAATAGCAGATAAATGGTAGTACTCCGTGAAATACTACTTCTCTATTAGGAAATAAAAGTATGTTATATATGTACAATATTTCAGATAGTATCAATTTCAGAAATATAATTACGATTTGATATTCATATACTTTGTATATATTTAATGCCAATTTAAATAAATAAAAGGACGAGTCCCAAATTTAGAGCTCAATACAATTTAATTTCAATAAATTGAAAAACACTATTTATTTTTACGTAATTTTGATTTTTTTTATATAAAAATGTATATAAACCTAATACAAACCATATTTAATTATTAAGAAATATTGATATTATAATATGCATTTCCATTTCTTCGCTCTGTTGTCGAGGCAAAGAGCGGCGTTGAGTTCCGCCACTCAACACACAAATCCTCCAGAATTCGACGGAAAGTGGGGAACGGAGTGTCTTAACACTAGCCCTCTACCTACCCTGCTATGTGCGGGATACAGCGTGAAGTAAAAAAAAAAACAGGGAATTATATGTACATTTAACATCTGAAGTGTACACGGCATACACATATGAAAAATTCAACAAGAAAACTAAAATCTCATAGGAGCCTAAACTGTCAATATTTAATAATTTTACATAGCTCTTCACTTAGAAACTTATTTTAATAAAAACTACATATTTATAACTCTACATTATATTTTTATAACTTTACATATTTATATATTTACAACTTTTTACTTTAAGAATATAGAAATATTTTATAATTCTAAAATAGTAACGAGGGTGCATGACTATGGTTTTATTTAATACGAACATGAATTTTCCTTTTAAATCTTAACTGAATATCTGTTGAATATCGGATAAGCAACGGTTGTCTAAAACGTTGTTTAATTTACTTTAAAGTAGGCGTTCATTCTATTAATCTTAAATTCTTCTTAGAAAGTTCTTAAGAGTTGCTTGAGAAAATCACAAAAGGGAAGTTTCAGGATATTATGGCATGCTTATTGAAGTGCAAACGATTTACATATACATATTTAGATACACTAAAAGATAAAATCTGAAAAATTTAAAATGATTCGCTGAAGTTCGCACTTTAAGCTGGATGTTGCACATATATGTAATTTTGAACATATTTTAAATTCACATATTGTTAAAAACCCATCACTACTCTATGAAAAGAAAAACTTTTTTACCAAATGTATGTATAGATACTCCCTAGCTATATATATAATATAAGTTTACACGCTTTTGCGAACCCTACTATGTATTTATATTTTATAAAATTTTAAGATAATTACTTCTAATGGAAAACATTAGACAATTTGGTTAACCGCATTATAAATGTGTTAGATCTTCACTTTTAGACGCAATTTCGCAATACGAACTGTCAGACCTCTATCACAGGCCAGGATGACCTGCAAAATAATATTATATAAAGTAATAAATATTTGAGTAAAAAGATAAAAGGTCCGCTTTGTTTCGTGTAAACTGACTTTTGTATTAGGTTCTAAGTAACAACGACGATTAAATACACTTTTTTATTAAATCTTTGCTTCACTTAAGGTACCTATATAATTGACTATTAAAGTTGTTACCGTTTTTAAAATTAAATTATCTAAAGGAAACAGATTACTTTTGTTTACTTTTCTATTTAAAACTAGGGAACGCCGCGCTGCTGAGAATTAATGAGCCAGCTATAGATGTCTCTAGAGGGCTTTGCATAGCTAGCACGGAAGTAACTAAAAATTAAAAAAAGAAAATAATAATAATAATAAAAAACCAGTTATATAGAAATATGAAGAAAATATTTTTTTCAATGTTTGTATCAAATAATTTAGAATAATGTTGACTACGCACAACCTTTAACGTTCATGTATCAAACATTATCGTTAATGTCACTCATGTTTGGAACGATAAAAACTGATTTGGAAATATAATATATAAATTAAAATAATCAATTTAATAAAGTCTCCTGTAGGTGGTTGTAAAGATAGAAAATAATTAAACTAAAATAGTTTTGTTATCATAATATATCTTAAAACTATTCAAATTTAAATACAACTGTTTTACCACATTTATTCTATTAAAGTATTAATTGAAATAACATTTTCGCCTCGAAATATGTTTGTATAAAATATAATCAATGTAACAGTGGAAACAACGCACCTCGATCAACATACTATAATTGATGGGTATAAATTGCTCCAGATTGCTTTAGAACGCTCTCAGCTCTTTACGAATCAATTATATCTTAAATATTTTTTTAAGTGTATTATTTATCAATTAATAATAAAAGCATTTATTTTCTTATATTTTTATTTATATCCAAAAAATTAAAACAAATAAACTGGTCCATTATAACTACACTAATTAAATATTTAATCTTTCTGCGTTTGTGATACATTACATTCTAGTACTGAAACTTAATATACTTAAATATAAACATTGACAATATGGACATGTACCACGCCTGTACCAGGTCGTTACTGCATCATGCATAAAAAAGCATGCACTGTAAAGAGGTTACCATGGAAACAGGGTTACTAACACTTTAAAAGCAAGTCATTATGGAGCATACTGCGTTGTAACAGCATTCTAGCTTTTAAAAACGACATGCATAGGTATACGCTACATGAAATATATGTTCAGTAATACTAGACTGATTTTTTAAAATGGTTTATCTACTACTACTATAACGCTGTATCCCGCACCCAGCAGGATAGGCAGAGGGAAACTAGTGTTAAGACACTCTGTTTCCCACTTTCTGTCGAGTTCTGGAGGCATTCCTATAACAAAGTCATGTGATTTTACGTAATTCGTTATTGCCATACCAATAGTATTATTACATGTTATCATCATATAGAGCCAACTGTTAAAAGTTATGAATCAGCCAGAAATCTTCTATATTTTATCTCTATTTATTTATCTTTTTAGCTTTACACTATACCCCGCATATTGCAGGGTCGACAATGGGAACCTGAAAATCTCGTGTTAAGCCACTTCGTTCCCCACTTTTCAACCGTATCCTGGAGGCATTGAGGAGGAGGAGTTGCCAAAGCGAAATGAATATTAAATATTTCATTTCCTCGAGGGAGAATCGAACCCACAAACTGTTGAGCTGTCCGTCGCATTATTTCAAATTCAAACTCTTATTAAAGTATAGGTACATTTTCAATTCTCAATATATCCAAATCTACACAATAAAAACTATTATTTATAGTACCTACATACTGAATTATCAAAAATATCAAATGCTTTCAAAATGTAAATTACTCTAGGTATATGTAATAAGTATAACCTTGTTAGTTTGATAAATGTTTCAATTTTGCATAGCGAGCTATGCAAGCGTTAGAACACCTGATTATAATAAGTTATCACAACTTATTTATGAGCATTATGAATTACGGTATTTACAAACAAATATTATTTAAATGTTTTTTAATGAAAAAATTAAATTAAATCAACTTCACGTTGTATTCGCACACAGCAGGGTAGACAGAGGGAACTTAGTGTTTAGACACAACGTTCCCCAATTTCCGCCGAATTCTAGAGGCATTGCGTGTTGAGTTGCGATACTCAACACCGCGCTTTGCCTCGACACTAGAGCGAAGAAATGAAAATATAAATTTAAATAAATATTTTTATGTATATAAATATTTAAAGAGAGAAGTAGAGTTAACGCCCTTTCTTGCTTGGCTAAGTTATTTGTCAAGTTAGGTACATTAAGGTACAGCTTTTCTTCCATCACTGCCGAATTATACATCACAAATTACACATCCATCATAGCATTAGATTGATGATACTGATACTGTTATAATATAAAAAACGCCGAATATATTTATTTAGTATTTTAATACTAAACCAACAAAAGTATGTACAAACAGTTAAGAAATTAAAAAATATTCCTCTTTGTACTACTACAATTGTTTATCAGATCGGAAGAAAAAATACAAATAGCTATATTCATATACCGTATAAATCAATGTAAATAGTAAACAAACTATACCCTAATGTTCCGATATTTGGCCTTTGAAGTCTTTTGGTTATTTCGAGAATCATAAAATTTTTCGAGTAATTTGTTTACCTCTCATGTTCGCGAATGCCATTACTCTGTGTGATATTACTTTTATTATATATTGTAAAACAAATATTACAAGGAGGAGGAGAGGAGGAGTTGGTACAAGAACATTCTACATATATTTAATAAAATATGTTTTTATCTTCACAAGCAGGATAGGTACAGGGAGCCTGGGAACCTAGAGTTAAAACACTCCATTCCACAATTTCCACCGAATTCTCTTCAGCACCATGACGGCCTCAAAGATAAATAAAATATTCAATAGATAAAAGTTATTAGCTTACTACATGTAATCAGACCAATATACACATAATAAATTCATTGCTTATTAACTCTACCCGCCCATATAGTCTAATAATTAACAATTACACAAAGAAAGTCGTTATCAATGTACGAACATACATACAAAATTATTTTAAATAGTATAACTGATATTTACATAACAAATAAAATGTAGAGCATGACCTCTATCTAAAATTTCTGTATGCGTTAAATTTTATATTTGCTCAAAAAAAATATTTATATATTTAGGTTCCGTGATCGTTATTCATCAATCAAACTCTGCAATACGTTATTTTTAATATGTTATTTTTAAACATACATTCATCGAGAGCGGCGCAATGGCGGCGGCAGTTGAATATATTACTTACATCATTACAAATTCACGTTTAATAATATGGCTGATTCCGTTTCAACGGAAAGGAACTATATAAAGAACTAGTATTAATAAGGTGTACACGTGGTCTAAATAACAACCGAATTCCACACGACTATTTATACTATAACCTACTTAAAAACTAAATTTGCATTTAAATAATAGTAAAAATCTAAAATCGAAACATTTACAAAAGACAAGCAGGCCTTTACTTAGGCATATATGTAAAACCCTACTTCATATTTGACTTTCTCATCAACAATAATGGATGGTTTCTTTTGTTTGAAAAGTAAACATTTTCAGTTTCTATTTGGGGATGTAATATCTTTTTAAATTACTATTAAGACAAAGAGCACAAATATGAATTTACTGTATATTTTGGATAAAAATCAGGTTGACCTCATTATGTTTATATATATCATAGAACACAAGCAAAGAAAATTTAATCTTTACGAAAAAACGCAAAAATAACTTGAACCTATACAACCACTTAAACTTAGATAGCATGCTAAGAAGTAATAAAAGTTTAAAAGGAAAAAGAATAAATTGAATTTGATGAACTATATTTGGTTCTTCATAAAATTACAGGATTCTTAGACAAGTTAACGCTAGTCATAAACAGAAGCGAAACTTCACGGACCACTAATAATAATTACTTAGAATGAATCTTACTAACTAATCAAACAAGATTATCCAATTCGTACAAACAATATATCTCTCACTTGAATTTAATTAAGACTTGTTGATGTTGAGAAAGTAGAAAATTATATAATATAAAATAATTTTACTAACCCGTGTTCTCCATTAAAAATCCAAAAAACATCTTTTTTTTATTTTAAGGAATTAAACGCTTCATGCGTTCGTCTGTTAAATATATAAAAAATTAAGATGAGAGATGATTAAGAACTCACCATAGAAAATTAAGATGAAATATTAGAATAACTAATTTTAAGCACTCAACATCGGTTACACATTTGTCACTGGTTTGCGGCACTTATTCACCATTAACTATAATTCCATGAATTAAATTACAAACATATATCGCATACAGAATATACATACACTGTTAAACGTAATTCGCTAAAATTAATTAATTAAATATTTTTAATAGTCTGATTATTTATTGTTTGTTGTTAAGTTGACAAAATCGGATCTCGCTACGTCGTAGCTCGTAGCGAACTCGTGGAAGGGGCGTACTAGCGACCGGGCACGCGGCGTGCGACTGACTTGGAAAATCGCCTGAAAACACCTACATACCGTAGACGCTAGTGTACTCGTATATCCATGTTATACAGCCTTCCTATCTATCGTTCGTGCCTTTGTAAACATGACCGCCGCGCCGTGGCGTGCCCGCTTATCACGCGATCTCTGATCGAATTGATAGGTATCTTTAGTTATAAAAACAAATTTTATATTGGCAACTGTTGTCTTTTGTGTAGAGGTTAAATAACATAGTGTTAATTTGTGTCGGTTTACTCTTTTCGTTAACTGTTTAAGTTTTTCGTTCGGAGACAATATGTGGTTGGTGACGCATATTATCGCATTTTGAATAACTTTCAGATGGAAAGATCACTGTATTGCAATTTGTTTTATTTTACGTCTAGAGTTCTTTAGTGCACAGAAAAAAAATGTCTTCTAGATATCAATTATGACAAAAAAATGTCTTCTAAATTATCAAAACTTACCGGAGTATAGTTTTTACCGCTTTCGGTATGAAAATTGCCGGAAAACCAAAACCCTTACTTTTCTTAGATCGTGAAAATATTTCTGTGAAATTTGTGTAAATACTGCAAAATGAACAAAGATATATACTAAATAAATACACAAAAACTACAAGTCAATTATATAAAAATATATTTTCACTCCAACTTCGATTCCGACTCCGGTCCCGTCCTCTTGCGTTATATCCCTAAAAAAAACTATTACAAACTTATAATTGTAGTTAAACAACGCAAACTTAAATTTGTTAACTTTTATACTTCCCTACAATCCTGAAATTGATACGGAACCGTCAGTGGGCGAGTCTGACTCGCACTTGGCCGCCCGGTTTTTAATTATTTTTATTTAGGTGATAAATATATATTTTTTTTCAAAATATGTCACATATTGTTGTTTATTTCGCTAACAATTCTTAAATAACATATAAGTCGTTCTCAAACTCTCTGACTCTCTCTGGCCTGTAATAGTTTACAAGTCGATTTAGGGAGTGGGAATGTAGCATTAATAAATATAAATACATCTAATACATTTTTTTATATCCCACATGTAGAACGGGGTAGCCACGATGGCGATGACAGTCTAATAGTTATCTATTATTTATTTTAATATCAAACGTAAACTAAATCTCTACTTGTATTTATTTACTTTATTTAACAATTATGTAATATTTTAAATTTTAATGTGCCCTGAAATGTGCTCCAGAAATTTTACAAAATTTGCCCCGAAAAATAAAAAAACAACATTTACATAAACGCTTGTAAGTCCTCTCCCTTTCAGGAGAATGAATTACTTTGATTTTCCTCACTCTGGTACCAAAACAAATCGTGGCGCTGTATTCCGCCACTCGACACGCAACGTCTACAGTAGTTTCCCTCTGATTATCTATATGCGGGATACTGCGTGAAACTAAAAAATCTATATTATTTTTGTTAGTGTATTTTTGTACATATGTCCATATTTCTTTTCAATGACATGTTTCTTAACAATGCGGTTCACATCAAATACTACAATTTGATTATATGATGAAATAAAAAGAAACATATTATAAAGAACTTTGCTCGCTTCGCTTTCCTAAGAGCTTCGCGAAAGCTTAAATTTTGTCACGATTGTATTGTATACATTTCAATTATGATTTTCATTCTTTGCTATCCGTTTACCGTTTACGTAGGTATTTGTGATAAAAGCAGTGGTAATATTATTTTATTCCATGAATCTCTATTTCATCTTTTTTTCTTATTTTACCATTTTTTTAAATGTATAGTAAATTTGACGTAAATTTATAAAATAGAGAGGTGAAATTTACTAAAAAATATTCTTCTAATATTCTAATTCTTTAAATAAATGCTAAAAATTTAATGATAGAACTTTAATAATAAGATCTTGGGTTTCGCAATTACTAAAATTTTAATTGAAACTCTTTAACTGGATTAATCGTATATATTTAATATTATACATTTTAGGAAACCCACCATTTCGAACACTTTTCCTTTTCAGTAGTCTGCGGTTAAAAAAGTTTCATTTAGAACTATGATAATTTTTACATATGTGCTACTTATGTATATTTATTTTGTCCAAATTTCTGTAGTAATATTTTTTTTAATTAATGTACAAAATTTCTTAAGCTTGATTGATTGATTGAAGCTATTCAGTTCTGTTAACACTTCAACTTAGTTAAAAATGTTTATTTATTCAAGTTCTATCTACAATATAATATAGAACACGTTAGTTACGAAGGATGGGATCTTATTTTAAATTAAGTCTTCTTGCACTCGGTTGCCTGTTAGACGGACGTGTACATAAAATAATATTTCTGGCTGTGACACCCATCTCTATTCTCTATATAACACTGACACCCATCTCTATATGACACAATTTAATTATATTATTAATTGATACAAATATTACTGAAACCGATCTAGTCAACGCAACTATCTAAAAAAATTAACGCAGTGTCAATGTATGTTCAAGTTAACTATGTATTTAATATCTACATATATTATATTACCTATATAATAGAAAATATAACAAATATGTAATAACAAACGCACGATCGTCGTGTTGTAGGCGATAATTATTCTGTGTAGGTATCTTCTATTAGCTAATTGGTAGAGTAAAAAACTTTTCACGATATTTTAGTGATATAATATTTTAGTACCTAAAAAATATATTGCATAAGTATTGTGTGCAAATTATAACAAAAAATGTTATTATCTTTGTTTTAATTTACATTGCATCGAGTGTCGAAGTACCACATTATATATGCAAGCAACTAAGCAAATATGCTTTAATTTACAACTAGCAACCCGCCCGTGGATTTACACACCACTATCTAAATAAAATTTGAATTTTATTTACATTGACTCGCTGTGAAGGAAAATGTTTGGTTATTTCATATTTACATGGGCCGAGTACCTACCGTATTCGCGCGCTATAAACGCGGTGTTCCCGATCCTGTAGATCCCGATCCCGAGATTTTCGGGATGAAAAGTAGTCTATATGTTGCCACACAACTTCCTCTATCGCCTAGTGTAAGTCCCAAAAAAAATGGCTTAGCTGTTCTGAAGATTAGCCCGGACAAACAAAAAGACATACAAGCAAAAAAGTTGAAATCGTCCGCTTCTAGTATTGTGTAATTTACTTGAAAAAGTCAACTTGTTTTGAAATCATTGACGGATACTTTATTTTTTTTTATAAGTAATTTCTCAATTTTTCTTAGTTACTAAATAGTTAATAATAAATCAGTCATAAAATGGGAGGTTCCTTTCGTACGTCACATAAATTTAGTGTTTATTTTGTTGCGAAATGAAAGAGGTGATTATATATTTATAAATGAAATATTTTTTAATTTACATTTCTAAACTTAATGAAACTCACAAATTTTAAATTAGGTAAAAGTAGAAATTACTTGAATTTTTTTTAACCTATGAGAACCATTAATACCAGTTGCCTTCATATATAATATTTTGTTGTTTAATTTAAATAAATTTTACTTATGTTTTAGTGTGAGCCAAAATCCTTGAAGCTGAGCTGATGTCATATAACATTCACTATATGCCATTCATTTCGTTCCTTGATCTCTCATTATTATTTATTAGTCTGTTGACTCCAACTGCGTTATAAAAAAATTAACTTGCATGCTCGGTGTCTAAATTTATATTTTTGTAAATTAAGCAGCCAGAATGGCAGATCTTAAAAAAGTTGAAGAGTTAAACAAACAAATAGAAAATGACGACGAAGACGAGGAAATTGATGGTGTAGAAGAAACGGATACTAAAGATCCCGCTAAGAAGAAAAAAAAGAAAAAGAAGAAGAAGAAGGCAGGTTAGGTTTAATTGTGTTCTTTATATCTTCGTAGTCAACGTACTAAATGATAATCATACAACTTCGTAGTAAATGATAATCATTTACTTTAAAATAGTTCCTGACTGAAGCAATATTATTTTATATGATGTACGGAGAGGTTAGAAATATTAAGGATGTTTATTTTTAGCGGGAACTGAAAATGTGAATGTTGAAAATGATGCTGTGGAATTAGAAAACCCTGAGCCTCCTCAAGCTGATGAAAGTACCGGAGAAGCAGATGAGAAGAAAAAAAAGAAGAAAAATAAAAATAAAAACAAAGGCACTGGCAAAGTGCAAACTAATCCTCCAACTATCCCAATTGCAGAACTTTTCCCTAATGGTTAGTATTCTAATAAATTTCGTCAAATATAATTAATTTTATTTTTAGCTAAATTGATTCCATGAATAATATATAGGTAATTTCCCTGAGGGTCAAATAATGGAACATGGTCCAGCAGAAGGTATTGATGAAAGAACAGCAAAAGATCGCTTTTCCAGTGAGGAAAAAAGAGCTTTAGACAGGATGCACAATTATATATATCAAGAAATACGACAAGCTGCGGAAGCCCACAGACAGGTGATATAGTCAAACAAATATTCACATGTTATGAATAGTTTATGGGCTAACAATATATTTATATGCACTAAGCCTATTTACTTTGTTCGTTAAGACACTATTCTCCACCCTCAGCCAAGTCTTCGAGATAGTGTTTATTGACTTGTGGAACTCAACACTGTACTTAAAATATGGTATGACTATGATACAAATCTGATTCTGGTTCTTCACAGATGTACATCATAGTCATATGAATGACGATAGAACCCACAAACCAAAACTTACAACCATATGTTGTTACACTGCACCATGATGACTTAGATATCAATTTTTCATATTTTTAAAAATTGTGTTTTTCGATTAATATAACACTAAACCTAATATATTATTTAATCAAAGTATTTTATATTCTATGTTGTGAGTTTAAAACCATATAATCTAGAATAATCTCATAGTATTGTTTGCCTTTAGACTCGTAAATATATGCGTGACTGGATAAAACCTGGTATGACTATGATACAAATCTGTGAAGAACTCGAATCCACTGCAAGGCGTCTTATTGGAGAGGACGGCTTGAAGGCAGGATTAGCTTTTCCTACTGGCTGCAGTCGTAATCATTGTGCTGCCCACTATACACCAAATACAGGTGAGGTATATGTTTTTTTGTAAGTTTATACAATATATAATGTAATAACTACCATGTGAGATATTTAACAAAAAATAAACATGTATATATTTTTTTTTACATAGGTGACAATACAGTACTGGAGTATGATGATGTTGTCAAAATAGATTTTGGCACCCATATAAATGGCCGTATCATTGACTGTGCCTTCACATTGCATTTTAACCCTCGATATGATCCTCTGGTAAAAGGTGTACAAGAAGCAACAGAGGCTGGAATCAAAGCTTCTGGTGTAGATGTGAGACTGTGTGATGTAGGTGCTGCTGTGCAAGAGGTAATTTTACCTACATATTACATATTTATTTTATCTTTTTAGACTTATTTTACAATTAGACACTTTTACATTGTATTACATTGATTTTTTACTTTAATTTCAGCCAGTTTTTATAGAATATACATATAGATAACTAAACAATTAATGATTGTAGGTATAATCATTATTACAATTTGTATGTTTGTTAAGAAACTATAACTATTGTAATTGGTTCCAGGTAATGGAATCACATGAAGTGGAACTAGATGGTGAGGTATATCAAGTGAAACCAATTCGCAACCTCAATGGTCACTCCATTGGACCTTACCGTAAGTGTATCTTAAGTGAATTTTATAACTGAACATTTGTTTATTACCTTATAATGTACCAGCAGATAACAAATACAATAATTTTAGATAAACACAACATGCCCCTGTGTATATTAAATTTATAGGTGTTCTCTATTTTAAGTAATACAAGTAAACAAGTTGTCAGCTGAGGGTGTAAACGTTCTAAGTCTGCTTTTTGTTTTTTGCTTGGGTATATTTTTATACCTATTTTTTGTCTCTTGATAATTTGCTGAATAGGTTGTTAGCAGGTTTACACTACACAGTGTTAAAATGTTTGATAGAACTCAATGCTACAGTTTGTCTTATCCATGTGGTATTCCATCTGAAAAGGAAGTAATTTAAACTTAGTTTCCTCAAGTGAGAATCGAAACTACAACCATCGCGTTTATCATCGGACGCTTTTATCATTGCTCCACAATGGCCACATTTTATATTTTAATCAGTAAAATCAGTTTGTTAATTTTATAGGTATCCACGCCGGCAAGACCGTGCCAATAGTCAAAGGCGGTGAAACCACGCGGATGGAAGAGAATGAGTTCTATGCGATCGAGACATTTGGTTCTACGGGGCGCGGACAGGTCCATGACGACATGGACTGCTCGCATTATATGAAGAACTTTGATCAGCAATATGTGCCTTTAAGGTTTGACAATGAGTTTATTTTGTTTTATAATTTTTTAATTGATTGGCATGTTAAAGAGCTTGTCGAAGTGTGACATTCTGTGACAAAGGGTGGGGAGTTCTAACTTTCTTGACATCACATTTCAAAATATATCTAAATATTAAAACACAATTTGAAAAAATCTAAGTATAAAATTGGACACCATTTGCGGCGTACAAACTGTTACTGTAAACCTAGTAATTGTGGAATTATTGTGGAATTATTTTTATAACAACATAACATAACATATGCTCCCTATAACACCAGGTTGCAATCATCAAAGCAGCTGTTGAACACGATAAACAAGAACTTCGGCACGCTGGCGTTCTGCAAACGCTGGCTGGAGCGCGCGGGCGCGTCGCGGTACGCGCTGGCGCTCAAGGACCTGTGCGATAAGGGCGTGGTGGACGCCTACCCGCCGCTATGCGACGTGCGCGGCGCCTACACCGCGCAGTTCGAGCACACCATCCTGCTGCGACCCACCTGCAAGGAGGTTGTATCGCGCGGAGACGACTACTAGCGACGCCACTACCACCACCACCACCGTAAGCCACGGGGGGAAGATTCTTGTCTTAAATGTACGATCAGATATACTATCTGCCAGCGTAATTTATTTTTCTTAATGAGTGGTATGAGAAAAATATGACGTTTTTAGCATCTCTTATAAATTTCACAAGTTAAGCAAGTTAGCTGGTTTGCGAATTAAGACATTGAACTCTTGTTTGGTACTATTCAAACTACCATCTGTGGACGTCGTTTTTATTATTTTGATTTCATATACCTTGTATGTTTCACTTTAATGTGTGTCCTAAAATTATGTATGTCAACTAGACATCGAAGTACATGATATTATAGTCTTGACTTCATTTCTAATGGTATATTTTTTATCGAAATAAAAATGTTTTGAATATAAATGTTATTATTATAAATAAGTTGATCTGTGAAACTGAACACTTAAATGAGAAGTACGCGATGTCTAGTCTAAAGAGCTACAAATAACATTATTTTAAACAGTGACTAAGTCAATGTTGGTTCTATTGAGTTTTGTTTATATCAGAACAATAAATATTATATAACTGTTGAGATTGTATTAACTGAACAATATTATGGACATGTGAGGTACATTGGTACTCAAACATCTTTAAGCAATCAGGTATTTGAATAAACTTCTTACATATATACTTTTTTTTTCATTTAAAATTATATTTAAGATACATTTTTATACAATAAGCTGACATGAAAATTATAATATAAAGAAAATAAGCCAGACCTCAATTACAGTAGAAACTCCATTATACGAATTGGCGATTATGCGGACTATCCACCGCGATAATTATTTTAAACTACTTACGACATTGAAACCTATAAAAGTTTATATTTACGTAATAATGTGTATAAATCGTATGTTGAAAAATATGTTGATCGATTATCAGAATGACTAACAACAACAATTAGTCCGGTTAATCGAGTTTCTACTGTATATGAATTTAATATTTTCCTTCATGCTGTATCTCACACAACAGAGTAGGCAGATGGAACCTAGTGTTGACTATCCATTCCTCACTTTCCGCCGAGTTCCAGAGGCATTTTGTGTTGAGTGAAGAAATGAAAATATAAATATTTAATTTTCTCGAGTGAGAAACGAACCCACAGCCAGTCGCGTTTGCAGTCACACACTTGGGGCCCCTGTGCCACGACTGGCCTCACCGAATATATAATTGAGAGTATTAATTTTAAATTCAAAACAGTATACATTAGGTATTTATGTACACAATTTATTTGATTTTCTAGATATTTCTTTATCCAAATGCTTAAATACACAGTCTGGTTAATCGAAATTCTATCAATTCATTATATCATTTTAAAAATATTAATAGACATTGTTTTATTTTCTATTTACATTACACTCGTTTTCTAGTACAAAAATATGGATTCATTGTTGTAAATTTTAAATTAAAAAACAGTTTGTTTAATAACTTTTATTTATTCATTTAGGAAAGCACTATTCCCTAACGTGGTAAATATCGATTACATTATTTATAGTAAGTAAATTATCTACGTGGTACAATACCATTAGTCTTTCGCTAGAATATTATTTCATAGAAATGTATAAAATTGCTGACATAACTATTAATCACTAGCGTTCCGAATATTTTTATTACCTTACCATCGGTTTACATGAAAATGTATATATATATTAAGAAATGTTAAGGTTTGTAACGAAATATTCAAAATGTGAAGTATTCTTCACAGCTATATGAAAAAGACAAAAAAAATATTATTCCGACTATGTAATTATGAAAACTAAACGCTAATAATGTTCTAATTATATTTATTTTATTTTGTAGGTTATAGCAGCAGCATGGTAGGAAGCAGAGGAAAGGTAGTGTTGAGACACTGTTCCCCACCTCTCAATCTTTGAGACATTGCGTGTTGAGTGACAAAACTCTTCTCCGTGCTTTGCGTTCCGTGCTATCCGTTACTGAAGCGAGGAAATGAAAATATTTCATTCCCTTGAGTGGAAATCGAACTTACAAGCGTCGCATTTACAGTCAGGCTGTACTGTTGCGCCACGTCGTCTACCCCAAATTATTTTCTTATATATTTATTTCTTTATAAATTATTATTAAAGAATCTGTTTGACTCTTAATTTTTCAGTTCCTCAATTAATGGTGGAAGCCATTTTTCCTTTCATATAAACCGATGTGTTATTATTACACTATTCACACAAAATCTATACATTAAAAATATACTAGAAAATCGATAAATGAACAATATAAAATTAATATCTAAGCCTGTGAATAAATATAATTTGAACGGACTTAACATTATTGATGATATTTTATTTTTATAAACTTAATTACATATATAGTAAATACATAAGTGACATTAAATATGATTTTTATTTCTTTTACAATATTTCTGAATATTGGGGCTAATTTCTTTTTAAACACTATGCTATGTGACAGAACTGGTTTGTAATTCTCAGATAAACTTTACTCGAAAAAATATTTCTAATTAGAATATTATCAGATCAAAATGTAACTATTGTCCCAACATGTAAAACGTTTATGACTAGATTATGGATTCACGTAATGATACAATGTTAATATCAAAAATGAGTTTCTCTGTTACTATAAACATATGGGTTAAAAATAAATAAATAAAAATTATACATAAACAAAACTTCCCAAAGGGTATTTTTAAGAGGTACTCAATCCAACTAAAATTACATACCTTATACCCAACTGGTAAAGTATCACAGAAATTAAACATCCCTAGCTAAACTAACGCTGCATCTACTTTCAACTACATAACCAAAATAAAAAAGGGCTAGAATTTGGTCAACGCCTTTCTCGGACAAGACATCATGTCAGGGATGTTATGGATAAATAAAATCTACACAAAATAAATACTATGTCGGTTTAGGTTAAGGATATCGATACTTTAATTCGCAAAACACCTAGCTCCATCTGCATGAACGTCACAAGAGTAAGAAAAACATTGTTTTGCAGACCACTTATTTATAAAAATATGATGAAAGTCATATATTTAATTAAAATGCCGACACATGTATATATTATAGCCAAATTATGCAAAATCTTTACATAAATTGTTGCTTATGTGTTATTCGTATAAGGTATATTACTAAAGTAAAATTTCATATAAATCCATACAGTAGCTTTTGCGTGAAAATGGAACAAACATATATCCTCACAATCAAATCTCAGACTTGAGAGCTATTTATAAATACAGGCCTAAGGGTGTCGGCTCGGCCAAGCAAAATCAAAAACTTATCATAACAAGTCTCAATTAAACTAAGCCCATACTCCAAATTACTAAAATTGCACGTGGTTACGCTTACGGATGGTTTCGGTTCCGTAACCGTTTACGCTCCATAACATCCCCTTCAATTTCCATTGTCCAATCATAATACTTAGGCTATACTTGCTGTCCACCCAAGTGACAATTAATATTACTTGTAATTTAGGCCATTTTACTGTGAAAATGCTTAAGATTGTTTTTAAATATAAAAAATATTAAATAATTTCTAATTAAAAACGTACCAATAGATTGTCTATGACATGGCACACCTAGTAGTACGTGTAAATAAGATAATTTTTATAATATTAAAAAAATTATATAATAATACATTGGAATTAATTCAATAATAACTAAACAGTTCACTCCAAATAGATTAAAAATATTTAATTTTGTACATCGCCATTGGTAGAGACATCGGTTTCGTGACAATTGTAAATTGTCTGCAGTGGAACGTGAAGCAATTCCACTATGTATCTGTAGTTTGGTTCTGAAAACATGAAACGAAAGTAAGCTTCACGCTGTATACCGCAAATAGCAGGATCGGCAGAGGGATCGTTGTGAAGACACTCCATTGCCCACTTTCCGACCTATTGTCAAGGCATTGCGTGTAGAGTAGCGGAATTTTATTTAATCTGGTTTGACTAAATGGCCACGTTATTATTTTTAGTAATTATTGCTATTAAAATGTATCCACTGACTCACAGTACGGTCAATAAGTCGTGGCCCAACAAATATATAATACAATTTTTCCTGTTGTTATCATGTTTCATTTATCAACTATGAATTAAATTAAATGATGCAATAAACTTTAAATATATTATTTATAAATTGTTAGTTTGTTATCTAGAGAGCTAGTTTGTTTCGTGAAAATCAAATCAGCATCACGCTGTGATAGTATGACATAGTCTTCCACACTTTCTGCCGAATACTGGAGGCATGGCGTGTTGAGTGACTCGACGCCGCGCTTTGCCTCGGCACCAAAGCGAAGAAATGAAAATATTAATTTAAATATTTCATTTCCTTGAGTGGGGATCGAACCCAGTCATATTTACAGTCACACTCGAAACCCGTCATGTTGACAGTCACACTTTGTGACCTTGTGCTACGATTGGCCTCAACAGTTTCTGATTTTGTTTGGTTAAACATACTCAGAAACTGTTGAGCTGAATTGAAAAAATATTTTTGTGTTGGTTATATGACAAAAAACGACACTGAATCATGTCAATACAATGAGAATAATAGCATCACGTAAATATATCACTATGTAAGCATAGAAATAATGTAGATAAAAGGCCCTACACCTAACCCTTCAAATATTATAAATATAGTGAAAGTATTCTGACTCAAAACTTTAGATGTAACATTAAATATTTTTATGATTATATTTTAATTAATTGAAATTATTTATTAAAACAGAAGTAAACTCACCATTCTCAGGATTGATATATCCTCGACGAATAAGAAAGTCAAGTAACACAGGTGCACTGGTCGTCTTGAAATGAGGTGACAAGGCTCTTGTTACACATTCTTCAGCAGTTAAAAGTTCAAAAGTTTCAACTTCGCCATCTGCATTTTTTGGCATAAAATCCAATGGAAGCTCAAGATCATACACATATTCGGTGTTCGGAAAAAGTCCCCTTTCACTTTCGAAATAAAAACTAAAATGAAAATAAAAAAATATTGTTTTTTTTTCTTTTTTGCTACATGAGGACCTAGTTATGACACTTCGTTCCCCACGCACCCATTCTCGGGAAAAAATTGAAAACAAAATATTAAATAAATAGCAGTACAATTTATATTGAAGGCTCATTGTGGTGTGTTGGAACATGATGATTGGTGTACAATCTCAACTTGGGAGAATGAATACTTATCATTTCCCTGCTCTGTTAGAACAACATGTCACATAGGAGTTCCATCATTCAACATACAATGTCTTAAATTCACACAGAATGTAGGGAATGGAGTGTCTTGATACTAAATTCTCTCTTATCAGGAAATGCTATATGCAGGATCGCAAAAAATCATAAAGCTATATACTTGATACTAATATTGTTACTATTATATTGGTTTATATTATATAAGAGCTTGTGAAATAATACTTTTATATAGTAAAAATTTTATAAAAGAAAAAAGGGCAAACTGTAATTGTTGGAAAATCAATGTGAACATACTATACTTTGCTTAAATGATCTTTTTAATGATAGCTAAATATAATGATTTGCCTCTTGTGTTTATGTTACAACATCTAATATTGTATACATTTAATTGATTGTCTCCCAACCTTTTTATCACCAGGGACCATTGTTGCTAGCAGGGACCATGATATAGATAAATGAAAATAAACTAAATTAAATCATGTTTCTAGTATGTCATTTGATCAAAGTCTAGTGTAGTAGTAGTAGTTTAAAGTCAGGCAGTGGCCTACTGACTTTAAAATCATTTAGGGTCCATAATTTAGCTTCAAAAGATTCTCAGACAGGTTGGACCTTTGAATAATTCATGATATTTTATTTTAAAAAAATGCACTTTACATACCTAACACATCCAGCTGGCACAAGCTTCTTTGCCAATTCTCCCATAACAGATGCTTCTTCAGCAACTTCCTTTATGCAAGTTTCAAGAATACCATAACCCACTGCCAGCCCACCACTTACAAAGCAATCCCATTTGCCTTAAAATTGTAAAAAAAGCTATACTAATTATATAAATGAGGCTGTAATGGCACAGTGGGACAATGTCTGATATAAATATTAGTTACTTATTTGATTTCCATTTAAAAAAAACACATCACCACAATACACACAATGTCTTAAAAATTGGACAGATGGTAAAGAACAGATTTTTTTTAAACTAGTTTCCTTTCCCTTCTATGAGGGAAAAATCTAAAGTTGCCTTATTATATAGCATTTGTTTATAATGTAACATTTGTAAAAAAATGTTAATAAAAACTTACCAGGCCATGTTTGCTTTGTGAAACTTCTTTGTTGTAACCAAATACAAAGCCCTTTAGTAGGATGAAACAAATATCCATTTACACTAACACCATAATTTCTTATACCAAAAAGGCATGTTGCACTTCTATCCATTTCCAAGAAGCTCTCATAATGATTTGGTGAACTCACTTCAAAACACTGAAATGCAAAACCATAAATACTTATTTAATTTCCTCTAGTTATCATTTTATAATTGTTTAACATATTTTGTACTAATCAGCATAAGCATTCAAATATGCATGCATTTATTTATACAAAACTGTAATGCTTTAATAAATTTAATGACCTACATAGAACATAGAAATATATAGATATAGACATAGAAATCTTGGTTATATAAATCACATGTGTAGTTAAGTGAACCACTTTGGTAACTTTTATAATTAAAAATTTATTTCCCTAAAAGTAGTTAAGCAATATACTGCATTGGTCATAAGAATGAAGGGAGAAAGAAATTGTCATGATATCCCATTATCTATGTTATAAAATATGAGATACGAATAAGCAATTATTATCAAAAAAAATTACCGTACCTCATCTCGCCAACCCTTAAGAGCGCATATTTCGTTTTCCTTACGTAAATTTTCCAATACTTCAGCAACTTTAGACGTTCTTTCTTGGTAATCTCTAAACGCAGGATTAAGCTCTACAAATTTTCCCGTAATTCTGAAAACCTTGATATAAAGAGATGTATAAGAAATTGCCTAAAAACTATGCTATTTGCATGTATTTACTAAGTTTATAAACAATGAATATAACATAAATCTTACCTCAGGGAATCTGTGTAAATGCTTAAGTACATCAGGACGAACAAGACCCACTTGATGTCCAGCGACTAGAAAAGGCTTGCATATGCCTTGATGCAATCCTAAAATAAAAAAATAAAACATTCAAATCGAAACTTAATAGTATAAAAATGTTATGATTATACACTAACAATGTAACTCTCATCAAGCATACCTGATAAATAGAAGCAATTGAATTTTCTTGCTAACTTTGTTAATTCTGAAATGTTATTTTTAATTGTAGAATTCATATCTTTCATTTTATTTTACAGAATTCCAATACGAAAATTCAAGTGTATCAACAGATAATAAACAAATTTTTAAATGACAAATGCCAAAAATTATGATTTTAAATATTAGGTATGGTAAAATGAGATTAATAGAAATATTTTTCGACTTTAAATTTTACATTGCTTCGGACTTTAAATATAAAAACATTTTATTATTACAGTATCACTTAAGGTATAATTATATTTTTATATCATAAAATACAAAAATATAAATCATCTATATTTAGACTGTATGTGGTTTCAATGGATACGCCATATGGATTGAATAGACAAAAATGCTCTGGTTCTATGGTTGAGATTACTATTTACTATTTAGCGTTATGCCTACTCATTATAAATTATATAAGCCTGGCCCCACACGCACAATAATATTGTAAATAAAGTACGTATTGCCAATAATATTGTGTACCGTACTTGCTAACTGCTGTACCGTTCGCGATATTTATACCTATTAATACTTTTTTTTTAAATTTATATTAAGACTAAATTTATAAATTATGCAATACTCAATGTATATTATTAATAAAAGAAATAAATTTTATTTACATTTTCTTTTTCACTTTATTATGTAACGTATTATGTTGAAAAGGAACGTATTCTATTAATTTCAGAATATGTAATATCTTTTATCCCGCTCTCTCAAATAACATGGAGGTTGTGCCATGAAACGCTGTTAAAGTGTTTGCCTTTGTTTACGTGTCGAAATCTACGAACGAAATTTGTGATATTACTCGAAGTATCTTTTGCTGCGGTATATGGAATTTCTTCGAAGTTATTGTTTTACAAATTTATTGATCAAAACTGTGTTAATTGTATTGAAATGAATAACGGAGAGGTTGGTGGATCCAGAGGCAGAGGCCGTGGTTGGCAACATCCTGACAACAAACCTTCCAAGCTTCGCCGGCCTAAATCACTCGCTGATGATACAAAAGGTACAGTTTTCTTATAACATAAAAATAATATATATCGAATACGATTTTTCGAATTGGTAAGTAGATTTAAGTAGAGCTATCTACGTCACTCATTTACAGCGCATATTAAATGTTCTGGTGAAAGTTTTAAAAGAATTTTTATTGGTGGTGACGTCGGCTCTATTTGACAGAAGGGAACCGGTAGTAGGTATTTTATGATTTAATGCTTTTAAAAAGTTCACAATTTTTTATATTGACTAAAATAATGCAACATATTTGTATTTTTATTTAAGCAATTTACGATACATTTATATGAAATTATATTTTATGTTACAGTAGAACCATCCAAATCAACCCTATCAGCAGATGCTAAGGAATGGTATCCACGTAATTATGTCGCTCCTGTAGTTTATGCACCAGAACCTTACAGGGTGCAACGTTCTTCTGTTCAAGATAGAATAAGACAGGCACAAGAACAAGATCCTTATAATTTTGAAAACCTGTCATATTCACTTGAAGAATCTGAGAATAATATGAACTTAAGGGTATTGTTATTTTATATTATACTATAAAATGTTCTATCTTTTGAATGGTAGAAAAAATATACATTGAAAAAGATTGTGATTAATATAAATGAACATACAAACATAAATTATAGTTATATTCAATTAAAAATTTACAATAAAATGTGCATATTACATAGGCTAGTAATAGGTTTCATGATATACATGCAATGTTCATTTTTGTCACTAAGATTTCTTTGCCAATACTATAACAAGTAGGGTTTAATTCCACTTTTATGCTGTATCCTACATACAGCAGGGTAGGCAGGGAGAATCTGGTGATAAGACTCATTCCCCACATTCTGCACAATGTTTAAGATATTTTGTGTGGAGTGATGAAACTGAACATAGCACTTAAATATTTCATTCAGCTGTTTGGTGATTGAACTCACAAGTGTTGCATTTAAATCAGAGGTTGTGACACTGGGACATAACAGCCTCAAAAAGTGGAATAGAAATATTTGTATAATGATATCAATTGCTGTAAAATAATTGACAAACTTTTTATTTAACAGGAGAATATAGCCAACTTGATAACAGTTATGTGTGAGATAACATTTGACCCTGGCAAGTTTGATACCTTATGTGGCCCATTGGTGGATTCTTTTGTTTCAACATTAAATGATGCTAATTACACTCGACCTCTTGTTGAAGCTATTGTCAATCAAGTAAGATCTTGTTGTTTGTTGAAATGTTTCTTTCTTGTGTTAAAATTACATATTGAAAAATGTATACTTAAATTTCTTATTGACATAACTTTTTTATTTATGAACTGGTTAAAATGAAACAAACATTAAACATTAACCAAAGTTTATAAAAATAAAACAGTAAAAACTGCAAATCAGTCCAGCTGATTATTATATAAATAAATACCCCCATTAAAAATTTTTCTCATATATTTTCCATGTACAAACAGTGATGAATTAATTTCATTATATGTATAGATATTGCCTACTTTAATTCTTATATTAGCTTTATGCTGCCACCTGCATATAGCAAGGTACACAGAGAGAACCTAGTGTTAAAACACTCCGTTTCCCATGTTCCATTGAATTTTACGAGGCATTTTGTCTTGAGTGGCAAAGAAATGAAAACATTTATAATTAATAATTAATTCACCCGAGTGGGGCTCGAACCCACAACTGTTGCATTACAATCACCCTCATACTATGATCTATTTTTATAACCAATAAAATTCTTTTATTTTAAAGAAGTTTTACATTGTAAAAGCTTTATGAAAAATTTGGAAACATCTTATTATATTATCATAATCTTTAGTATATAGTTATGAGACAACACAAAACTGACTTATTAATAACAAATAAATGCATAATATTTTTGTCTATTGCTATACTTGTCTAATATTAAAAGTAAATGACAAGTTATAAATATTTGCAGCATCTAACTAATATTCTACATGTGAAAGTTTGAGAGGACAGATGTTTGTTCCACTTTCACACAAAAGGTACTGAAAGAATTTAGGTACATCTTTACAGTAATAAAGCTATAAAGCTTATACATCAGAATACCATCTAAGCTAAAATTTATGTCAAGATTTTGTATAATTTGGTTAAATTATAACAAAGTAAGTGGGCAAACCCACTTTTAGTTTGCTTGTATAATATAATGGCCATGATTGGTCAACATGTGACTGATATCTGTCAAAAATAATTGGCTTTGATACTCTCTTTTCATTTCCCTGCTCTGGTAAAAAATGATGAATGTGATTCACCTCCAACTGAAATTCAAGCATAAAGTGATTTGCATATTCACTTTAGGCTTTCCCTCCTTATATATCTCACAGGATAAAGACTGAGGCTAAAAAAAAGTCTATAGACTTAAGTAATATAACATGAAAACTTTTTGAAATTATAATATAAGAATTTTAATCCTTATATTATTATAGCTGACTCATTAAGTTTTTATTTATTTACTTCTAACATATTAATCATATTTCATATCAATGTTTAAGAATGAATAATTTACTAATTATAATCCATCAACCTTTTGGAACAAAATTTTTTACCACATAGACGAATTACCTTTGTGACATTCATTACCTGCATCTGAAATTCTTCATTCTGTTTAAAAAACATTATTTTACAAATTTACTTTCTTGCAGTCAATTGCTGAAGCAAACTTTCGCTACAATGGGGCTCGACTATGTTCTATGTACGATTCAGTGGCATCTCCAGAAGAATCCACTTTCAGAGCGTGTCTGCTCGAACGTTGTTTGGCTGAGGAAAATAAAATAATTAGCCGTCAAGAGACCTCTGAAGAGAATATGCGTGGATTTGCTATGTTTTTAGCTGAAATCTATACACAGCTAGAAGATAGTCAAGTTAGTGAATAAGTTAATGTTATTAAAAAATGGCCTGTTGGCACTGTGGGACAATTTCTGAGTGCAAATTTGATGGTTGTAGGTTGGATCCCTAATCAGGGAAATAAAGAATTTTCATTGCAAGGCAAAGAAGTGCAACATCACTTTTCCATTTCCAGTCCAATAATAACAATGCATACTTACTATATGTGAGCAGTTCCCTATGCTAGACAAAGAGTAACAGTAAAAAAATAACATTGAAAATAATCCTTAAATCAATACTGTGTTATATATTTGCAAACCTATTATTCATAATATTTCGAAGAATAAATTACCACATTGTCTGACGCTTGTCGCAAGTGACCAATTGCCATATTAATGAAGCAGTCATGCATTACATTCCATTATACTTAGGTTGTGATTTTTTTTAAATTTGATTATATTTACCAAAATACAATATTGAGAAAGAATTCAAATAATGTTTGCAATATTTAAAAATATATATATTGCAAACATTACTTTAACATATTGAAGACCACATGCTGGTGTTTTTAAAGTATAACCACACGTCGTAAATATAATATTTTGGATTTTTATATATATGTATATGGATACAAGGCAAATACTATATTAGTTTCGTTTAAGGACATTAGATGGACATGGATTATTTCGGTTACAAAATTTTAGATTTTTGAGCGCGCTTCATGCACTCCAGCCGCATCTGATATTATAAGAAACTTTATCGGTTTTAACATTACGACCTCGGCTTATAAAGGTCCATAAGATCCCTGTGTTTAATATAAATAGCTAAATAAAAGATGTTTTGCAGGGTGGAAGAATCAGATCATTGGGTGAAAGCCTGTGCAAGGTACTTTTACACTTGTTAGACACTGACAAGGAAACTAATGTAAAAGCAGTCTGCCAGTTGTTGAAGGTGAGTAGCAAAATAAATATATTAAATGATAAATGATAAGATACTAAAAAATATTTGTATCAGATAGTGACCATTCTTATGTGAATAATATATTGTGTCAATGGAAAATTTTGTAATCATAACACACAATAATAACATGTATGTCATATAGTTTTATGATTATAATTTAAAATTTTCTAATTGGTGAAAAGAAACTACTAGAATTTATGTTACAAAAATTAATAGTCACTTTCAGTTAAAGTTTCATCAATACATTCAAGCAATAGATACCGGGAAAATAAACTTTTATGTTGTAGGGTTGTAACCGTTACTCTTACTCCTTTACTGTAGGGTTTAGAGACAAAAAAAATAGGTGTGTTGCTATTTTAAATTAAAAGCAAAAAAAACATGTTTAAAAAAAATTCATCACAACTGTGATGCTAGTGCAGTTTTCATTTGATTATCCAGTCCAGTTATACTCTTTGTTGAACTCTAAATTAACACTCATTTGTACTAAAATAATATTTACTAACAAGGCAATAATGATACAGTGACAAATTGTTTGATTGTAAAAACAATTGTTGTGGGTTCAATTCCCACTCTAAGGAATGAATTATTTTCATTTTTTCGACATTACAATGCAAGGCATTGGGTTGCAACACTTAAGACACAGTAGCGGGGTATGGAGTGTCTTAACACCAGGTGGGACCTACCTGGTGTTAGTTGTGTGTAGGATCCACCTTGAAAATAAAAAAAAATGTATTCCTCAGCTGTCAGGCATAGCCCTAGACGCGGACTGTCCCACCAGCGTACAGGCGGCTTTCGACCGCCTCAAGTACCGCGCGCAGATGCCCGTCGTGCGCCACGTGCTGGCATTGCGCGCGGCGCGCTGGGGCCTCGCCGATCAGGAGCCTGATACGCGCGTGCTGAACGACCGGCGCCGGGTCAACACGGGTACGTACATACACGCGCACTGCCTTCGCCGTGCTGTCAGTTGCATTGCAAGTGGCGTTCAAGTTTGTTTGTCAGGTTAAAGTGACACAAGAATGAATTGAATGATTGTTGGAGGGTTAATGTAGTTAAGGTGTTTGAGTATTTTGTTTATAGCTTTCTATATTTAGCAGGAGTAATAGAAAGTTTTTAAGAATGTTCCTCCCACATAGATCGTTTTACCAAGAGCCTATACTATGTTGGTATGTTATAGCTCATAGGGTCAATTTAAGTGTGGTGGTTTCGGCTGCTCTGTTATTAGATTTAAACATTTAACAAATTAGTATACTTAATTTTTTTTACGTCAACTAATACTTAAAAATAGTACATTTCTATACAGTGGCAAACCACGTGCCGCCCCCACCCGCTGAAGGGGAACTGGTGGGGTATCTGGCAGACGGGCAAACGCTCACTGTGGAGGAGTGTGACTTCCTGCAAAACAACCTGCCCACTAAACCTGCTGCATTGGACGAGGATATACTGTAAGTTTCTATAATCATAATATCTAGTAAAATTATTAAAAAATATATTTTTTGTAAAATATATAAAAGTGAACATAGCGGAATTTGAATCCACACCTGTTGGAAACCGCCCAAGTACTCTGACCACTAGGCCAAACGTTATGAAAAAAAACGCATATAATATAATGTTATAATGAACAGGGAGGAGCTGGAGAACGACGCGTGGGAGACGGATATGGACGCGGAGATGCAGGCGGGTTTCCTCGAGTTTCTCAAGATGTCCAACCAGATCAAGCGATAACCGCGGCTCTATGAGCAAAAACTATACAAAAAAAATATAAAATTTTATAAAACGATAAAAAGATATCAGTGAACGCTTTTCGATCGCTCTATAAATATGATCATGACGTACTCCGCTACTTAAACACATTGCCTATACTCCCCCGTTACAATAGTACACGTGTCCTAAATTAAGCAATATTTTATAGAATTATAGTAACATCAGTACCATTTAAACGCAATAATTCATATTAAGTAAAGAAAAATATATCTAGATATTATCGGCAGTCCCTACATATAAATGGACATGTCAAAAGAACAGGGAGAACGTAATAAAAGTACATTTCGCACTTGAAAATGAAAATAAAATTACTAGTGGCGCGAACCGTACCTCAATTTCGCCTCGCTGCGCTCGCAAAATCTCGGTAGTGTTTCCATGTAAACATTTTTTGAATTTTTTCACCTAAAACGCATCTACGTGGTCATATCTATGTTTGCAAATTTTCATCTCAATCAGTCAAACCGTTTGGGAACCTATTGGTGACAAAGAGTGTAAAAGTCTCCAGTAGAGCGCTCCGCTCGCTTCGCTCTATAAATATACAGTATACTATACATTTATCTTTATAATTTAATTGTATTTTTAATATCAAAAGAATTTTTTTTTCTCTTTTGACATGTCCAATTATACGCACGAACCGTCGTTCTCTTAGATATGGTTAAGTATTGAACGTTGAAGATTGTTCGTCTAGTTGAATGATATCGTCGTTCACGATAGCTCGAATAGTAAACATTTTACATTTTTTTGTAATAGTTTTTACTACAATTTGGTCTGTGACTCCGGTGACTCACGTTGCGTTACGTTACTACTGTAGTATTTAGTAAGACAATATTTTTAATATTAGGATTTTATAATCGAGCATGCAAGTACATCATAACTAGACTAAATGTAAACAAGTAGGGATTTGTGACTTCCATTCACATATTAGTAATATCTTTATATTTCAGGCACATAATTATAATTTCCGTTTGTTTCAGAACGACAGTTTGTAAAGGCATGTTTTATTATAAGCATTATGTCTTATGTTGAAAATCAGATTTTAATGAAATCTGATAACATTATTGACGTTATTTGTATATTACAGAGTAAACATTGATAATTCTGGTTCGATTTCCTGTTAGGAGGGGTGATCTAATGTTATTTTAAAATATAACTTACTAGTAATTTAAATGTTTAACATGTGTTGTATTACGAAAATGTATTTTATCAATGAAGTGTGAAAAAACCACTCAAATCTTAAAAGATAGTATTTGAAACGCTTGAAAACTTTATAATAGTGTGTGATAAGGAATATCCCCTCCAGTAATGTACAATGGTGTTTGACGTTAGAATTTAGACAATTTGAGCTATTAATTAATTCAGTGGATGGTGGTAGAAGGTTAGTACACATTGATTAGAGTTGTGTTCGTAGATGAATAACTAGTGCCTGCAATGACGTACATGTTACCCTTACAATATGGTATAAGTACATTTAAGTGGTGGTGCTGTTCCATGTTGCAAAGTCGGGCCTCGATACATGAAATATAATTGCGTAAGCGTTAAAAGTTTTAAATCTGTGGTCGCCATTAAAGAACATACAAGCAAAAATTAATGTCACCATTTTGTTTTCGTTAATCATACTTCATACTCTTCAATTTTAAATCCTAAATATTCTTGTTTACATTTTGTCTCATAAATAAAATTATTTAGTGATCTCATTATTTTTCCATTTATTTTGTCTAATTCATGACAATAAATGCAGTGCGACTCTCTCCGTTCCATCCAATATGAAACATATCTTACATCTACCAGAGTATTACTCAGTGTATGTTCATTTAATACAGTGTTTAATTTGTTAGTTGTAGCAGCACAAACGTTAACGTTACTACTATAAAATAAATTTAAACATTTTACTAAATTCAATATTATTTTTATTATTGTCAGTTTTCGTGACTAGGTAGACATTCCGATGGATACACTTGCATTTTTATGTTTATATTATTTTTTGTGTTACCACACGAATTAATTGTTTTAATTATGATACTCACATTTATTTTAAAGTAAAAATAATAACAAAAAAATATCATTTTTTTAATGAATTACGAAATAATGGATATTTTATAATTTTGATGCGGAGTCAATGTAATGCCAAATTGTTACGTTATTTATCATTGCATAATGATGATTGTGAAGGAGTGACCTCGAGCTAGTCTGTTGGCAAACGGAGGACTTATGCATTATATCTCAAGAAAGACATAATAAAATAATTTTTGAATGTGTTTATTCAATACTGGATTTATTTATTTGAAGCGATTAGGCTGATGTTTATAATATTCCATTGTATTTTTGTTGCAGTGATATTATGAATGTTATATGAATAAATGGATATTTTAATAAAAGTCATTTAAATATATTATAGTTTTATTTCGATACTCCTTAATTAATATTCACATTTTTTTTATTATTCTGGATCTGGCAATACTTTATACGGATTAAGTATTCCATTTGGGTCCATAGACTCCTTCAGAACTCTCATTAATGTGATTGCGGATTCATCTTTGCTGAAATGTAAATATTGTGGTTTTCTAAACCCGATGCCGTGTTCCGCGCTAATAGAGCCTCTGAGCTTGGCGACTTCTTCGAAGATAAAAGGTTCCAACATTGCTTTGAATTCCTCACTATATTTAGGTATTGTTACGTTTATATGGATATTGCCATCACCTATAGAATTCATTAAAGTATTAATGTACTATTATACTTACAAAGTAAAACATGTGTAATTTAGATATATCATTTGAAATATTAAATATTTTCTTTATTTAAAGTTTACACGAGAACAATATGTTAGATAAGATAGATATCTCATATCACAATTATATTGTCAACAATGACGACTCGTGTCAAAATTGAGTTCTTTGACCGGTACGTATTAGAATCATATTACAATGCAATTGCATTGATATGTAAACTGTATGACGTCGAATAAGGAAAGAGATAATATTGTATGTACATATTTATTTTAGGAGTAGATCGTTCAATAGGCGCAGAAAAGTTTGTTTACTTTTATTAAGAATATTATTGTTACTTATATGAGTTAATACATACCAACGTGTCCGTAGCCGTAAACGCCGGCGCTATTATTGAACTTTTCCCGCAACAATAGTACCAAATCGTAATAATTTTTGAGTGGCAGCGACACGTCGTACTTGAACGCGTAACCGTCAACCAAAGTTGCCTCGGCAATGCTCTCACGAATATTCCAAATGCTCTGTATTTAAATATAAAACAAAATATTTTAAAAGTTATAAAAAAAAGGATTTTTAAGACCTTAAAATAAACTCAAATTTTGACTCGCTGCGCTCCCAAAATCTCGGTGGTGTTCACATGTTGAGCGAAGCGAGAAATTAATTTTTATATTTTTTTTCGCCTAAAACCATGTACGTATATATGTGTACCATGCATATATCTATACTTTTACAAATTTTCATCTCAATCGGTCAAACCGTTTGGGAGCCTATTGGCGACAAAGAGTGTAAAAATCTCCAATAGAGCGCTCCGCTGTCTTCGCTCAATTACCAAATATTTGGATAAGAGAAACTGAAGTTTTTTTTTTTCTTTACTATTTTGATTAATATAGCTATAAAAGCTAAACTAAACTAAAACTAAAATTTTTTTTTTTTTTTTATTATTTATCTAATGTCTAATTGATATTAATTTATTTCTTTTTCCATTTTTACCCCAATTCTACTTGTTTTTACATAAGTAGGTATAGGTACCTGCTTGTAACTCGATGGCAGATTAGAGTAAGACAATATATATAATTATTTAAAATCTATGTGTACAATATACAGATTACAAATCACATGTTAGGTTAAGTAAATTAAGAAATTTAAATTGCAAATCGCGAAATTATTTCGTAAGGTAATAGGTAGGTACAATGTTTTTACCCGTAGATTAGAGGTAAAAATCTTTTAAATCTTACCCTCATTTTGGCTATTTCTGAAGTAACAGTACCATCCAAAATCAGTCCACTTCCCATGCTATCGGTAAGAAACCGTGAAAGTTTCTCATTATCGTGAGCTTCGTCGCTGCCATGTGTTTCGACTAGTACGTAGAATGGATAATCTGCTATTGGACTCCTAGAATATTAATTTTACTGCTATATATTTTTTAAGCTTTTTCATTTACAAATATTTACAAGATATTGCGTGTTAAATGGCGAAACTCAACACGCTTTGTCTTATTATTAGAGCAAGGAAATGAAAATACAAAAGAAGTCATTCCCGTGCGGACTTATCATATTTATATTTATAAATATTATAATTTTCCAGGTCGTCGTGGCGCAGAGGCTCAAAGTGTGACTGTAAACGCAACGGTTGTGGGCTGCCTTCAAAAAAAAATATAGAAGTCTTAATAAATTATAGAAGTAGAAGAAAATCTTAATGTCGTTTAGCTGATCTCACCCTAGATTCTTATTTACAATTTTTTACAATTACAACAAATAAATCCGGAAACGGGGGCCACAGGTTCTCGAACTTAGAATAAACAAAAGGTCCACAAATTAATTATCCAAGGACAATTGGGCTACTAAAACAAAACTAACGATATCTCAATTATGTAAATCCGTTCCGCGGTTCTGGAGATATGGGGTAATAAAGAATATTACACACATACATACATACAAGACACGCGCGAAAAGAATAACCCTCCCTTAGCAGTCGTGAAAAATAGATTAATTATATATAAGAGCCTTAAGATGCCGAAACTGGGGACATTGACCTTACCTTTGTAAGAAAACATTTAAATAAAAATAATTTGTATGATAACAGACATTAGAGTGATGAAGTGTATTTGGAACGGACGGACCTTAGGTAGATACCTTCGTAACATTAAGTTACATTACTATCGAAACGCATTTAAAAGTTATACCTAGTTGCTATACCTACTTACATAGATAAGTAATATCTAAATTGATATAGTTACAATTAATACTTACTTTAATTTCAGATTTTTCACTGTCGATGTAATGGAGAAATTGTCTGCCATTTCAAACGCTGATAGAATTTCTCCTAATGCTGATTTCGCATTTTTGTAAAGCTTTAAAATATTTTCAAAACTTTTCACACCTTAAAACAAAATTTAAAAAATATACCTACCACAAGACAATCAAACATACTAAGCGAATTTTTACCTTTTTTTGTATCGGAGGTTCATTAAATAAAAATATATCTAATGGGTACGTAACAACAACTATTATAAACCAAGGCCTTTGAAAACAAAAGCATATAATTAAAAATAGCTGGAAGTAAAGAAATACTCACCAAAAAACCCAACTGAAACCGCTTTTGGTAAAGTGGGGCAATGAATAGCAATTTTTGTAATGACACCCAGCGTGCCTTCTGCACCTATAAATAGGTGTTTTAAGTGATACCCTGTGTTATCCTTTCTTAAGGTTTGTAGACTATCTATAACTGTGCCATCCGCTTTAACCTGTAAATGTAATTAATACCTACATAAATATAGTTTTTCTTGAGGCGTGAGGACGATATTATCTAATAGTACCTAAATTTTGCCATTTAAAGTATATTTAAATTAGCTCTGTGATTTCAAATCTACAACTTTGATCTGGCAACCATACATGTGACCTCACATCCTCATATATGAACACACATTCACACCCCCTGTTATAATAATATGCAAAAAATATGTTTATCTATTTATCTGTTTAATAATTTTTCGCGCTATCTTGATGACTATGTCTTCAAGTAAAAGAAATCGACATGGGAATGAAAGTGGGTAGACCTGAAGGTAAAATTGTAGGTAGATACACAAAATACAGTTACGTACTACAAAAGATGTCACGGTGAGAATGAATAAGAACGTACTTAGGTGGTTTGGGTTCGTTAAGAAAATGAGTTATTTAAGAATGGCATAAAGAAATATAAGATGAGTGAGCGAGTTGCAATACAGTCAGGGTGACACCTCGGTTGACTCTCGAAAGCACAGTATTGATGATACTGGGAGAAGGTTATCTAAAGAGCATGAGGACCTCCCCGGAGGGCATGTATGAGAGGCATGTATGTTACCCTGCTTAGAATAAAGTGTAAAATAAAAAAATTAAGGACTATTATTTGAGAATAACCAAAATTAATCAGCTTCAAACTGTATCCCGCACACAGCAGGCAGCAAGGCAGGCAGAAGGAACTCAACGATGCGCTTTGCCTGGACACCAGAGCAAAGAAATGGAAATATAAATTGAAATAAATATTTCATTTCCTCGCGTGGACTCGAACCCACAACCGATTGCGTTTACAGTCACACTTTGTGCCCTTGCGACTGGCTTCTATATAAAAAAATATTTATATCCAAACATACTAGAATTTCGGATTTCAACCTGCAATTTTCCATGCTTGAAGTACTTCCAGAAATTTATTTAAATTGCAACATTTAAAAAATATGTTATCATTCACAATGGACACTTTTTATAATGTTTACACTTTACATTGTTTATTCAAATAATGACACAGTAGATACCCGAGTGCAACCCGCGATAACTAATAAAATGAACATTTCGTATTATTAACTTGTGCTCTATTATATAATTTGAATAAAAAACAATAAAGAGAGAAACAGAAAAATATTTTTCATGTATTGTCTTCTTAAATTAATTTATATTTATTATAGAATCATACATATACTTACAGCTTCAACTCCTAAGACGGAACCATGCAAGTTTCCATATCTGAGCAACCTGAGACCACCAGCATTTGTGCTAACGTTACCCCCAATATGACAAGAGCCCTTCGCGCCTAAGTCTATGGGCATTATTAGATTTCGTTCGCGAACGTAATTGTCTAAATTTTCTAAAATACAACCTGCTTCACATACCAATGCACCTGTAAAATTGTTTTATAAAAAATATTGTATTAATAAATATACAGCTAAGCTAAAAAAGCACATTTTTTATTCATTCTATTATGTGTTTTAATGTCTTAAACATGACATATTTAAAAATACCTGATATCTCATCCAGACTAATGATTTTATTCATTAAACTTAGGCTCAGTATAATTTCGTCGAATACAGGTACTGAACCCCCGACCAACCCAGTGTTACCACCTTGAGGGCATACCGCTAGTTGCTTGCTGTTGCAATAAGATAATATTTGGGAAACTTCCTCAGTTGTTTNCTTTAATTTTCTCGAAACAAAAGAAAATGGACTTACACCACTTTCAAAATAAACGGTCCATTTATCTGTTTAATAATTTTTCGCGCTATCTTGATGACTATGCCTTCAAGTAAAAGAAATCGACATGGGAATGAAAGTGGGTAGACCTGAAGGTAAAATTGTAGGTAGATACACAGAATACACAGTTACGTACTAGAAAAAATGCCACGGTGTGCTTAGATAGTTTGGGTACGTTAAGAAAATAAGTGATTTAAGAATGGCATAAAGAAATATAAAGCAGAGTGAGCGAGTTGCAATGCAGTCAGGGTGACACCTCGGTTGACCCTCGCAAGCACAGTATCGATAATACTGGAAGAAGGTTATCTGAAGAGCGTGAGGACCTCCCCGGAGGGCATGTATGTTACCCTGCTAAGAATAAATAGAGTGTAAAATAAAAAAAATAACGACTACTATTATTTGAAAATAACCAAAATTAATCAACTTCAAACTGTGTCCCGCACACAGCAGGCAGCAAGGTAGGCAGAAAGAACTCAACGATGCGCTTTGCCTCGACACCAGAGCAAAGAAATGGAAATATAAATTGAAATAAATATTTCACTTCCTCGCGTGGGACCGAACCCACACCGATTGCGTTTATAGTCGCACTCTGTGCCCTTGCGCCACGACTGACTTCTATATATAAAAATATTTCTATCCAAAAATATGAGAATTTCGGATTTCAACCTGCAATTTTCCATGCTTGAACTACTTACAGAAATTTATTTACACTGCAACATTTAAAAAATATGTTTTCATTCACAATGGACACATTTACATTTACATTGTTTATTCAAATAATGACACAACAGATACTAGAGTGCGACCCGCGATAACTAATAAAATGAAGATTTCGTATTATTAACTTGTGCTCTATTATATAATTTAAATAAAAAAACAATAAAGAGAAACAGAAAAATATTTTTCATGTATTATCTTCTTAAATTAATTTATATTTATTATAGAAGCATATATATACTTACAGCTTCAACTCCTAAGACGGAACCATGTAAGTTTCCATATCTGAGCAACCTGAGACCACCAGCATTTGTGCTAACGTTACCCCCAATATGACAAGAGCCCTTCGCGCCTAAGTCTATGGGCATTATTAGATTTCGTTCGCGAACGTAATTGTCTAAATTTTCTAAAATACAACCTGCTTCACATACCAAGGCACCTGTAAAATTGTTTTATAAAAAATATTGTATTAATAAATATAAAGCTGAGTTAAAAAAGCACATTTTTTATTCATTCTATTATGTGTTTTAATGTGTTAAACATGACATATTTAAAAATACCTGATATCTCATCCAGACTAATGATTTTATTCATTAAACTTAGGCTCAGTATAATTTCGTCGAATACAGGTACTGAACCCCCGACCAACCCAGTGTTACCACCTTGAGGGCATACCGCTAGTTGCTTGCTGTTGCAATAAGATAATATTTGGGAAACTTCCTCAGTTGTTTTCGGTTTCAAAACTATTTTTGATTGTCCTATAAAATTACAAGCGGTAACATTTTAAATTATGTTTGATTAAATTATTTTTTTGCCCAAAACTTCTATTCCTAATCTTCCTGACCTCTACAGTTTTTAATCCAATCGATATTAAAAGGTGTAACGTCCGATTCTTCCGTCAAGACTCGGTCTTCACTTAATATTGTTTTAAAATAATCCACATCAGTGGGCTTTAGAAGCCCAAAGATCTTCTTTTTAACCGCATACTTTTCCTAAAATTTAAATATAGTGTAACTACTTTCCTTTCTTTCCATATAAAAAAAATCACTATTATCATATTTTTAAATACAATTGGCCCAGTAAATATATTGAAATATATTTAAAAATAATAAGTTAGTAATGAAATTCAATAAAAAAATATTATTTATATTAAAAACTTACTGATGAAAACTGTGGAAGGACGGCTGTCGCATACTTTGCATTTGATACAATATTAGTCTTACACAGGTTGAAAACAAACAACGATACTGGTTTAAACATTTTGGAAAGGACCTTCACTAAAAACCATTTAAATGATAAAAAATTGTTTCTTTTTTCTTTTGATTTATTACGCCTTATCTAATACGACACTATCATTGCATAACGCTAACGCTGTCGGCCGCGTTTCTATGAAGACTAAACAACGTATTTTATTTATCATCTATTCTACGTATACTAAGAAACTTCATTTGATGACTATCGATATAGATATACATATATGTATTATCTATGGATATAAGAGTAACGGTATGCTGTGTAGCTGTGGCCTCTACGCTAGTTCAAGTTCAATGCTCAATAAATACTTATACTTTTTAAAAAAAATAAATGGTAAATAATTATAAATCATAATACTACTTTTATACACTATATTAAAATTATAAATAGTACCAAAGTTTACTTACTTCTATATTACTGTACTTCATTCTTTGTTTGTTATTTGTTGGTACGTAGGTAACATATGTTACAACATTATTTAAATATTAGTTTCGCTGCCACGGTATGAGCACTTCATTGTGAAACGTACCTACGTCTCTACTGACATTTTGCCGTCTAATAAATGCAGTTAAAGGTACCGTTAACTAAACGAGAAGGAATACACCTTTCTACACCATTTCTTATCTCTACCAAACATACTTCCCAAACGTGCAACACTTAACCACTTAACATGCAACAAATGCTCAATATAGCGAAATTTTGAGTGTTTAAATATGGCAGATTTTAAAAATTTGTTTGGCAGTTCGTTATAAGAGAAAACCTATAAAATAAGTCCAAAATTAAAATAAGTACATGCATGCAATGAAAGTTATTCATTGATTTGTACAAATGCGAGTCAGACTGTCAGAGTCGGCTGGTAAGGATAAGTACCGCTATAGTAAATACAATTTACTTACAGGCTATACACTAAGCCAAAAGACCATTTTCGCCAGCAAAAACTTTATTTTTCACAGTACTTTTGCAAATAATATTTGTTCTTTTTGAAAATATCGTATTAATTAGTCATTTATCATGCCCCGGGCGCTGCTCATAAAAGGCCCCGTCAAAAAGTCTGCTAAACTATTTAAACATACATGAAATTATATTGTGTTCGCCTGGGGGCCGCTGTAAAAATATTTTGTCCCGGGCGCGAGTTATGTTTTTGATTGAGAAATAGATAAAGGCAACATAATTATTAAAATATCTTATTATATGTGATTATCGTAAATTGAAGCCGTCGTAGCACAGTGGTGCTTTGTTTGACTGTACACATTGTGTGTTCAACCAGAGATGTAAGATCAAGTTCAACGTTGGGTTACGACACTCGACATACAATACGGCTTTGTTGTAAAATGAAGAACGAAAAAATCTTTGTTAAGGATAGATTCCCTACTATATGCAGGTCAAGAAAATTTCAACTTAATAATTATACAGAATAATTAAATTTATCGGGGATTTACTATACAAGTGCCAAATTATTTTTTTATTGGCATCCCATGATGTTTGAATTATATATTATCTATTAGGAATCCTGCGGGGTAGCACCAACAGCATCCTAAATAAGATTTCTAACAGATTAGACTCTGTGTATGTAAACTACTGCTGCGCCATTTCGAATGGGATGGTGAAGCAACTTAAATACTAACATAGACATTAAGTTTTTACTACTGGCACGCCTAAAAGCCACAAAATAAGAAACGGAACAGAAGAATTGAGAATGAGATGTGTCATATGACATTGACAGTTTGAGCCGTCTATTTAATGTTTACGCTAAGAACGTAAACCACGTGCTTAAAATTAGAAGTAGTGATATTATTAAAGAAAATGGCAAAAATTAAGGTAAAACGCAGTAAGAAAGCAAATAGTCAAGTTAAAGAAGAAAATAAACAGGAAAATGTTGTAATTTTGCCACCTGTTCGTATGTCTGATGACCCTACACCGAAACAGGTAAGTAAGCGTTACTCTAAATTTCACTTAATGATTATGAAATAAAGCACTCTCAAGTAACCCACAAATATTATTCTAAAACCTTAATTTTACTATTTTTAGGTTAAATGGATAAACAGACAAAGAGTTCTAGTTTTTGCTGCACGCGGTATTAACCATAGGCATCGGCATTTGATGGAAGACATAAAGAAACTCATGCCTCACCATAAGAGTGAATCTAAGATGGAGCGAAGCAAAAATTTATATGTTGTCAACGAGATAAGTGAAATGAAAAATTGTAATAAATGCATCCTGTTTGAAGGAAGAAAAATGAGGGACTTGTACCTTTGGCTTTCGAATATTCCTAATGGACCAAGTGCTAAATTTTTAGTTGAAAACAGTAAGTTTATATTTTCATGGCATAACTTTTAATATTGTGTACCAATCCTTTTAAATGTCATTTAATTTTAAAATACTTTACTGGTTTTAGTTTATACCATGGGTGAGTTGAAAATGACTGGAAATTGTTTGAGAGGTTCTAGACCACTTCTATCATTTGATCCTCAGTTTACTAAAGATCCACATTACAATCTTCTCAAAGAATTACTTACCCAAATATTTGGAGTGCCAAAACATCATCCTAAAAGTCAACCATTCTTTGATCATGTGTATACTTTTATGATCTTGGATAATAGAATTTGGTTTAGAAATTATCAAATTTTATCTGAAGATGGAGCTTTAGCTGAAATAGGTCCAAGATTTGTTTTAAATCCTGTAAGTAAATATAATTATGAAATGTTTATTGTATTGTGTAACTGTTTAACCACATCTTTTTAAATATATTCATGGAAAAAATAATAAATATGATTTTTTTTAAATCTTCTTTGTAGGTTAAAATATTTTCTGGATCATTTGGTGGAGTCACATTATGGGAAAATCCTAAATATGTTAGCCCGGCAAAACTGAGACAAGCATACTCTAAAAAAGCTGCAAACAAATATGAGAGACGAATTGAGAAGAAGGTCATGAATGAAGCCACAAAACCAGAAACTGGTTACCCAGATATTGAAGGATCTGATTTCTTCAAAGGAAATCCTATAAAAAAAGCTGAAGATGTAGTGATGGAAGGTTTGTCATTTAGGAATTTATTAAATTATTATTTCACTGAACACTTGCATTTTAATATCACATTTTAACAACACACTTTGATATCACATTGTATCTTTCATAAAGCATAGTAGGTGGAAAGGCCCTGTTGCCAAGAGCCTATTCTCCACTGAAGACATAAAAAAAATGAGTTCCTGGAAATACAAAATGTGAAAGAACATCATTATACATTTGTATGTTCTTTCACATTTTTACAAATCATTTTATAAAAAATGATATTTTAAAATTAATTGTATCTATAAAACTACAATTATATTATTTTTCTAGAAGAAATCAAACAAGAAAAGGAATCAATGGCTGAAGAGAGTGACAATGAAGAACAAAATAAGCCTGCATTTAGTATGAGATTACCTAAACCTAAACCGGACATGGCAATACGACGTAAACAGTTAAGAGCCAAGAGCAAAGCTATTTCTGACCAAATCAAAAAACGGAAGCAATTCAAGAAGAAAAAACTTAGTAAAAAATGATGATGTAATAAAACCAGTTTAATATTCACACTTGTTTTATTTCAATAAAAAGTAAATGTTAACAATTTAATAAAGCATTAATAGTTCTTATTTATAATATGGAAACAATCATTATTTTATTTCTAGTGATTAATGAAATAAATTGTGCTGATGGTGGAAGAATATTCAGAGGTAGAAAACCTAAAGCTTTGTATGTATTATGTAAATAAAATATTATGTAAAAAATAAAAATATAGATTAAAAAATTGCTACTAAGCAAATAAATTAAAATAATTTTAAAACTTATATAATATTTTTAAATGCTTAGCTTAAACGCAACACAGCATTATGAATTATGTAAAAAAATATATTAAACTGCTTTAGAAGTACTTTATTTAAATTAGTACTTTGTTTTTATGAGGACGGCATTATATTATCACTATTACAAAAATAAATGTAATTCCTATTAAAAACGTTATTTATACAAACTGTAAACACCATGGTCTTAATATTTAATAAAATAATAATAAGTATATACGACGATAAGTATACAGGGTGGAATTGTCAGCGCCACTTTAAATGAAACCACAGTTTTAACTACTCTATAAAAGCCTAATATAATTCGGAAAAAAAATAATTCTCAAAAATGAAAAAGTTTTTTTTTCAA